>CM021104.1:174547552-174782433 GCA_007115665.2 Sequoiadendron giganteum | reverse complement strand
GAGAAATGATGGAGGGATAGGTAAAGATGGATAGTTGAGATAGATAGAAGGAGAGATATATAGGTAGAGAGAGTGCAAAGAGATATAGAAAGAGGGGGAGGGAGAGAGGTGAGATAGAAAGAGGGGGAAGGAGGGAGAGATAGAGAGAGTAGAGAGGGAGGAGAGAGAGATATAGAGAGGTGATAGAGAGAGAATTAGAGAGGGAAAGAAGGTGGAGATATTGAGAGAGAGGAGGCAAGGAGGGAGGGAGAAATAGGTATAGAGGGACAACTAGGTAGAGAGAAGTAAATATGAAAGGAGAGATATAGGGAGAGGTAAGGATGGAGAGAGAGGTGAGACAAAAATAGAGAGAGGTCTAGGTAGATAGAGGGAGGAGGAGATAAAGAGAAAAATAGAGGGAAGGAGAGAGGGAGGAAGAGGTAGGGATGGAGAGACAGAGGTGAGAGAGACAAGAGAGAGGAGGGGTGAGATAGAGAGAAAGAGAGTAGAGAGGGAAGGGGAAAGAGAGAAGTGAGATAGGTGATAGAGATGTGTGATGGAGCTTAAAATTAGAGAGATAAGGAGGAAGGTGGAGAGATTGAGATGGAAGGAGCATGGAGAGAGAGATGTATAGAGGGATAGGTTAGATAGAGAGAAGTATAGAGAAAAGGTGGGTGAAATGAAGAGAGAGGGAGAGAGAGGGGGGGAGAAAGAGAGGTGAGATAAAGAGTAGAAAGGGAAGGAGAGAGAGAGGGAGATAGAGAAAATTAGAGAGGGAGGGAGGGAAGGAGAGAGAAGTGAGATAGAGAGAACTAGAGAGGGAAGGAGAGAGAATGACAAGATAGAGAGTAGAGAGGGGAGGAGAGAGTGAGGGAAGCAAAGAGAGAGAGAAAGAGAGGAGAGGGAGGGAGGGAGGGATAGGTAGGTATAGAGAGTAAAGAGAGATATATAGAGATTAAAGGAGAGGGATGAGAGATAGAAAAATGTAGAGAGGGAAGGAGGGAGGGAGATAGATATTGGAGAGGGAAGGAGAGAGAGATGGACATGTAGAGACATAGTTCTTGAGCTCAAGGAAGATATTGTTAGATAAAGGGATGGAGATAGTGAGAGAGAGAGAGGTCTAGAGAATAAGAGATGAAAATGAGTGAGATAGATGAAATTTGACCTCCTGAGTACTAAAATTTGACCTCCTGATTACTGAAATTTGACATGTTGATTACTAAAATTTGACTAAGTCTGAAATTTTTAAGATCTTCCAAAAACTAGAATTTGCATTATAACTCTTAGAGATCTAAAACCACTCTCAAACATCCTACCTATATATACATGAAATATAACTTAAAGAATAAGAAAGTAAATGTCAATATGTCAACTTATACTCAAATTTTTATTTCATGTATATAATTTCCTTGACAAAGAAAGCGAAAATCTAGTTATGTGCAAAGCAGGCCATTTGGCGCTTGCCAAAAGGCCTTCTTTAGACGTGCTAATTAACAAGATTTCCTAAATTTTCTCATATTTTTGATCATGCTCCCCATCTCATTTGCATGTCTTTCAATGCAAGTTTATAAAAAAAACCGTGATAACGTTAACCTCTATCTCAGCTATCTAAATATATAATTCTTTTTTCATTTTGATTTAGCTAAGGTTTTGATCCATGGCTTCTATTGTAAATGCCTTCCGTTTTGGTCAAAAACCAACATGTGCTAGGTTTAGGATAGATTTTTACACGTTCATCGGAACGTGAAACAAAATTACGTTTTTTGAAACTAGACTCCATTCTACACATGATGAAAAAAAAAATCAATTTTCGATTAGTTTGCAAAAAATTTGGGGGGGAGCACGCTCAAATTTCAGCTTTTCAGGATGTGTCCACTTTGAAAATTCATAAAATATTATATATTCATTAAAAAATTTATTTGAAAGAAGGAGGATAAGCTACATGGTGTTAGCTAATTTCTCACTATTGGGATTTTTGAAATTCTTAAAAAAGGTTAACCAAAAAGGGGGGAGCCCTCAGGCGCTATGCTATTTTTTTTTTTATAAATACAAGACCTGTTTTGCACCCCCCTCCCCCCTTTTTGAGACTCTTAATATTCATTAATTTCAGAAAACAATAGTAGCTTAGAAACTAGACTCAAAGCACTTCAACTTTTGTTCTTTCCACATCTTGAAATTTTGAGCGTAACTATCTTCATTTTCTCGTGCAAATCAGATTTTCCTGATTTCATAAAAAAAAAAGTGGCATCTTAAGAGCCAAAATTGTGTCACAAATTGGTGCACTTACCCCAATGCATTTCATCAGTAGGTTCTCTTTGATGAATGGAATGATAATGATCATAATGTATGTGCATTGGATATAGCTGAGGATGATGTGTCCTTGAGAAGACCCTCAAATGAGGAAATTTCAAAGTGACAGTAGCCTTGGAAGCACACAAAAGATGCTCTTACCACCTAAGAAATAGAATAGTAGGTGGGGATTATGGTAAGGTTGGCTGCATGTTCATCAAGGATAAGAATGAAAAAAATAAAGAATCAAAGAATGAGAAAAAAGTAGATGAGGCACTAGTAGAATTTGGCAAATAAATGACTACGTGACTATAAATTTTAGTCACGTGACTAAAACTAGTAGTATTTTGAAAATAAATGACTAGTTTGGTCATTTATAAGTGACTAATTTGGTAATTGGGTAAAATAAAAACCAAATGACTAAATAAATGATTAATATCAGACAAATGAAAATGACTAATATCAAACAAATAAAAATGACTAAATAAATGACTAAATAAATGACTAGATAAATGACTAAATATATGGCTAAATTAATGACTAAATAAATGACTATTACTCCTCTATTCTTTTTTCTTTCAAATTTGATATTAATCCATAGAGCTAATTAGGCCCTCCTGATGGGACCCCTACCTAAGTGGGCCATTTGGATGCCTAGGTTGCTTGGTGCACCAAAAATACCTATTGTGTGGAAGGCATTGCCTCTCGATGCAGTCTTAAGACCTTCACTAATGCTATCTCAACTTCTACCACTTTAACCATTATCTGGATTTTATTCCCTTATTTTCATAGATGCTATGGTTAAAGTTGATTCCTATGAGGATAACGATTCATACCTACTACTAGCGCACCACACGCGGCTATAGTTTTATTTAGTGTAAAACTCCATAAATTTCACTTTTCATAGGATACAAATGTTAAGGCTTGTTGGTGGTGTATGCCACATGTCAAGACGGATTTGTCCTTGCTTTTTATAAAACCACCGTTTAAATTTTAGATACCATTTTAGAATTTGATGTAGTTTCCACCAAAGGATTTTTTAGTACAATAAACTAATCTAGCTTTATGGATATTACGTGATAAATGAAATTTCTTATTTATTATTTATCCTTCCATTGATGTCCAACCCATATTTGCATTGATACACTGTAATTATATTTGTATTTAGATTATTAGTATTATTAATAATATTACTAATATTTCTTGTTCTGTTAAGTCCTTAGACATTTTACAGACCAAAAAAGGCCTATGGCCATCGATAATTATCCGATTATAGATTATAGAGAAAGCTAAAAAAAGGGGAGACTATGGGTGAGAAAAAATATGTGTTGTCAACTTTCCTCACACCACCTAGAGATCTTCGTAGAAGAACCCATAACCCACCAAGTTTCCAAGCGTATTGCACCATTCCATTCAAACTACCACTTCCAAGCTTAGTCGTCTGCTCAGGAATTTGTGACCAACTGATGCCCATATTCTATGTCGGTGAAGTTCCTCTCCTTTCATATCTAGGATGAATGGGTGCCAGTCCACTTCGACCCCCATTTCAAACATTCGCTCCATATCGTTTGATAGTGGCAAACACACACCAAGGATTGCTACTGCAACAATGTCGATATCTCCCACCAAAATTGACTCCTTGAAGACCGAGCGAAGTAGTAGCAGAAACCTTTCCTCAGGCAGGTTTAAGTCTAGCAAGGATGCCAAAAACTATGAGGAGATAGTTGAGTTGGCCCTCGTGCGATTCTTGGAGAAGCTGTAGGGTTTCCCAAGCACCATTCTAACAGCTTCCAAGCACAAGATACCCTTTTTCAAGAAAATATTTTTCAACCTCTTATTTGTTAAGCGCTAAGAAAGGCCACCTCTTGCTTCGTACTCCTTAGTTTCACTGGTGCATCCATTTTGGTTTTCAAGGCTTCTCTAAGAAGCGTCATAAATAGAAAGGAGGTTGGGCTCCTCATTGAATGTCGGCCACCAATTCTAAATCCCATTTTCCTTTCAATTAATTCCAAGGTTTTTCATTTGCACTGTGACAATTGTTCACACGGGCGGCCACCTCTGCGGGAGTATAATTCCCGATGAGGGAATTAAATGTACTCACTAGCTCCTCTGGGCACATTTTCTAGGGCTTTTGTAGCCTTGAATTTCCATCACACCTGCATGGTAGTGTCCTTCGATCTTGTTGTAATGATTCTATATATCTCTGCCTGCTTTTCCCATTAAACCAATTGTTTCTTGTCTGGTATTGCTTTCTCAAGTGCCAAGTGGGAAGGCCCATGAGCCAAATCTAGCCATTCTAGCATAGACATGATCTCAGCATCGGCACATGGGCCCATAATATTACTAATATTTTATTATTAATAATATAATATTTAGGATACTAATATTTTACTAATTATAATATTTAAAAAAATAATATTAGTAGTAATATATTAATGGGAATAATTTAATAATAAGAATAATCTAATATTATAATAATTAGAATAGTATAATAGTAATATCAAAATAATAATATAATATTATAAATATTATAATAATTATAATATTAATAATAATATATTAATAAAAATATAATAATAATGTAACATAATCTAAATTGATATATTAATAAAAAAAATAATAGTAAATACATAAAAAATTAAATATTAATATAATAATATTATTATATAATAAAAATATAATACAAATTATTATAATAGTAATAATAATAATAATACTAAAGTAATAATAATATATAAACAAAAATATTTTCTAAATGACCTACCAATTGACCTCATGTACTCTACAAAGGTACGCAAAAAAATCAATTTATTTCCTAATTGACTTTCCACATCTCTTCAATGTACCAAAGAACAATAAAATGTAACATTTGCACTAAAAAGACATCTTCTTTTGAAAATAGAAAGTTGGATCTACTTTTATGACCATTACTTTCCTTAGTTGGCCTGAGTTGGCCTAACGTAGACCTGAGTTGGCCTAATGGTGGAGAACTTGTACTCTTGAAAGAGAGGTCACAAGTTCAAATCCTATAGGGGGTAAGGTATGTACACCTCATATTGTGGAGCATGAGTTAGGTGCCTCCCTCATATTGGGAGTACGAGGAGTCCGATATACTGTAAGCCATCCGTAGACCCAAAAACAGATCGCCTAGTATCGTGGACTATAAAAGGACCTTTCCTTTTCCTTTCCTTTTCCTAAGAGTTCCTTTCATATAAGTTATTTCTAATCTTGATAGCTAATAATCCTGAACCAATACATATGTATTGAGACACCAAAGAACTATAATTTAATATAATAAAAACTATGAAGATTTCATCTCACTACAAAAGAAGGGCACTATCACAAATTTGTATGAGTATCAAGTTAAATATACAATCCAACATAGCTTACCACTAAAAATGTTTTGGGAAAATTAATTCTATGTTATATGGTATCCATCATGCCTACAAATTAGCCTACACTTAGATCCTTGTTAATGCATCAACTAGAAAGAACTTAACCCATCACTTTTGGGTAGGAAGTAATGAAGTGCAACCTACACTACTTGTAACGCCCCGCCACACAACCCTAGAGGATGTTGCAACAACTACTTAAATAGACTAATTTTTTTTTTTTGTTTAAGTACAAGTATAATACAAGTTCTCTTCCCAATGCAAACATCCCCTAAGGTTACGAGACTGAGATAACAAAAAACCCACAACAACAACAACAAGAATATAAACCATAACATTTATCTACTCAAGATAATAAGTACGAGGATTACAGATGAGGCAAGTCCTACAGTTACAACTTTCGACAACTACAAAATCAACTAAAGCAAGAACTGATACTTCTTAGAAACATGATCATGAAGAAGAACCCAATAAGTACTTCCTAGTCAAGGAGGCAATTGCATGAGGTTACGGACTGAGCATGAGAAACACACCAACTCTAATGGTCACTTGCTTCCACAACAACCACACTGTGGTCACTCTAGGTATGTTAAGGGAATACCAACTATGTTCACATTATGTCATACTCAAAGACCGATTGTCCTAGATAGAGTGTAGCTCGTCATGGGTTATCATTCTTCCTTCACAGGTTATCCACCTTTAGAAGTATACCTTCCGTATAGACATAACCTTGAAGATACTTGGGTCCATGAGTCTCCTAATCTTCTAAGTGTTGTTTTAGTTATCACTTGATTAAATAACTTATAATGAGTTATCCTTGACACCACTTTACTATTATAAGGTCGAGGCAGGCAACAACAATACACCAAGGTGACACAGATGATAACACGTCCACATCAACTGAAATGAAATAAAGCAAGAACTGATACTGAAACCCACGAGCTCTCCAACTAGAAGTCTCGTCCACATGATCATGAAGAAGAACCCAATGGATTTAGGTGCATGCCACCCAACCAAGTGGAAACCAAAGGCCCACCCCTCGTGCTAGGAGATAGTAACCAGGAATCCTAGTCAAGACCATCTACCTCTAGACATAGGCTAAATTACCACATAAGTAAATTGAAAAATCCAATCACATGAACCACGCAAGCATATCACAAGTACAACCCAAGTACCACATACGTACAACATAAGTACAACAAAATTACAACTCAAGAGCATCACGAGAAACACACAAGGACAACTCTACATGGTCACATTGCTTCCAGAAACAAAGTAGAACAAGTATGTTAAGAGAACCATACACATAATAATTGAATACCAACTATGGTCACTCTAGGTATGTTAAGGAAACAATACCCACAAAATTGAATACCAACTATGTTCACATCAGGTATGTCAAGGAGACCATACCGCTAAAACAAAGACCGACTATTGTCCTAGATAGAGTGTCATCACATAGCTCGTCATGGGTTATCTTGGAGATTCTTCCTAGGCTCCGGCCCCCACAAGAAAAGGTTATCCTGGTGACCTTTACCGAATCCCGTCCCCCATACTCACTCATGCGGAGCCAAATACCTTCCGTATAGACAAGATAGATAACCTTGCCATTACAAGTCTTCCCATCTCATCCCAAGCCTAACCAAGCACTTGGGTCCATGAGTGAGGCATTAAAATATTGATTAGTGAGAAGTTAGTCCTAATCTTCTAAGTGTTGTTTTAGTTATCACTTGATTAAATAACTTATAATGAGTTATCCTTGACACCACTTCGGGTGCCAGCACCTATTATAAGCCACTCTTCTACTCGACAACACACACACACACCATCCAACAACAATGGAACCAAGGTGCAACAAACAAGATAACACGTCCACTCCTTTCTCAGGAGTCGACAAAGATAAACCCATCTCCAAACACTGGAGGAAACATCAATAACAAGACCGCTCCTGACAAGGAGGAACATATTAAAATATCCACTCCTTTCTCAGGAGACACATACCACATATCAAGGTCACTCCTTACAAGGAGACATGGATCCCATAATATGCTCCTAAATCAAGGAGGACAAACATTCCCATTCGTGGAAATCGGGTACAACATAGACACAATCCTCATGCATTATCGAAGAGAATTCATAATAGGCTGACCAACATGGCACGACAACCCACATATCAGAAAATGACATTTGGAAGACTTACATACTTAAGACACTTTTAACCCACTTCCCCAAACAAGAACACGAAGGAAATGTTTACTGAAGACAATTGAAGGAAGCTACCTTTGGATATACTAAATCCATGCCTCATTGCATTCAGTAACTTATTGCATCAATGAAATTGAATTAAAGTTACGTCCTTTCAGATAAAGGAGTGGTTAACACTAATCATATAATTCCCTTACTTGCTTTAATAATAATACAATAACCTCTTATTTCAACTATTCAGAAAATAACATTTTAAAAGACTACCATTGGTCCTTTGCAAAAATACTTCGTTTAAAGTCAATCCATTTTGCTACTAAACACATCGCTTTTAGATTCAAAATTTATTCTTTTAAATATAATATTCTAAAATCTTTCCAAATACAGTTGAAATTTTGCTATTGTTTTACTCAACCATTTAATACGTATATACATTTAAAAATATACAAATTTATTGAAATTATCTTCCCAACTATATACTATGCAACTCAATACATATTAAACCTAAATTAGTATTACAATATTATAACTTATAATATCAAATACTAAATATATATATATATATATATATATATATATATATATATATATATACATTTAATATTATTTAATATTACAACAAATAGTATTTAATATTAAAACAAGCTTAATATATATTTCTTTATATTTATTTATTTTATTTTTATATTTAATTTTTTTGGCCTCCATAAGACCTCGGGCCGCGTGCATACCCTAAACTCAGCCGGTTGTCTCAGGCCACATGCAAGGGTCTGTGCTGGGCGGCCGCATGAATTTTATGGTCGTGGATCTCTTTAGTAGAGGCGACAGAGGGTTATGCTGGAAGGCGGTGGCCAGGTGGTGGTGGTGCGGCTTACATAGTTGACCCCAAGGATGGGAGGCGACTGTGGCTAAACACAATCATCGTCGTTGAGGCGGCGGCTGTGCTTAGACACAGTCGTCCGCGACTGTTGCAAGGCGGAGGCGACAGAAGAGGGGGAGGCCGCGCTGGGCGCGACTCCCTCCCACGCACCTCCCATGGGGTGCGGTGGGTAGGTGAGCCCCCAATGACCCCCCAACAAAGTTTTAATTTTATTTAATTTTATTTAAAAAAAAAAAAATGTGAATCTGTTATATGCGACTATGGATTTTTTTATTTTTATTTTTATTTTTAAAATTCGCCCAACATGATAAATTCGGTTTTCTCAAGAACAAAATTTGACAGTAAGAATATATGTATATTTATATTTTCCCCAATATATATATTACTCATATATACATATAATACAATGTTTATATATATATATTATATTTTCAAGAGGGATTTCCAAAATTAATTGAGAAAACCATATATAAAATGATCATTTTTAAGCCAAGAACACTATTTTTTTATTTTTATTATTTTTATTTCTAAACATGATTTTCATCATCAAAATATAAATGAATAGACATTTTTTTTTTCTTGAAAACAAACAAATTATAAAGAATGAACCTGGTTTCATTTTTCAAGTGAGAGGATCCAAAATGGTGCTCAGCTCCCATCCTTGCTTCCAAATCCAGTTCCACAAGTTTTCACAACTCAAATCCAAAAACCCACAAAATCGATGCATGCTTCCTCTCTCAAATACAAACTTTTCTCCAAATTCCAAGATTCCCAAAATTAAAATCCAAATTCCAAACATAAGGAAAAAACCCTAAAAAAATCCAACAACCCCCTCATAAATTCTTCAAAATAGAAAATGCAAAAATATCTATTTTCTTTAATTTTCAATTCAAACTTTCAATTTTGACTTTAAATCATTTTCATAAATTTCAATTCCAAATTTCACAAATTGACTCTTAAATTCATTTTTCTAATTTTGAATTTCAACCAATATGCATAAATTTCCAAAATGAATAATTTAACTTATCTCAACCTTATAACTTTAATTAATTAATAAAATAGATTTAATCAACAATTAAATTATTTATTAATTAAATTAAATCAATCATAAAATAAATTACATTTCAACATAATTTCTAGAACAAGTTGAACCACAACTTAAATACATTAACCCATTTAAATCACCTAATTAAACTTGCAATTAAATAACGAAGAGAGGGCACAAATTCCAAAGCAACACAACCTGACAAACAATTGATGACAAACAAAGACTAGGGGGATGACTTAACACAAAAACCTAGCTACTATCTCCCAATCGAATACCGTTGGGTATTGAACACGCTCGCACCTGTGAAACCAGGTGGAGTCGATGTCCTGTACCTGTCAACCTACAAATATAGAGTATATCCACATGCATATATATATGTTAAAATTAAAACACACCGTGAAGAGGAAATCACGGAATCACAGGGCGCTCGCAAGCGAGTGATGCGATCTGTCCCCTTCACCAATACAATATTACCAGCTGACGAATCTAACATCATTAATATAATCAAAAGCATAAACATCATTAATTCAATTATCCACTATGCTAATCCAAAGAATGACATTATGATAACATGAGGATCAAACACCATCACAATAAAATACAACATTTGCATCACTTATAGATAACGACCAAATAGCAACTGAGTTCAAGGTCAAAGCACCAACAACACAAAGTATAACCAACCGAACACTGTTCAATCAAAAGAGCAAAACAGAGGGGTCTTACACTACTTGGAGAACAACCGGACAATCCACATTGCCAATTTGAATCTAATGGGTGACACTTGGATTCTCACCTCAAAGTGATCAAATTATATAGGAGCAACTTGTTTGGTAGAATTACCTAAAGAAGTGTTGTCATGGCTTTTTATGATCATAGAATATCCAAAAAATAGATTTGTTGAAAATTCTTCAAAAAAATTCAAAGCAAATGCAATTAACACATACAAATTTAATCTCAAAAATCTTTTCCAAACTTCTTAATTGTGCTAAAATATGAGCTTCATAATAGGGTATTGTATCTATCACAACACAATGGAAGAGGATTTAGTTAGATTTCATGAATGCAAGTTTAACTATTAATTTCTCTTCTCTCAATATCTATCTCCCTTTATATCTCTTATCTCTCGCTCCCTTTACCTCTTGGTCACTCTATCTATCTACATCTCTACATATCTCTTTGTTTTCATCTCTCTCTTTCTTAGATCCTCTCTCTGTGTATATTATAATAATACTAATAATATAATAATTTAATAATATTATTAATAGTATTTTATTATTAATAATATAATGTTTATGATACTAATATTTTACTAATTGTAATATTAAAAAAAATAATATTACTAATAATATATTAGCAGGAATAATTTAATAATAAGAATAATAGATAATATTATAATAATTAGAATAGTATAATAGTAATATCAGAATAATAATATATTATTATAAATACTATAATAATTTTAATATTAATAATATATTATTAATATTAATAAAAATATAATAATATAATATACTAATAATGTAACATAATCTAAATTGATATATTAATAAAAATACAATAGTAAATACATAAAAATTATAATATTAATATAATAATTTATTATATTATAAAAATATAATATAGATAATCATAATAGTAATAATAATACTAATAATAATATCGATAAACAAAAACATTTTCTAAATGACCTACCAATTAACCTCATGTACTATACAAATGTACGTAAAAAATTCAATTTATTTCCTAATTGACTTTTCAGAGCTCTTTGGCATACCCATTGCACACCAAGATGCGATTGCTAGTATAATATTATAATATATTTAATAATATCTATTGTATAAAAGCCCAATATTTATATATTGTAATTTATTGAATTTCATTTCCATTTTGAATGTTTTTTAGCAAGAAAATACCCTAATGGGTGGGCATAATGGGTAGGCAAGATTTTGCCATAATTTTCATTTTAATAAACAAACTTTAAAACCCTCGTTCAAGCCTTATTTTCAAGTTGCAGCTTGCCAAATTGGAGAAGTGAAAGGTCAATACCAATACGAAAGAGTTGGAGGAGCCGAAACCAAAAGCAACAGGGAGGATGCATGGAACAGGGTGTGTGAATTTTTTAAAGGGTAAGGAGATCAATGAAAGATAGAGGAATTAAAATGATACCAGGATGTAGCTGGATTGAAGGCCATAATTTGGTGCATACTTTCTGCATATGAGATGAACCTCTTTCACAGACACAACAGATCTATGCAAGGTTGGAGAAATTGGTTAGGAAGATGAAAATGACAAGGTATTTCACATATTCAAGATATTTACTTAATGATTCTATTTACTTAAATACATAGAGTAAATGATGTTGCAAAGTTAGAACCTAAATGAGCACATTATAGGATCTTAGTGGTAATTTTCTTTTTAATAAACATACTCTAAAACCCTCATCAAAAACCTTTATTTAGGTTGCAGCTCGCCAAATTGGAGAAGTGAAAGGTCGATACTAGCGAGGAAGAGTTTGGAGGAGCCAAAAACAATAGTGGCAGGGAAAGCAACACATATTTTTAGAGTTAATTTATGAGCACAAAATTTGGAAGTAACTGCTCTTGGATGGCTCTACCTATATCCTTTTGTATTCGAAGTAAGTGTTCCCTTGTATTTTATTTTATTTTTTTCTCTTTTTATTTATCTAATGCATTATGAAAATGAAAAAATTATTTCCATACACAAAGAAAGCTACATGCTATTTTCTACTCCCAAACATGTAGAATTAACATTTTAGAGACTCTTCCCTTTTTGAGGAAACATGAGCCTTTTCCCAATTTTCACAAAAAGGAAAATTTGTCTAGTAAAATTTTAACTCACTCAACTAAAATGTTAGTTGTCACATAGTATTTTGTACCTCATGGATTATAATCTAAATATATCCTATTTACAAGGTACACATAAATATAGTCAAGCTTTCATCTAGTAGGGAAAGCACATAATGGTAAGCAAAAGAGAATTTATAGCCAATTTAAATGGAATTCACATAGAAAATTAAAAATTCCATATTTTATCCCTCATCTATTTCCAACTTGCATGAGTCACACATGCAATGGTTTTCTTGAATGACAATATAGGTGTTTTTATTGTGAACATAGAAATGGCAATACTTTCTAGACTTTTCAAAAATGCTCTTTATTTTGGGTTTTGCTTGCATTGGTTTGTTATATTTGATTTAAAAAGAAACTGCTGATTTCTTTTATCATTTAAAATGTAGTCCATTCAAGGATGAGGAAACTCTGTAGTTATAATCATGGTTTATCCCACTATCTTATGGTCTCACATTCTTTTTCTATTCATAAGTTTTTGTCCTCACATTATAATTGCCAGTTGTTACATTGGTGATGCTGCATTTACAAAGAAGTAGCTCTATTTGGATTCCTTGTTGCTTGGTTTGATTCTCCAACACATTTGTGGATGGCTCTGCCTATATCCTTTTTTAACTAGTTTTGGTTTTAAAAGTGAAATTGTAGAGAAAATTCAAGAAATGAACTACTTTAGGAACATTATTAGAGTGTCATAGTTTGGAACATGAAGTAAAATGGGAGAGCAAATATTGCATTCACACATGTTTAATGTATAGATCATTAAACCAAGAAAGACCCAAGAAGTATTGATAATAGATGATTCAAAGACTAATGATGGGAAGCCAAATCAACATTTAATAGGAAATCAAAGGAACAATAAAACCCCTGGATGTTAATTTTTCCTAAGAAATTGTGAAAAAGTGAAGTGTGTAGAAAGGATAGTCTAGAAATCGAAACAAATTGTGACTCCTACCAATAAAGTATAGAGAAGTAGGACTTACTAGGAAAACCACAAAAAATATAAGATCAAGCTTATTGTAGATGATGAAATCAAGGAGAAGGGTGGAGAGTCTCCAAATAAGTGGACCAAAAATTGTTAGGAATGCCAATATATTGTGCCAAAATATGATTTATTAATGTAAAAAATTGTTAGGAATGTCAATATATTATGCCAAAATAGGATTTATTAATGTAAAGAATTGTCATTCAGTCACTCCAAACTATCCAACAATTGTGCAGTGATGGCTTACTCCACAATTCATATAATATAGCAGTGTAAAGAAGATTGAAGGAAGGAAAGACATTAAGGTATTGTTGGATCCATAGTCTAACTACTTAGAAAGTAATGGGAAATATCACAAAACCATTGAAATAGGTAAAGGATGCCATATTTCTAAAAATCTAAATGTTCTCATTACTAGATCTTGGTTGTATTTTAATTTTAATAAACATATTCTAAAACCCTCGTTGAAATCTTATTTTTAGGTTGCAACTCATCAAATTAGAGAGGTGAACATGCACTATTTACTTTCATCCGACCATGACCAGTGAGATTTATAGATAGGAAGTTTCCATCCTTCTCATTCGAATCCTTCCAATCTTCTCTCAAGGGCTATCCGGCTAGAATGGGAGGGCAAGGCTACTCTGAATTAGGCAATATATGCACCACAAATAATATAACTACATTTACTATATATTTTCATGTCTTTTCTCCCTTCAATATTTGTAGCATTTGTATCGTATCTTGGATTTGTCTTCAATGGCAACCAAGAGTGCAGTGAAGGATGTATTTCTTGGATCTTTGTTTATGCAATTATATGTTGTTTGTAACTACTTTGGTTATGTAGCTATTTGTTGATTGTATATTCTTTTTTTTTCATGCAATGCAAAAAAAACATTTGAATATCTATGATATTTGAGCTTTATATGGATAAAGTTATTTTTTGATTGTATATCTTTTTTATGTTAATCCAATACAAAAAAAACATTTAAATATCTATGATATTTGAAGTTTATATGCATAAATTTATGAGAATTAATTTAGATTTGATTTATAACTTGAATCATTGATTCACTCAAATAAATGACTACTATGACTAAAATAAATGAAAATAATGACAAAATATATGACTATAATGACTAAATATAAGACTACAATGACTAAATATATGACTACCATGACTAAAATAATGACTAAATTAATGAATAAATATGTGACTAAATTGATGATTAAATATATGACTAAAGTAATGACTAAATATATGACTACCGGGACTAAATAAATGACCAGTTAACAACAATCAATGACTAAATTAATGACTAAATATATGACTAAATAAATCACTACCATGACTAAATAAATGACTAAATTAATGACTAAATCAATGATTAAATCAATGACTAAATCAATGACCAAATCAAAGACCAAATTAATGACTAAAATCAATGACTAAATAAATGACTAAAATTATTTAGTCATAAATTTAGTGGTGTTATAAATGACTACAAATAAACCACTAATAGTTACATGACTAAAGTTAGTCATTTATATGTAATTTTTAGTAGTTTATTTAGTCATATATTGTTGTTTGTGTACTAGTGAGGCTAAAGCCAAGGGAGAAAAAAAAGACAAATTTGGGTAAAGAAGACTGAAAAACCAAAGGCTAATGGAGAATTCATATCTCCTATTGTGAAGGTGAAGACACAAAAGAAGAATCCTGAGCCTGAGAAGAAGGAAGCCAAGACTAAAGTTGGAGTGAAAGGTGAACAATAGAAGGAGAACAATGCTAAAAAAGGTATGATACCAATTGATCTACATAAATATACTCCTATTGATATGTTTCAATTAATTTCACAAGTAAAGTTTTTTGTCCCCTTACTTGAAATGATGAGGATTGAGGAGCACAAACAAAAGGCAGTAGCCCTTATCAATGGTGCTACTATGGCTTGTAATGTGACAATGGTGTCTACTCTACCCAAAGAGAGTGGAAAAGAATTGAAAGAAAAGGAGGTTGAGAGAGTAATTACTAAAATCCATCAAATCTACTTGGGAAATACAATAACTATTTTTCTTGGTAACATAGACCCATTTTTTGTAACTTTAATTGTTGATGGAAAATTCTTGAAGAACTGTGATCTAGATTCAAGAGCCTCTTCCAATATTATGTTAGTTGGAATCATGAAGGAGATGAGATTGAAGATAGATAATGATCATGGAAGTGTTATTCTATGGGTTCTAGAGAAGTCCCTGTAATTGGGGTGATCAAGGAACTCCCATACAAGTTAGCTACATTTCTAAAAAAGGAATTTAAAATGAGTGTAATAGTGGTAGAAATTCCACCAAATTATGGAATGTTGTTGTCAAGAATGTGGAGTGCCTCCATGGGGGGTAGTATGTAGTGTGACATGTATTTTGATACCTTCCCACTTGATGGTAAATACATCAAACTAGTTAGGGAATCGAGTGTTCCACACATGATTGAGCTTTCTCCTAAAGATGATAGAAACCACTTTCTAGAAACTATCATCAATGATTTTAGAATAGAAGAGTTACCATGGGAAAGTGATAGGAAACCTACACCTATTGAAAGAGAGGTAACAAAATTGTCTGATGATGATGATCTTTAGACCATGTATTTTGATGGCGCATGCTCCAAGAAAGGGTCAGATGCAGGGATAATATTGGTTTCACCTAGTGGCAAGACATGCAAGTTTTCTTTCACTTTTTCATTTGTTTTTACAAACAATGTGGTAGAGTATGAGGATTTTTTGTAGGGGTTAAGATTGGTAGAGAAACATGGGATAAAAAAGATGAAAGTAATTGGTGATTCAAAATTGGTGATATCCTAAGTTAGGTCCAGATTTGCATCAAAAAATATGAGGTTGAAGCAATATAGGAATGCCATTTGGGATTCCATAGAACAGTTTGATGATTTTTTAATTGATTGGATGGAAAGAGGATGAACCCAAGTGGCAAATTTGTTGGAAAATATAGCACTCAAACCTGATGATATAACTTTTGTTGGTATCTCCAAAGTGGAGGTATAAACTATGAGATAAGGGGGATTCACTACACATGCATCTCTTCATTCTCAAGAGAATCCCAAGTAATGAACTACCCTTATCCACCTCACATTAAGCTGGATGAAGAAATTGCAAAGGAAATGTATGTAGGTTAACTATCAGAGAACACTACTTCAAATTATGAGAGAGTGAAACCTCTAAATTTTTGCCTCTGATAGAGGAGCTCTTGACCAAAGGACAAGAACGTAGATTCAAGACACCAGTGCAACACACTAGTGTCCAAATGGCACACTAGCGTCCTGAGCAACAAAAAACTTAGTAAATCTAGCGAGAAAAACAATTTTTCACAACTTAAAATTAGATTTAAGTTCTATTTAACACAATGATAAAATGAAGAAAAATAACTATGAGAAAATACTAAGAGGACTTGGAGAAAAATTACTAATAACTAGACATTTGAGTCTTCACTCCAAGCTCTACTTCAAAACCTACACAAAAAGAGAATGAGGGAAAATATTGGGGTTGTATAGGGGTCTGCCACAATCAGACCCCCATTTTGGTGTTCCCACCTCTACACACAACTAGATAGAAATATAGTGTAACTAAAATGGACAAAAGAGTGGTGAAAGCAAACTCCTCTTTAGAAGGAGAACCCACACCACCAAGTAACAAATGAAAAAGATATCTAATCTATTTGCAAATAGAAAAGAGAGAGAGGGTGTTACCAACAAGCCTTGACACCCTCTTGAACACACATATGAACTATTGAATTCTTGCTAGAGAATTTTGGCTATTGGAGGGACCTCAGTCTGACAAATATTTGCTTCTAGAAGTGTTTCTATCAAGAGTGAAAGAGATTCAAGGGTGAAGATGAAGAGAGAAGATTGATTGAATGAATGAACCCCAAAATGAGAGCAAATGAGGGATTTTGTTGCATACAAGGGTGAAAAAGATCCATTATACCAATGAATCTAACTATTTGGACATGTGTCTATAGGATTCGAGATTCCTCATTTCAAATTTGGAAAACCACTAGAACACTAGTGCACCATGTAGATGTCTACGCATCATGTAGGTGTCCAAAGTATCAGTTTTTGGTAAATGTGTCATCAGGCTGCTATTGCTTCACCATTAGTCCACATAGAGCTTGAATTGTGAAATTCTAACCCATGGGATTTTTGCCACTAATGCATTTGGGTGTCATAAATGCTAGGAAAAGTGCTAAAATGTGGAATTGCCCCTAGGTGAAATTTTGTGACATTACATTTTTCCCCCACTTTAGTGGGCTCAATTTGGAAAAAAATAATCGCACTAAAATTGAAAAGGATAAATTTTCACTTAATTATTAAGTTTTATGGATTTGCATGCCAAAAGAAAGTGCCTCAGAGGTCACTAAGGTCGAGTCAGCTAGTACTAAAGGTGCCCCCAGTAACTGAGCTTAGCAAGAAGTGCAAGACTGATTATGGAAATTGCACATAAATTTTCTTTGCAAAACTCAATTTTAAGTGAGTTTCAAAAATAGGAAGAAGCTACAACAACGAGAAGAATGGTAAAGAAAAATTGAACGATTCAAAAGAAAAAATATGGTGAGGAGGTGACTATATGCCCCTCTTGAGTTTTCCCCAATTAGGTGGGGTAAAATCAGGAGAAATCGGGGAGCCACAAACTCGAGGAAAAATCGGCCCTGGGGGGGCCTATATATACCTAGGTGGGCCCCGAGAAGGATCATTTTCACTATTCATCGTGAGGATTTGGTTGACTTTTGTGAGATAAAAATCATCAAAATACTAAGAAGATGCAATTATGAGGATCTGAGGTTGGACCAACTATGCGAAAATATCATCGAGGGTTTCAAGGTTGACTAGGTGGTCTCAAAACCTCCTCATTAGTCATTTTTGAGTAATTTTTTGCATGTTTTTAGAGTTTTAGGTGTGTAGGCATCCTAGGCATGTGCCTGCATTTTCAGTGCACACTAGTTTCCAAGATGAGCACTAGAATCCTGAGGATGCATTGTTATCCAAGGCACACACTATTACCCCTATGTCATTAATGGCAGATTGGGATGCCTACGCGGCACGCATGTATCCTTGAGTGTTTTTTACTTGGATTTTTTATAATTTTCTGGGTAGTGACACACACTTGCTTCTTCTTTTACAAGATTATCCATAGATTAGGGAGCATCCTGAAGGGTGGGTGTTTCCCCTATTGCAAGATCAGAGGGATTGGCTTATTGATGATAAGGTCACCCACCTATAGTGGGTCAGGCTTCGGAATGTATATACCATGCCAAAGATGTATCATGATTGCATGTTGATGGCATTGATGGAGTGATGGGATGCCACTGCCTCTTGTTTCTAGTTGCGTACTAGGGATATTATGATTACACTGGAGGATGTCTACCACATCCTTGGGCTTCCCATTTGTGGTCGACAAATGATGTAGACCAACAAATTTTTTCCTATGTTACATTGAAACTACACTATCTCAGATTGGGACAACCAATTTCCCAAAAACACTTGGTCTTCTTTAGATTGTGTACTTAATGATATATCATCAATTATAGTATGGGTTGACATCAATGACCATACGCCATCATGCTCATGTTGCCAAAAAGTACTAAAGGATTCAAGTTGGTAAGGTAAAGAGACCTCAATCTTAAATTTGTCTCAAATACCAAATATCATCTATTGAACAAATCTTACTAGTCAAAGGAATTCTCCCATGAATACTAACAATTTTCATTATTCCAAATCACTCCCAATCCACATGGATCTACTAGCTCACAAGCTATGTTATGCTAGATATCCATGCAATATGATGGGTTTCACAAGGCTATAAAGTTGTGTTATGCTAAGACACTCATGAAACACATAGCTCTACTATCAAGAAATTTGTGTTATGCTTGATGGATATGTTAAAAGGGGTGCTCAAGTGCATGACCTAGTAAGTTGTGTTATGCTGAATTCATGGACTATCTTTTTGAATTTATAACATTCAAGAAAACAAACAAGCCTCACTTAAGAAGGCGCATAAACGTTTAAGAAGATGAACAAAAAAATAACCTAATAAGGTGCATAAATTTCCACGAGGATGACAAAAATCTTTCCTAAGATGGTCCATAAAAATCCACGAGGATGACAATAAAATTACCTAAGAAGGCACATAAATGATCAAGACAAGGCAAAATCCTCAAGGGGTGTTATACACAACACCACCACAAAAGGTAAGCTTTACAAAAATTCAAAAATTGGCATAGATCAATACATGAATGGTCACACATTAGGGAATATCACACTTGACATCACCACTAAGAGTACAATTCATGGAATAAAAGATCATTCTCTAGGGAATACTAGCCATAGTATTACTACTAAAGAGAACATCGTATTCAGGTGTGTGCAAGAAGTTGAGTCCACTTTTTGGCCAAAAAGTGAAAGTGTTTTCCCTGATTTTTAGAATTTGTCACATTTGACCTTAAAATTTGAAGCACTTAGAGATGGAATCTTTAAAAAAGTCACTGATCATAAAATGTAGTGCTCGGAGATTAGTTTCACAATATGTAATTTATTTCAATACCTAGATGACAAAAAAATATTTTCAATAGGCATTTCTAAAAACCACTGTTTAAAAGTCACTTTTTTTTACCATACCATGCATGTGTACATCATTCATATTTTGACCTAAATAATAATATTTTTCTAAATCCTTTTGGGAAAATATTTCTAACTCATTGAAGCACGTTTTCGATATTTTTTGTAATTTTTTATTGAATTTATTTTTTTGCATAAGATGATCTAAACTTATCATTTTTTTATTTTTTTCAAATTGAAAAGAATTTTATGAAGTACATTTTAGTGCAATTCGTTTTACTAAAAATATTTTAATAAAAAGTTATTAAAGTACTAAAAAACCCTAATAATTCAAGTTTATGGATTCGTGTCATTAGAAATTAATTGGAAAATAGAAAAAAATTCAAATTGTAAAAATAATTACATATTTGGAATCTACACTGTTTCATTTATAATGGGTTTTAATTTTGTCAAAAAATTATGCAAAATAGGTCCTTAGACATATGTCCAAAGTTACTATTTTACTATGACATTAACATGACCTTCAAGTTGCAAGTCAAACTAGGTCCAAAGCTTAGGTTCGGGTCCCCAAGCCATTTCTCGAACTGAAAAACAAGCCAAAAACCTGACCAAAAATTCATATTTTAAAAAAAAGAATCTTGTTTTAAAATGGGATCCCATTTCATAAAAAAACCAATTTTTTTATGGTTCTACGAAACAGGATCTCGTTTTGAAAATTGCCAAAAATAGAAAGTTTCCAAAAATGGAAAGTTTTCAAAATGGGATCCCATTTTGAAAAGTTATCGAAAATGGAAATTTTTCAAAACTTGTAAGTTTCCAAAATGGAAGTTTCCAAAATGGGATCCCATTTTGAAAATTTTCTAGAAACAATTTTTTTTAAAAACAGGATCTCATTTTTTAAAAAATGGGATCCCATTTAGAATTTAGGCTTAGGATCCCATTTTTAAAAAACAGGATCCTATTTATTAAAAGTGAGATCCCATTTTTTGCAAGCTGATTTCATTTTTTTGCCTAAGGGAAAAAATTTCATGTTTCGTGGACTCATCTTCTTGCATTTACCCATTCGATTAAGAGTCACACTCTTAAGGGCTAACAAGCCAAATATCACCGCCAGCGATACACAAACATAGATTAAGAAGGCCACACTTCAATTGACAAGGTCACACTTTCTAGGAGATGTATGCTATCATCACTAGAAAGGGACCATTTACTATGCAAACAATGTGGAGGGGACTATATTCCCCCCTTAAAATGTTAGTGTACTTGCTACACTAATGTTTTAAGGAGATAAAAATCGATCCCTTTCCAAAAGGAATGCACCTTACATAAGGCTACCTAATCCCTTGCACCCAAGTTTACACCCACATATATGGTAGTAAGCATTTTGTGATACTAAAACTACTACATGGCAAGGAGAAAAAACTGATATGATTTACCCTATATCAAATATATCATTGTTGGGATGAACCAAATTCAAAGTTATCTTCGAAGAATATTTTATGATGATATTGACATTAAGTGAAGGTCTTTTTGATGCTTTGTTATTTCTAAAGGACAATAACTAAGACCTTTTTTTGTTTCTTTCCTGTTGAGCTCTATGGGGACATAGATACCTTGTTATTCTATAGTACATCCTTTTCCATTATAGCCAAATTGTTTGAAGATTTGATAACCTCTTCTATAAATTGCCTCCATTTCTTTTGAGGAAGGTGGTTTCTCATAATCGACTTCATCATAAGAGGAAGTGTTATTTGTATTTTAATCCTTGTGAGAAGTTGTGGAATCATATGTTATTGATGATTCAGTGATAGATTTTATTGACACCATTGCACCTTCTTTCTTTCTTTATGATTTTGATTGTGTCATATTATATTCCCCATGAATATAGGTATGAAATCTAGTGATCCCCACTCATCATCAAACAATTTTGTCATAGATGAAAGACACACAATCTTTTTCTTCAATTTGTAAAGTTTCCACTTTTGAAGTTGGGATCAATGTACTAAAGGGATTCTTCATTCTTGTTTAAGTTTGTAAACAACTTTCAGATTTAGGATCAACTTTTATCTTGTAAACATTATTGTTGTATGTGTACTTCATTAAATGATGAAGCATTGAAGTAACTCCTTTCATCTCATGAATCCATGGTCTACCCAAAAGAATATTATATGAAAGATCATGGGGCTTGACATGGATGGGAGTTTGCAAGACAACAAGACCAACTTTAACGGGTAATGTTATTACACCAAGCAATTGTCTTCCAACATTTTAAAAACCATGGATAGATAAAGTATTGTGTTGAATTTTAGTCTTATCTTATCTAATTTTGTCCAAAATATTAACACTACAAATATTAAGCCCTTAACCATTGCCAATAAGGTTATGCCTAATCCTCCAGTCTTATTAATAATTACTATTATCATCAAAGCCTCATTTTTTTTGTTTCTCCAAAGGGGTAATTCACTTTGATGAAAAAAATATCCACATTAGGTGAATTCATACACTCAGAAAAATTTGATACATCATTTAGTTGCAGACTAGGAGGGACGACAACTTTCTAAGAGTAATTTTGAACCATGTCTTGATAAATAGGTGATTTTTGAATTAAATCCCATAAAGATATCTTAGCAGGAGTAGCATGAAATTTCTCTACAAGATCATACTCCTTTCCACTATGTTGGGATGAATGAGGTGCACTAGGTAAAATAGGTTATGGGAGTGGTATTGATGGGGGGATGGCTTGTATTAGTCTCAATTCCTTGTTATTCCTTGTGTTATATGTATGAGCAACACTACGCTAACTTGATTTCCTTGATACATGATTACTAGTGCATTGTTTTGAAAAGTTTAAGATATGGCCATGAGGTTTAGGAGGTCCTATAATGAGAGGTTATTTAGAAGATCCAATCGTTAGTGGAATATTAGGAGGTACAATAATTAAAGGATTTTTAAGAGGTCCAATGATTAAAGGAGATCTAATACCTAATTGTGTGTTCATAACCTTGATAGAGTTAACTATGTGTTGATGATCTTCTATTGATGGGGAATCTAATTTCACCTTAACATCTTCATATATGCAATACATATTAATATCTTCTGAGAAAAACGTATAATTATTTCATCCTCTTGCACAACAATATCCTCCCAATTAGGAGAGGTTTTAGGAGAGAAAGAAACAAGATCCTCTTGATGCTTAATGGTTGGATCTTCTAACACAAAGATACCTTCTTCACAAGTAGGTGAGGTATTGTGAGAAGAAAAAATATGTTATTCATGATTGCCAATGATTGCAGTCTATTTCATGAGACTAACCTCACACATAAGAGAGATAGTGGGAGAGGGATCGATGAAAAATAACAAAAGAGGAGGGTGAAAGCATAAAGTTGTGTCACACTTTCAATCCGCTTATCAGCACAACTGAATTTAAGTATTTCTAACTAAAAATCAATTTTGGTTAAACATATGGTCTAGTAAGATTCATTCTAGCTAAGTTAGATACTTCCACAATTTTTTTAACTAAAATTGTTAGCTAAAAATATATGGAGCACCACTTTGAGTCTAATTTACCAAAAAGAAAATTATTTGAAAAACTTGAAGTTTGAATAACTCCTATTAACGTAAATAACATATTTTAAAAAATATAAAAATACCCTTTTATAGATCCACAAGTGTAGTTTTCAAAAATATATTTATTTTAATAGTTAAATTATTATTTATATTTTATATTTTTATTTTTACTAAAAGTAGGTTATCAACACAAAATATTAGGTTGATTACCATGCAAAGGAAAAATATTAAAACTTATTAAAAGAAATTGAAAAAATATGATGCACTACATAAAAGAATCTATTTTGAGATGGTATAATTTTTTTCCAGTTTAGATAAATATTTAATATGAAAGTTGATGTCAAATGGAAACAACTATTTTTTGATTCATGCACATTATAATATTTATTTAAAAATATATATTTATCAAAACTGGAAGAAAATATATCCATGCACTAAAGTTTCAAGTTATAAATACAGACAAAAAATTTTAAAGAAAAAAAATTACATGAGATGTCAAACCTTTTATAAAATATGAAGTTAAAAAAATTTATATAAAAGGTTTGACCTATGATGGTTTAAATTAGACTTACTGTAACCTATAATGCAATATGGTATGCACTTTTTTGAATCCTTTTATGCTTTTTATGATGCAAAAATGAATGCTTAAATGAACAATACAAAACAATGCAATACTTTAAACCTAGATCTAGACTAAGATATTTAAAATTTTAGAAGGCATATAATGTAAATATGTCGAGTTCACCAAAATAAAATGAACGAAAAGTGGATACTCTAGGATGTAAGTCTAGGGTTTAGGCACCTTTCTTTATTTCATTTATGTGTGTGGTAGCAGTGGTTTAATGAATTTGGACAAGGTATATGATTGAATTGCAATCTAACAGGTGAGTCAACTTTCCCTTGATCAAATCAGGAATTGATTTGGGAATAAAATGCAATGTAATAACTAGGATTTAATGATGTAATTAACTACTCTAATGCAAAAACAACATATCAAAAAAATCATAGAGAAATTCAGAGTTCAGAAGTGGCTTTAACAAAGCACTATTCACCTATTATATGATCAATTTGAAGCTAATGTTTAACCTAGTCACCTTGGGTGACTATTTCCCAATGGAGCAATTTTTTATATGATTTCACAACCCTCTAATACCAAATTTGAGCCTCCTTTTTCCACTTGTTGCATTGTTGGATCTTCATTAGATGTAGAGATAATTGAGTTTGTGTGAGTTATCAAGGTTTATGGTTTGAATGCAACAATGAATAATTTACCTTCAAACTTCTCCCTTGATATTCTTCAGATCTAAAACTTGAACAATCAAAGAGAGGAAAAAGGTTTCTCCATTTAGGGGCTTGCCTAAGTCAAACCTCTTGTTAGTGTTTCCACTTCCACAATGGCAATGTCAATGATAATGATAAAGCTAAATGATAAAGGGAAGATGAATCAACAATGGAATGAAAATCACCATCCCAAAAATAGCTTCCTTAAAGGACTAAAGTCATACAATATCTCCTCAAGGTTTTATTGTTGTTGGCTTCATTTTCTTGAAGACTTACAAGGGTTAGATCTCATAAATAATGTGAAAAAACTCACATATTTGACATGATGCTATGATCTTGAATTAATGCAATAAATATTCAAATGGCTACTGTTGACTTGCTTGAGAATGATCATGAAAATTCTTGATCATAAATTTCTGAATATTTGCTTGTTAATGCTAGATAGATTTCAAATGATGCAATAACTATGTATTTATACATAATTATTCTAATTTTTCAAAATAAAATCCTAACAACCAAATTTGTACATTTGAATTTGAAACAATAAATTGTCACCTTCGACATATTTAATTTTGAAGGCAAAATAGAAGGACTTAGTTGTCCTAGGAAAATAGGTCCTAGCCCTATTTTGTGGGATTTAAGTTGTCAAGTGTAAAATAGTAAATAAATACCTTAGTATTCCACTTGAAATTTATCAATAAATGTTAAAATGGGCCACATAATATATTCTTTAGAAAATTAGGTGTATAATTAGGTCTATTCACTTAAAGAGGAGAATTTTTTTTGTTTGTGAAATTATCAAGGGTGAAAACTTACAATGCTACACGTAACATAAAATTTTACCTGGGGAAAACTCTTTCAGGAGAAAAACCCCACTCAAAAAGAATAGTACATTATATTATTAGTAATCAAAATATAGTGCAATACAATTTCAAGACCAAGCTCACTAACATGAGCTTTCACACTTCTTTCGGATTTTAGAATAATTTTGACATCATAATAGTACTTCAACAAGAAACAACTAAAAACTCCAAAATAAAAATTCTCATTATATAGGAGCTTACAATGCATTAATTAAATAGTTTTAAAATACAATTCCACAATCTAAAGATGCAAAAGCTAGATGCTAAAAAACTACACATGCATAATGGTAACTTTGCACATTGTAGCACATACAATAATGCAACTACCACTTGTCACTTAACCTACACATTTAAAACTTGCATGTATGAAAATATAAATGCACTTCCAAGGTGCCCAAATTCCATGTAAAATCATTATGAAATAGAAAAATGAGTTCATGCACAACTCCACATATAAACTTTAAATTCCAAACTTGAATCCTCAAAAGTAAAACCTACAAGTTGTAACTCACAATGCAACATTATATAGCTATCAAATATGACTCTTGTCAACTCACACAAAATGGGATTCTTACCTTCTAAAAAATAGGAGCCAATTCACCCATGCCACATTACATGTTTGAAGGCAACTCATCTTGCCACTCTAGCAAGTGACATCATTAGATGCACATAAAATTAATTACCATAGGAAAAATTGTTAGTGTGAATGGGTATATTTCCTAACTAGTTATTAGTGATGACATATTCACATCATTAATAATTTTACTTAGGAGTTAGCTTCCTAGGTGGAATTCTAGAAACTAGTATTTAATGGGACCATATCTCATTAATAGGCATTTTAGTTATCTAGGAATTTAATATTTCTCTCATGCATTTATAATTGTGTATTAGGCATTTAATGTTTGTAACTAAGGTGGTTATCCAACTACCTCTATCCTTGCATGTATAAGAAAGGCTCTTCTACATTTATAAATCATCTCGTTAATTCTAAATCAATTCATCATAGATAATCATTTGATCAAGTTCTCTTCTTTCTCATGGCATAGCACTTCTTTATTCATATGGATGGTATTTTTCTTCATTGATCCTTTGAAGTGTGGCCAACTTTGTATGGGTTATTGTTCATATTTCCAATAAAAATAAATAAATAATCACCAAATAAATTCTCGGACTCCAAAGGTTGAGACACCTTAATACCAATATAAAATACCCTATCACCTTCTTCTTGCAAACCAATTTCTCCAACTTTGCATAGATCTATTGTATCCATGGATCAACATGATCTATCTCCTACACAAAAATAACATTCAATTTTATGGCCTTCAATCCAACTACATACAAGATTATTTTAATTCCTTTATTTTTCATCAATCTCCATACAATTTAAAACTCATGGGTTGATCCCACAAAGCTAGTTTACAATTTCTAGGAGATTCTACTTTTTGCTGAAATCACATATTTTTAGAAAATATAATGATTTAATCCTTAAAATGTTTCATTTTAAGGATTCCAATTTAAGAGGGTTTGATCAAACCACCTTGGATAGAACCGCGCTAGTTTTAAACCATACCTACAACGAAGTCTCCTTTACACCTATCAAAATGTTGATAAAAAATCACTTTTGATTTACCCTTTTAAGGATAAAATGAATTCATTTAAAATTTATTTCAAATTATCATGGTAGTCCTTAGAATGAGCTATCTAATGAATATAATTTTAATATGTATTGGTTTTATTAAACATAGGTTTTTCACCAAAAAATCAAGCTCTTTTTCTATACATGTGGAAAAATAGAAGATTATCAAAATAAAATTTTAAAAAATATGTTCAAGCTGGGTATCGATGTCCTTGATCCATTAAAAAATAAAATATTGAATTTCAAAACATATAGAAAAATTTATGTTGTATATAGTCCGCCTACGTTTCAATTGTAATTGTTTTGACTTTGAAACTTGATTAAGGAAAAAAAAATTAATAAAACAATATGAAACCAAATGAAACTGCTAGATATCATAGTTAAAAATCTAAATTCAAAAAAATTATAATTTTATCTTTCATACAAAAAAGTTTATGTTGTATATGGTGAGCATCACTCCTTAAAAATGTTGTTGTTTTTTTTTTAAAACTAGTTTTCGAAGGAGATGGAAAAAGAAGTGCAATCGGATTCCAAAAAAATAAAAAAATAATTTTTTTTAGAATCTATAGACAAAACGTCACAAATCACTAGTTTGCATCATCTTCAAATTCCTCACGATTTAGCCGCTATAGGAGCCCGAAAGTGAAGATTTAGTTAAAAAAAATCAGTTCAGTGTCTTGTTTGCCCAAAAATTGTAAACCAGTATTGTGGGATCACCCAATGCCATTTTCCCGCTTTTGCATATATTTTTAAGAGAAGAACATAAGTCACAACATCTTTAGGATCGAAATAAAAAATAAATATTGTTATAAATAAAATAAGTCTCAATTTTAATCTTGACATATGATTTTTTTTTAAATTCCTATAAATGTGGGTATTTATAAATCTTATTTTACTCAATATCTCAAGTTTAGATTTGATACTTAATTATTCCTAAAATTCTTAGTGTATGTGAAGAAATTTTTTAATTTTAATTTAAAATAATTTTTATTTTATTATTTTATAGGGCCAATGATTAGATTCCCACATAGAGGATAGACATCAGTGCATGATTAACTCCAGTCAATTGATGATTTAGATTTCAATTGATAAAGTAATGAATATGGTTTTTTCTTGACTTAGGACTCTTTTTTAGGCTTCTTTCCTCTTGGAGACCCATTTCCATTAGATATTTACTCTAATACATCCAAAACCAAGAATTTTCTTGAGTAAGTGATGCTTAATATTTATTAAGAATTGGAAATAAAAATAGGCTTCAATATTATAAAATGAGATAGTATCAAAGGATAGCCTTGATAGATAAATTCTCATGATGGGGCTCTAAGACTTATTGTAATTAATTGAAGCAACAAATTACCATACCTAAATTAGTTATACTTTAGATCATTGAATCTTGCAAAAACGATGGTAGTTTTAGTCTAGGCTATTAGAATTTATAGCTCAAATAGTTTTGCTAACACTTTTATGATTTATACATGGCATTTATAAAATTCTCTTGATAAGCCTTGACCATCCATAG
This sequence comes from Sequoiadendron giganteum, assembly GCA_007115665.2. NCBI lineage: Eukaryota > Viridiplantae > Streptophyta > Pinopsida > Cupressales > Cupressaceae > Sequoiadendron > Sequoiadendron giganteum. The sequence continues at coordinate 174,753,315 of CM021104.1, read as the reverse complement.
GAATTAGTTTATATCTAGGGAATATGCTCAATTTATGACACATAAGAGAATTACTTGACAAATTCAAGAATTTCCATAACATAAACTCTACACTATAGCCTCTAGCTATCAACTATTCCAATTGTATAGATCATTCACTCTAGGTAATTTACACTCAAATTGCTAGGTTAATTTACTGCAATATTATAGAATTATGTCACATGTGTTTAGATATTAATCCAAACAATAATATAAAGTAATACTTAAATAGGAAGGGGAAGGTATCAAGCCTTAAAGAGTTCATAATTAGCTTTACAAAATAACAACAAAACACTAGAATATATAAATAAAATTTGGCATGTACTCATTAATCCTTTCATCAAGCTCATACAAGCCTTAAGTAATTTATTTCACACACTAGAATCATAGTATTGAAAAACTAACTCTATTTTTGGGGTAACAATTCAAATTTTATGCAAATAGTTTACACAAAGTATTTTAATCTTTAACTATTAACATATCCTATACAATTCTCTAGAAGTTACAACTTAAATCCTTAAGAAAAATTAATAACAAGTATATTGATCCTTAAACAAGAATTTGATGATTTTCAATTACTAGTAAACAATCCTTAATTCATCCTACTACACATATCTAATGGAGTCCTTAAGAAATTTATATCCCTTTCTCTTAAAGACATATTGGGTAAAAAAAGACCACAAAGCTCATTACAATATTCAAATATAATTGTAGCTAGATTCATGAATTTAGAGATAATATTCATTCATCTTTATTACAACTATAGTTATCATTAATTAATAGAATTTAGGAACATGTGTTAAAAACTAATTATTAGAGTGTAGAGTACTTTTTTTGTACGCCAACCTAAGCATCATGACTACTTTTCCTCTTATACACCATTACAATGACATATTCAATTTTACAAGGATGTTGTTGAGGCGTGTGGCCATTCATGTGTCTTTAACCAATTTAAAAGTTGTAGGGATTCTACCACCTAAGAAATTTTGTAGCTAATTTTTAGAACCAATTTAAGAGAACCATGGAATCCAACACTTAGCCAATTTATGACAATTATGGCATCCACCTGCCAACCAATCAAGAACTCAATATCACTAGATTGACCAATTAACACATGAAAAGGCATGCATACATATAGAAACACACAAGTCTCTAAAGATCTGAGTCAAAATTACATTCAAAATAGTTTTTGGGGCTACAACCACCCCAATGGGCCTTAGCACATGTGAACAAAGAAGTACCTTGATCACAATGTAAGATCTTTCTATACCAAATCAGCATATCAAACTTTAAGGACCTAGCACATGTCAACAAGGAAATATGTTGATCACAATGCAACACCTTTCTATACCAAATCAGCACTATCCAACTTTAAACTAAGATATCAATCATCTAAAGAACTTCGTGATAATCAAGGAAATGCCTCACTATGGCACGACACACTATTCAACTTGTAACTAGGATAAAAAAACATCCCATTTCTACTAGGATGACCATCATTTGCAATTTTGATTTGACAAAATAACAACTACATTAATTTATGCATGAATGACCACAGGGCTATTCTCACTATAAATTGGTGACTATAAAACTCCTTTGAGGGTTGAAGGATGATCAACAATTTAGTCCATAATGTCTTCCTTTTCACTAGATAAAATGTATGTTGTTTTATAATAGACCAAACTCATACACAATGATTCCAAATTATGCATGAGACCACATGACTCATGAATTAACAAGCATAGAATGACACATTCACCTAAAAATCATGTTGTGAATTTTAACCTAAACATAGATTGTCACAATTTAATAACATCACAAGTCACACTCACATAATACAAAGCCACAAAATATTGTTTAACTAGTTTAAACCTAAGTATATACAACATCTAAACCTTCCTCAAATCCCCTAATCTCAAATAATCTTCACTAATTTGTATGATTAATTGTAACTACAATTATGATATGAAAATTAGTCTAGAAGTTGAATATGTAGATACATTATGCATACACATCTACCAGAGCAATGGAAGAGCTCTACGAGAATGGTGGAAAAGGTTCTAAATTTGAGTTTTACATCGAACAATTGCATTTGGTTGAAATTTTCCAAAGCCTTTTCAACAAATCCATTTTGTTAATATCTAGCAATCAAAACATTCCATGAGAACACATTTCTTTGAAGTATTCTGCCAAACAATTCTACTAGGGAAGTTGCACATTTCCTTGTGCATGTTTTCACATTTTGCAAGCATGTCTACTAGGGAAGTTGTAACTACAAAATATGACAAAATTCCTCAATCCATTATATTGTTATGGATATCCATACTCTATTTCAAAGCTCCCATTTTGGCATAGGTTGGGAGTATGTTGGTTGAAAAAAAATTAAGAGTGGGTTGTGTTACTTGTATATTGTCAAGAATGGCAAGTGATTAAAACCAATTCAATTTGTGGCTTATTCAAACTTTGGAAGTCACCAAGGCACATATGATAAGTTGTATCACATTCCATTAAACATATACAATGATCCACCAAACTTCTATGCAATAAAAGAGTTTGAATTTAGATGTTAACGATGACTATTTTTCAAAAGGAAACATAGGTTAAGGTTCAGACAAACATCAAATGTAAAGTTAAAATATTTCAAAGTCCTAATATGATGAAATACATTATGTAAGTATCCATGGTGATTGTGGCAATGGAAAAAGTATCCCATTATTTTTCCTTGCTCATTTTGGCCCTCCTTGTTTGAGCATAATGTTGCCTTGATTTAGTGTTGTAATGTGTTTAACACATTCACATTAGGTCTCAGGCCCTTGTGAACTAAATGAACTTAATTATGCTTTATTTAAGGTTTTCTATAGTGTTTTTTGACACTTTTACACTTTTCTAGGTTTTTCATTATTAATTAGGATTCTTTATGCTTTAATTGGCCTTATTTTCCATCCACAAGCCTTGTTTTAATGCGTCATTTTCAGGATAATCCTGAAAGAAACCAAGATCTAATCATAATTTAGGTGTTTTTGGGTTGTGTCCCAAATTTAGTGATCTGGGACTCATACACCACCTTGGGCATATAGGTCCCACCTATGTTTTGGGGCCCCGATCTTGGGTTTACATCATTCTAAGCATTTTTGAAAATGTGTCCCATAATTAATGCCTAATGGGACTCATACACCACTTCTGGCATACAAGTCCCATGTGGCCCAAAAATAAAATTAATTCAAATTCTTGACGGGATTTTATCCTCCTAGATCTAATGTCAGATTGTAGTGTTGTATATTCAAAATAATTGGCATCAACAAGTATAAATACAAGTTTCTTTCGCTCATTTAAAACCTAGCAACTTGAATGGGCATCCAAATATCAAATTAGAGTTTACAAGAGAATTTAAGTGTTTACAAGAGCATTCAAGAGAATTCAAGGGCTCATTATCAAGTTTTTTGGAGCATTATTCAAGTATCAAGCATCATGTAAAAGTCATCATACATCATATTTATTTTTGAGCTAATAATTGTGATGTAGGGTTTCATGATTCATGCTAGCATTCAATTCAAGATCTATCACATTCAAGCAAGAGTCAAGATATACATCCATTGGAGCCACTTCTAACATGCTTACAACACTTTATTTCTAGGGTTTGGTGAGTTGCAACATCAAATTTTATTCATTCATCATTCTCTTTTCCTATTTCATTTCATTTCAAGGTTTGATTACCAAAACAGGGTTTGACCAAGGAAAACCCCTTTCCACTAACAAAACAACATTTCCCCCCCTCTTTAGCTTGTGATTTGTAGATCTAGGTTGGAGATACATTGAAGAACAAGTTTGGAGAAATTTTTCAAAGTGTTCAAAGTTGTCAAAGTTTTCACCTTTCATTAGAGATCATTGGAATACATCTATATATTGCAAATCAAAGTTTCAAATCAAGGATAGAGAAGACATTGAAGAGAAAAACTAGACTAATATGCCACTTATAGCATATGAGTCCTAGTATAGGAAAATTAATAGATTTCAGGAGTTCAAAACACTTCTCTGCTAGATTTTTGTTCCTACCCAGAAACCCTAATCTAGGACTAAATCACCCAGTCTTGCATATGAGTCTTAGTCAGGTTTAAATTTAGTGTTTTCAGCATTTCAGAGATTCTTCGAGTCCTCTTCAGGTTTCTAGGTGTAGACCTTTCATCTCTCAGATTTTTGTTCTATTTTGAATGCACTTTTAGGCCATTTAGTGAAGTATTGCATTCCATTGGGTTTAAGCATTATGTATTGTATTTCATTGATCTTTCCAAGCCCTAGCTTTGTGGTGAGCCCCTCTTTAGTTTATAATTAGACCCTAGGACAACCCTATTGCAAGATCTCTTTCTCCTTTGGATTGAGATCTCTAGGGTTTTTCTTGAATGGAATGATTGTGAAATGTGTTGTTCTATGTCCTAAACCATACACCAATCCATTTATTTTGTTTCATTTTTATGAACTTGTATTTAGAACATCTCATTTCTTAATTGGAGTGCATCATCATCCTAGATCTAGCTTTCATTAACTTTTCATTAGGGTTTACATTAGTTAATTAGCATTCTAGGGTTTCTAATTCTTGCATTAGTGAAAGTGCATATAGGTTGCATTTTTGCATCTTACATCATTGAAAATCATCTAAAATATACATTTTCATTTAGTCTGCAAATCATCCAAACCAAAAAGCATAAAAATCATTTATTTTTTTTTGAAAATTGTGAAAAAAATCCTCACTGGGACTCATACGCCCCTTTGGGTGATTTAGTCCTAGTGCAAATTTTAAACAAAATTTTCCAAAATTCAAAACTTTGCTTCTATGCTTTTGTTTGTTGTTGACAACTTCTTTTTTTTTCAGTTTGTAGAGTTTCTATTATACTCATTTCCTTGCATTAAGCTTAAATTGCATTTGCATCCATCTTGTATTTAGCATCCCCTACATGAGATTTTCTACTTGGTGTTTTATTGCCAATACTATAGTGAGACAAAGTTTGAGACTCATGTTATCTCGTGATAGCACAATCATCATGGATCTTGGGTTATCTAGCTCTTTCACTAGTAATAGTGTTGACACTAGTACACTAGGTATGGACCATATCCTTAACAACTCTTTTCCTTCAAGTAGTGTGATGCATGTTGAAACAATGGTTGCTAGTGTTTCACAAGAAAACATAATCAAAATTCATGAATACTTAGAAAACCTACAAAATCAAATAAGTACTAAGAGAATTTCAACTACCACCATCCCTACCAAGATAACATTCATCACATACTTGAAAGTGAAGATAGACTTGACCTTGTGTGTAACATAGTTTAGATCTTTGTAAAACACCTTAGCTCAGCCACTAGTTGTCCTTTACCATTGAAAAATGTTACAAGCCAAGGAGGAATTCAAATTCCTCCTTCCACAACAATTACCTCTATTCCTACCTATATCAACCCTCAAGTGACAACAACAATGCAACTAACTAGTAATGTGATTCCTTCCTTAGGTATTTTGTCTAGCATCCCTAGCACCTTTGTGGAATTGCACATCATATCTCCTACAACTTTACCATGTATTTTTGGTATGTGGCGATTGATTATGTTATCCTGTACACTCTTCATGTATTTTTCTCACCTTTTCTCGCTTTATCATCGAAAAAGAAAAAGGCCGACTTTGTAAACCCTAATTTTTGGAAGATTCTAAAAGCTTGTTATAAACAATTGGGATGGGGAGCTGTAGTATGGGATTATTCATGATATTGTAATATTTTTTGCACTAGATAATAAAATCATTGGATGGATATGGTTTGGTGGATGTAGCCCATATTGGTTGAACCACATTAAATTCTCTATGTTGTCTTATTTATGCTATTTATTTTTGTGTGTTTTATTTCTCTGTTTTATAGATCAAATCTGCATTTAACTTGTTATATTTCTACATAATAACCCTAAAAAGTGGTATCAAAGTGGGTTGTTTTCAGTTATCCTCTGCAAGAAGGTCTCACGGTTGACTAGGAGTCTCACGGTTGACTGGGAGTCTCACAGTTGAGTGGGAGTCTCACAATTGAGTGGGAGCAATGGTAGATGAGGGTAAGTTGAGGGTTGAGAAGTTCAATGGGTAGAACTATCAATTATGGAAGATGTAGATGGAGGAATACCTCTATTAGAAGGATTTATGGCAACCATTGGAAGGGAAAACCAAGAAACCCTCATTGATGTCTAAAGAGCACTGGGATATTTTAGACATAAAGGCACTTCACAGTATTTGTTTATGCCTGGCACAATCGGTGACATTAAATATTACGAAAGAAAAAACAACTCAAGAGTTGATGGAAACCCTAGCAAAGTTATATGAAAAGCCTTCTTCTTCAAATAAGGTATTTCTTATGAAGCGTTTGTTTAATATGAAAATGGTAGAAGGTGGGTTAGTTGTTGATCACTTAAATGAGTTTAATATGGTTACTAGTCAATTAACTTCTGTAAATGTAAACTTTGATGAAGGAGTTAGGCCTCTTTTAGTTATGTGTTCTTTGCCTGAAAGTTGGAATAGCTTGGTAATAGTTGTTAGCAATTCTATTTCTGGTTCAAATACATTGAAATTTGATGATGTTGTTGGTTTTATTTTGAGTGAGGAAATTCATAGGAAAAGCTCAAGTGGAACATCCACGTCAGGCATTGTTTTGAATGAAGAAAGCAGGGGTAGAACAAATGATAGAGGAAACAATTCAGGAATTCATGGGAAGTCACGAGGAAAATCAAAGGAAAGAAGGTCTCAATCTAGAGAAAAGAGGGATTGTTGGTACTGTGGTAAGCTAGGTCATTTAAAGAAAGATTGTTGGTCTCGAAAAAATAAAGGAGACAAAAAGGAAGGAAATAAAGAGGCAAATGTGGTAAGTAATAAATCTGATGAGGATGCTTTGATTCTTTCCCTTGACAATGCTAACGATTCTTGGGTGTTAGATTTAGGGGCTTCTTTTCATGCTAGACCACATAGAAATTATTATCTTGATTATGTCCAAGGGGATTTTGGGCTAGTTTATTTGGGAGATAACAAAACCTATCAAATTGTTGGAAAGAGAAGAATCAAGATTAAGTTACAAAATAGAAACCATTGGCTACTACATGAGGTAAGGCATGTTCCAAAGTTAAGAAGAAATTTAATTTATGTAGGGCAACTAGATGATGAAGGTTGTGTTGTTACATTTAGTGATAAAAATTGGAAGGTTACAAAAGGTGTGAAAGTAGGCACCTTATATCTTTGTACAGATCATATTGGTCCTTCTACTTTAGCTATTGTAGATAAAAATCAATGTTCAAGAATAGTTGTTGGAGTTCAGCAATCAAAAAATCAAATAGTTGTTTTGGATTCTGAATTAGCACTATGGCATAATAGACTTGGGCACATGAGTGCAAAAGGTATGAAATTACTTCATTCAAAAAAAAATTTACCAAGTAGAAAATGTGTTAATATGGATTTTTGTGAAATTTGTGTGTATGGAAAACAAAAGAGAGTTATTTTTCTCAAAGATGGGAAACAAAAGAAAGATGAGAAATTGGAGCTTGTGCATATGGATGTATGTGGACCAACTCGGGTATCTTCTCTCAGTGGGTCTCATTATTATGTTACATTCATTGATGATGCAACTAGGAAGGTATGGATTTATTTCCTTAGGTAGAAATCTAATGTATTTGAAACTTTTAAAAATTGGAGAAGCTTGGTTGAAAATGAGATAGGTAAAAAGTTAAAATGTCTCAGATCTGATAATGGTGGTGAGTATTATAGAAAATACTTTGAAGATTATTTTACCTCTAATGGTATCTATAGGCAGAAAATGGTTCCAAGGACTCCACAACAAAATGGAGTGGTTGAGCACATGAATAGAACAATAATGGAGAGTGCACGGACTATGAGATGGCATGGTGGGTTTCCTTTAAACATGTGGGCAGAGGTTGTAAAAATTGTTATTTATCTAATTAATAGAGGTTCCTCTAATCCTTTGGGTTGTGGTATTCCAGAGGAAGCATGGATAGGTAAGAAGGTGAGTTATTCTTTTCTCAAAACCTTCGGTTGTGAAGCATTTGCACATGTAGATTCTAAAAATATAACCAAGCTTGATGCAAAATCAAAGAAATGTATATTTATTTGATATGCCATTGATGAGTTTGGTTATAGGCTTTGGGATTTTGAAAATAAGAAAATTGTGAGAAGCAAGGATGTCATATTCAATGAGAAAGTGTTGTACAAAGATTTATTGCAGCAACATGAGAAGAAAAAAAAGGATTATGCAGTGCTAGATGATATTACAAACAACAATGTTCCAGTGGTTCCTCATGCTCCACGACATCAACAAGAAGAAATACCACAAACTCTAGTGAATGTTAGGTAATCTTCAAGGACAAGTAGACCTCTAGAAAGATTTTCTCCCTCTTTGTATTCTATTTTATTAACTGATGTTGGTGAGCCAAAATGTTATCATGAAGCTATGCAGGTGGATACCAAGGTTCAGTGGGAGCATGGAATGGAAGAAGAAATGGACTCTTTGCTGAAAAATCAGACTTGGGAATTATGCAAGTTGCCTATAAGTAAAAAAGATTTACCAAACAAATGGGTTTACACACTAAAAGAGGAGGATGGTGGTAAGAAAATATTTAAAGCTAGATTAGTTGAAAAGGGATTTGCACAAAAAAAGGGTATTGATTTTGATGAAATCTTTTCTCCAATTGTTAAAATGACTTCTATTCATACTATTTTAAGTATTGTGGTTGCTGAAGATTTGTTTTAGAACAACTTGATGTTAAAACAACCTTTCTTCATGGTGATTTGGAAGAGGAAATATATATGGAATAGCCACAATGATTTGATTTCAAAGGTAAGGAGAAACTAGTGTGTAGATTGAAGAGAAGTTTATATGGCTTGAAGCAAGCACCTTGGTAATGGTATATTAAATTTGATAGTTTTATGGGTGAGCAAGGCTACAAAAGGTGTAATTTAGACCATTGTGTTTACTTTAAGAGGTTAGCTAAATATAGCTACATCATTCTATGTTTATATGTTGATGATGGGCATGTGCAGGATCATCATGGAAAAAACAAGCCCTTAAGTGGCAATAAAATTCAAAAAAATCAGAGTTAGGCAACTTGATGTAAAAATTTGAATAAGTTAACTATATTATTTCAAGAATATGTAAGAATAGAATATGTTGAAAATTGAATGTAGTTTCTAAAATACTAGGTTTATTTTTATTTTTAAAAAATCTATTTGGTGAAATTTTGAAATTTCAATGCAGTAGTACTTAAATTTCAGGGAAAAATTAAGAAGTAGGTGTTTGTCTGACCACCCTAACCACAATAAAATGATAATATTTTTTTATAAGATTTTAGATATAAGTAGAAGACTCATATTTTTTTATAATTTTTTTCTAAGTAAATAATTAATTATGATTTCTTTATTACAACTTTTAAAAAATATAAAAACTCGTACATCTGACCACCTTAACTTGGTCAAAACTTCATGAAATTCATTTTTTTTTTAAATCCTATAGTATGTGAAGCATAGAATGTGACACATGTTTCGGATTCAAAAAATTTGATACCCTTTGAAAGCTATAGATGTTTTTCAATCAACCTATCGATCAGGACTTTAGTCGTAATTCAAATAGAAAATGAATAATAATTATTTATTAAATTCAAAGTAAAGTATAATTTATATTGGTGGAAAGCTAAGAATATCCTTTAAAAACCCTTTTCATTTTATCAATTTTGGGTAAAAAAAAAGTTGCCAGCCACATGGGCCATCATATCACTTTCATATTGCCACTTTTTGGCCTATCATGATCCTGCACATACCCTGATATGCTTTTAGCAAGATCTAACATGGATCAGATAAAGGAGTTAAAATAATGGGTAGCAAATTAATTTGATATGAATGATTTGGGGTTAGCAAAAAAAATTGTTGGTATGAAGATTACAAGAGATAGGAAAAATAAAGAATTGTTTCTATCTCAGGCTGATTATGTTGAAAAGGTGTTGTAGAGATTTCATATGGAGAATGCAAAAGCTTTCAGCACACCTTTGCCTAGTCGTGTCAAATTTACTAAGGATATGCGTCCAAAGACATAAGAGGAGGAAGAAGAAATATCCAAGGTACCATACGCTTCAGTTGTAGGTAGTTTAATGTACACCATGGTATGCACAAGACCGAATATTGCACATGTCATAGGAGTTATTAGAAGGTATATGAGTTATCCTGGAGTTGAGCATTGGAATGTGATAAAATGGATTCTCAGGTACTTGAGAGGTGCATCCAATAAATGTTTATGTTTTGGGGGCTCTAATACAGATTTAAAAGGCTATGTTGACTTAGATTTGGCAAGGGATATAGATACGAGGCAGAGTACCACATGTTATGTATTTACAGTTGGTGGGACAACAATGAGTTGGATTTCTTGGTTGCAAAAGTTGGTTGCTTTATCCACCATAGAGGCAAAATATGTTGCTACAACAGAGGCAACAAAGGAGATGATATGGCTGCAACTTGTCATGGAAGATTTGGGAAAACAATAGGCTGAAAATCACTTGTTTACAGATAGCCAGAGTGTTATACATCTTGCCTAGAATTCTACCTTGCACTCTAAAACCAAACACATCCAGCTGAGATATCATTTCATTTGGTCAGTGTTGGAGGATGGATAGGTAAAGCTGGAAAAGATATATAGAGATGACAATCTAGTGGATATGTTTATGAAGGTAGTGATAATGGAGAAGCTAAGCTCCTCTTCAGCTTCAATTGGCCTTCAAGGTTGAATTCAAGTATAATAGAGCAACAGGTTCCAAGGTGCTTATTTCTAGTGGGAGCTGTAAGTGCAGCAGTGTCGTCTAGGATCAGTCTCCAAGTGAAAGATTGTTGGTATCTAGTGAATGATCATGCTATACTATACACTCTTTAGTAATGTACACTCTTCATGTATCCTTCATGTACACTTTTCACCCTTTTTGCTTCGTCACTGAAAAAGAAAAAGGTCGACTTTGTAAATCCTAATTTTTGGAAGATTCTAAAATCTTGTTATAAGTGGTTAGGATGGGGAGTTGTAGTATGGGATTATTTGTGATATTTTAATGTGTTTTTCACTAGATAATAAAATCATTGGATGGCTATGGTTTGGTGGATGTAGCCCATATTGGGTGAACCACTCTAAATTCTCTATACTGTCTTGTTTCTGCTATAGTTTTTTTGTGTGTTTTATTTTTTTGTTTTATAGATTAAATCAATATTTAACTTGTTATATATCTGCCTACTAACCCTAACACCTATGAGCATTGCATTCACTTTCCCCTCGAACACATACACCCCTCCACCTTATTCACCTCCATCTCACAATAAAAACAATGACCCTCTCATAAATAAAATTTTACAAATTGTTTCATCCCTTCAAAAGTAGGCCCCCCTATTAACTAGAATCAAAATGGAACACCTACATATTATGTCAAAAGTAGTCCATTATCCTTAGAGATATTGCGAACACTGATGCCACAAGGTGTAGAGGTCCCTAGATTTGAGAAATATGGAGGGAAAGGAGATCCTTCTAACCTCATTTCTTCTTACACAACCTTATGTAGACTTTATTTTTGATGAAAAACCTCTTGGATAAGTGTTTCCCTACATCCTTGAAGGATATAGCCTTTGAATGGTTTTCTTCATTACCAAAAAACTCAATTTGTTCATTCGATGAAATTTTTGAGTTATTTATCAACCATTTTCAAGTGCTTATGACTCCTAAAATGACCTTGGTTGATTTGATGAGATGTAAGAAAAAAGAAGAAGAATATATTATTGATTTTATCTCGTGCCATCAATCGCTTTATTCCCAAATCGAAGTAAAGTTCCCCGACCCTCACCTTAAAAAGATGTTAATAGAGAATTTCCAAAGTAAGATGCAAGATAAGATTACCATGATGAAATTCCCCTCTTTCATGCACTCATGTACTGCCCTCCATGATGATCAAAACTTAGTTAGTAGTCGAGATACACAATCCACCTATAGCCAACCTGAAAATTTTGAATCCATAAACAAAAACAATTATTAAACTTTTAGGAAGAAGAATAAAGGCTTCCTGCAACTTAATCCCCCTCAAAAAAAACTCAACATGTCGATAACCAAGTAACTATCATAAAATGATCAATACCCTTAAGCTATGGCGACTCGAAAAGGCAATTCACTCCCTTGCCCAACATAACACAATGCCAAAAATCTTAGAGTAGAAGATGATTACCTTGCCTCTCATTAAAACTCTCAATCCTAATAAACCACTATCTACAAACTATAGACCAAATTCCTACTATCATTATCACTGACAAAATGGACACGATACTGAACATTGTAAGTGTCTTAAACATCTTGTGCAAGACCTCATTGATTTTGATCGACTTTCCACTAGAGGTGTTAGTGATCAAGGAAATAAGTTTGTGGCCCCTCCTAAGAAAAACTTGCAAATATTTACCAACCCTATGCCTAATCATAATATTTCATTTGTCAAAGCTAGTGAAACTAAAAATAATGATGTGATGAATGTTGACATAGATGACAACAATAATGATACTATCCAAAATGATCCTATAGATATTGATAGATCCCATATGTGGTGATAATGTGATCACCAAAGAATTATTACTTGTGCATGAGCTCTATGAATAAATATATGATAAACTAAAATCATGTATCAAGATGCATAACAGTTTTGCTTGCCCGATGATGCGATTGATCACCCTTTCTTTAAAAATAGGACCAAAAACACTAGGTGTCTGATTCACCATCATCCTACAATCAGACCAATTTCATGTGAACCTAGGCTATCCATGGCTTTACTCCATGAATTTTGTCCCTTTCATTGTACATAAATGCTTAAAGTTTCCCTTTGAAAATGGAATTTTTACTGTGCATTGTAGTAGCTTTAACCCTTTGTCTTCCTGTGGAAACTTTTCCTTAGATTTATTTTAGCCCACACCTATGGAACCTATCAAACCTGGAGAAGAATTATTTTTTAAATCCTACCAAAAGTTCAAGGCGAAATGTATAGAAAAACTATCCCTTTAAAAAATGCCTCAACCCATGACCGAGCCTACCATCCTAGATGAACCCATGATTGAACCTAAATAAATTCCAAACAATCAAAACCAACCTAAGATAAAATCCTTTTTCTATCTCCTAAAAAATACCAAGAGATAACGAAAACAATCCTATCATGCCTCCTAAGATAAAGAAAGTCTATAAAGCTAAAGAGAAAGTGGTTGAACCTTCCATGGTTCCTTTCATTCCTCCCCTTAGGGAAGAAAATAAACCTATGATTAATAAAGACACTCCTACACCAACACAACATCAAAATTGTAATAAAATAAATAGAAATGCTAGAGAGTGTAGGCATAGATGTCATTCTCTTACTTGAAGATTAAACAAAAAAACAAACAAAGAAAATCAAAATCCAAACTTGACTGAAGCAGTGCACGATGAGTCTCCCCCTTCACTGAAATAAAGAGATCATTTACCATAAGAGAAATAATAACTAAACCCTTCTTTGGACATTATCATTCAACCTCCTATTGTGATTAATTTTAATGATGATCATGAGGTTGCTAAAATGGACAAGGAGGTGCATAATGAATTTAACTCATTGTTTTCCTCTTCTATGAGCTTACATGTTAATCCTACTAAGAAGAGTGTTGAACTTGGTAATGACCCTGGTTTAGCACTTGCTATTTTCCCTTTGGCTACTTTTTCACCTTCTATATATGATGAACACAATTGGGATGTAGATGATCTACTCATAGGTTGACTCACATGTGCTTTACTAGTCTTTTGCATTATTTTCTTTTGCATGTTCTTTATAGTGTGATTACATGTGCATAATGTGATCCCCCGTGTTTTTTTGTTTGATCTCTCTCTCTCTCTCCCGCTTTATGCATTCCTCTATTTGTATCTACATTATTCTCTATTTCATAATCTTTTATCTTTTCATTTTTCTTGTGTTCTTCCTTTTGTGGATGATGCAAGACATTGGGAAATCCATGTCTCTTCCATTTTGACCTAAAATATTTTTCCTTTATGGGTTGGTGCAAGAAGTTGGGTCCACGAAGAGGGGAAGTTTCGGGCGAAAAAAAAAAATCTCGCGCAAAACGCATACGCATTTTTAAAAAACGCATATGCGTTATGCATCGCATACGCGATCCTAAATCAGTAACGCGTACGCATTATGGTTCGGGTTACAAACCTAAAACGCGTACGCGTTATGAAACGCGTACATGTTAATAACGCATACGCATTCATAAGTAACGCGTACGCATTTCTAAAGACTATTTATTTTTTTAAATAAGTGACTGCGAAAGTCATTTTCACAGCCGACTTTGGAGCGTCAGGACAACAAACAGCAGATCGTGTACGCGTTTTGGACAGCCGGAATCTACTAAATTTTCACTCTCACCTCCTCCAGTCAACACACCTGACCTCAGCGACCTCCAGGTTGGTTGAATTCTACAATATTTTTGCATTATAATTGCTATTTAGTTATTTTTGTTTTATAATTGCTATTTAATTATTTTTGTTTAGTTTGTTTTAATTTAATATTTAATAGTTTTTAAACTGCATTTAATTAATTGAAAACATCAACGAAACAAACAACATAAAATTTTAAATCGAAAACCTAAATTTGACACATTTAGTTTTGAAATTTAAAACCCTAAACTGTAGGTTCTAAAAAACTAATTTACTCAGACCGTTAATCTTTGAACCTAAACCCTAGAAAACATAAACTAAAACCCTAGAAAACGTAACATAAACTAAAACCCTAGAAAACATAAACTAAAACCTTAGAAAATGTAAACTAAAACCCTAGAAAACATAAACTAAAACCTTAGAAAACGTAAACTAAAACCCTAGAAAACATAAACTAAAACCTTAGAAAACGTAAACTAAAACCCTAGAAAACATAAACTAAAACTTAGAAAATAAACTAAAACCCTAGAAAACGTAACGTAAACTAAAACCCTAGAATTTACGTAAACTAAAACCCTAGAAAACGTAACATAAACTAAAACCCTATTTGTAGGTTAAAATTAGGTTAAATCTAGGGTACAATTAGGGTTTGGCTTAAACTTTAATATATATTGTATAGTTAGATTTCAAAATTACAATTAGGGTTATGATTAGGTTTACTTGTTTAATATTAAAGAATTCAATTACCTGCTTCTAGGGTTAAAATTCATTCTAGGGTTAGGGTTCTAAGATAAATATTCGGGTAAGGGTTGAGGTTAGGGTTTGTATTCAACTAGGTTTAGAGTTAGGGTTATATTTTTATTAGGGTTAGGTTTAGGATTATGAAATTATGAATTAAAATTTAAGATGCAGGTTAGGGTTGGAGTTAGAATTAGCCCCGTCAATTGATGTAGGGTTCTAGGGTTGGGGTAAAAATTAAATTAAGAGTCTAGGGTTAAATGGTTGTAATTTTAGTGAGAGTTAAACATTCAATCAATATTTAATTAGGTTTATGATTAAAAAGTTTATATGCATTTAGGGTTAGTGTTCAACTAAGGTTATGATACCCGATTTAATTACAATTAGTGTTAGAGTTTAAGTTAGAATACATTAGGGTTCAAGTTATAATTAGGGTCTATGGTTCAAGTTATAATTAGCCCGTCTATGGTTCAAGTTAGAATTAGTGTGATAAAAATTCTAATATAAGGCAACATATCCCTAGATGAAATCGTATTTTAAAAAATTCTTCATCTATATCGATTAAATTTTTTATCTTAAACTTGAAAAATAAGGATTTAAAAATCATGAATACTAGTGGAACTTTTTAAAACACATAGGGTTTTAGTCTTATTTCTTCAATTTTTGTTTCTCACAATCTTAGTTTTGAAAGAGTTTATTTACAAACTTATATAACAATGGGGTCTTTAGGTGTGATCAACAAAGTTTATTTTTAGTAGAGATAATTGTGAGGTATCACAAGACAATGCATTTCCCTCAATTTGTTATAACAACCATAGACTTTTAGTCATAACATATTGAATTTTCATTTCCTTCACTCTTGATTCAACAATATCTAGGTCGATTGTTACCATTTTGTCAAAGGGGACCATCCTAGAACAACAACTTATATATTTTCCTTCATTATTATTACTCAAAATTTAAAAAAATCAAGAAATTAAAATGTATAACTCTAAATTCTATAATTGGTGAAGGATTGGGTTGCAAACTTTCTTGGATTTGACCCTACCAAATTGGTAGTTTGGATTCCTTATTTTTTTGCATAATTATTACTTTTAATCACTATAATTTTTATTTATTTGCATCCTTTAAGTTTCATGTAGTATACTATTGTTTAATAATTTATTATTAAAATAATATTTAATTCTCATACCTTTTATGTCTCTCATATGAACAATATTTTGTGTTCTATGGTAACTCCTATTATCATTTCCCCTTTTCAAATGTACCATGATTCCTATCTTTCTATTATTATATGTTTAAATGTATTCTTAATATGTTTAAATATATCCTTATAACCAATTTTTTTAATTTCTAGATCTTAATGGTTATTACATTATTCTAATATACATAGACACTAAACCCTACATTCTAAAATATGAACACAAACCCTTACCCAAAACTCAAATTGTAAACCACAAATTTGAAATTTTCAAAACTTGTACAAACTTAAATTATAAACTTTAAAATGTGTACATGCTATGGATTTTTAATGAACATTACTGATTTTTTAATGATAAATCGAATGGTCTTCAAATGAATTGCATTTTGGATTTGTGCACGTTCAATGTGATTTTTAAATAGTTCTTTCAAATTGTCTACATTATTT
Organism: Sequoiadendron giganteum; assembly: GCA_007115665.2. Classification (NCBI taxonomy): domain Eukaryota; kingdom Viridiplantae; phylum Streptophyta; class Pinopsida; order Cupressales; family Cupressaceae; genus Sequoiadendron; species Sequoiadendron giganteum. The sequence goes on along the minus strand of CM021104.1, from coordinate 174,736,434 downwards.
AATTAGTTTGTTGATATATATTTTTTAATTGTTTAACATGTGCAGTTGCCATTTGGTTGTACATTCACATGGATCCACTATTTAACATTGAGGATTTTATGCCTGAACCACATATTCCTATAGATCCCATAGATCCTAACCCACCACCACCAGAAAACCCCATTCCTCCAAACCCTCCACCTCCTAACCCCCCACCCCCTATAGTAGACCAGGATCAGTTGAGAGAGAGCATTAGGGCAAATCTTACAGTCATTCAAGAAAATATAGATTTGATAAAAAATGAGCCTAGAATTCCCCCCCATCTCTCACGGTTTGCATCTACGATGCAAATTATTGTCGATTCTGTTCAATCTATTGATGCAGACCTAGATAGGTTCCATCAATGGAGAGACGAGAGGAGACAATTCTATGTAGATGGATTGTCTTATAAAGAAATTAATGACCTTAAAATTACCAAAGAAGCCATGTGCCAGTATTTTTTTAACCCTCAAACTAGCCAACCAATTCCACCCACCAAAAAACGAATTTCAATTTTATGGTGTAGGCACCCCTTGATAGCTGCACATTTTTGGGATAGATGGTGGATGGTGTTTGATATTCCACCACATGGCAATTCTGAGGTGCCCCTATACTTTTTGAGAAAGTTATGGGCAGAGTTTGAGTTGGGTTTAAAACCAAACTATTTTGATATGAGGTCATTTCAGGGAGCTGGGCGTGGCATGCCCCAACATAGATTAGGAGCACGTGTTGATCCTCAACGACGTGCTCCAATTGCTCCTATTGTTCCTCCTGCTTCTCCTGGTGTTCCTGCTGCATTTCAGCAGCAAACCATGCTATCGACATTAGGAGCATTGAGTTCACTTTTAGGACATCTCACTCATCAGACTTCACACGCGGCGGCTGAAGTGGTCAATAGAGACCATGGAGGCTCCAACAATAGGAATACTCAGGCATCCACTTCAGGTGACCCACCTGCGTCTGAGACAGAGTCATTTTTGGATTTACTATATTCTGAGCATCATCTTTCACAGGTATGTTCATCTTTTGAACTTAATATATTTTTTTGGAATGTGCAAAATTCATGTTTAAATAATAACATCAAATTATATATATAATACAATATTAATTGAATAAGTGTTTGGTGTAGACGCATGATTAGACAATGCTTGAAAATCAAAATGATCATGTCTATATGTTGAGTGTTGTAGATATGGGCTCACCTTTTGGTCAGGTACTTAAACCAATATATATTAAATTTAGTTTGTGTGGATATATATATCTAATTTATTTTGAATGTTTACACATGATGTGTGATTGATATATATTATATCTAGATGCAGGGAGGTCAGATGAGCATGCCTAGTGCTGACCAAGCACAAGTTGTGGTGAGCGCTCCTGAGTCATCATCAGCTCAGGTGCATTCTTTCAAAAAGTTTGTTAAGTTTGAATTAAATACACATCATAGATCTAATTTAATTTTTACATTTACATACACATGCGTGAATGATCTATACAAATTGTTGTACATATATATGCAGGCATTTCATGAGACACCCATTGCAGGTGCACCTGAGACATCGTCAGCATTTATGCATGGGCAATCTCAGGTGCGTGATCTTGAGGTCATATCATTCAAGGTTGTAAACTTTACTAAATATCCTAAACAATTTTTACGGATCTTTTAAATATATATATATATATATATATATATTCGAGGTTTTAACATATTGATTGCTTTATATGAATATGCAGGATATAGTAGATCAGGCATTTGAATCTTCTCAAGTGACAGTTATGCTACCCGTTGAACAAAATGTTCCAGTAGATCCACATGATCATATGGTAAATTATTCATGTCTTAAAAATCATTTTTATTGTATTTACTAGATATTTAATTAATTTATTTATTTTTATCCAAAAGTTTATATTTTGTCAGGTTTAAATATGTTTAATTATATCAAAATTTATAAATAAATTTAAATCTAATTTCAAGTTACTTGTACTCTTTTACAGCATGATGTAGGTACATCTAATCGACCTGGAACAAAGAGGAGACTTGATTTGTCTGATCAGCCTGATAGTTAAATGATTTGTTGGACTTGACATATACATATTTTTGTTTATTTATATCAGATGAATTTAATGTGATGATTATATATATGCAATCAATTATGATCATGTTATGTTTATTTTGATGATTATATGCACTCATATGTATATGTAGATCTAGATATTTTATCTAATTTTCAAGTAATACATGCACTAGATCTAAATTCTTATCTCTACAATCAAATTTCATAAATATATAATTTATCACATGGTTAAAGGTGATAAATTTAAATATTCCTTAAATAGTTTAGATTATATTCATAATAAATTAAGAGCTCGTGTAATTTTAACTATTTACCAATTCTAGAAAATATTTGAACAATTATATGAAATGTATAATATATAAAATTGGAATGAGATTTTTAAAATGCTACTAATAAGTTAATTGAAAATCATACAACTATACAACATGATGAAACATATATGTGTGCACATGTATATCCAATTATTTAGCTTATCAATTTTTACGTGAAGACCAAAAATTGATATTTACATAGTCTCTTGATAAAATAATTTTTCAGTGACAATCACATGGTAGACCGACTTGATGAGAACCTGCAAAAATAATTAATGTAAACTGTAAGTAGTTCTATAATTTTTTTGATTCATTTAAGTAAATATATAGTAAAAGTTACAAAATTGGATCTTATAAATTTCATAAAAATTCAAATGATGTTTTCCATAGGATGGATGAATGGGATGCATGTCATGAACCCTAAGGTATGGCTTAATGGGTCCTATGAGAATGGCTTAAGGGGAATTATGCGAGTGACTTAAGGGATGCAAGATTGTGGAATAAGGGTACATGTAAGAGGATATGACTTAAGGGTCCTAAACCCTTAACCCTAAACCCTAAACCACGTGACCTAAATCCTAGGAGATCAATGCTAAACCATTAATCCATATAAATTTGTTATTCTAAGCATCACATGAACCCTAGAAACCCTAAACCCTAAACCACGTGACCTAAATCCTAGGAGATCAACCCTAAACCATTAATCCATATAAATTTGTTATTCTAAGCATCACATGAACCCTAGAAACCCTAAACCCTAAACCACATGACCTAAATCCTAGGAGATCAACCCTAAACCATTAATCCTTATAAATTTGTTATTCTAAGCATCTCATGAACCCTAGAAACCCTAAACTCTAAACCATGTGACCTAAGGGGATGGCTTAAGGGGATGTCTTAAGGGGTGTTGAGAGAGTGACTTAAGGGGATGCAAGAGGATGGATTAAGGATAGATATACAAGGATATGGATTAAGGGGTCCTAATAGAATGAATTAAGGGGAATTAATAGAGAGACTTAAAGGGGATGCAAGCGGATGGATTAATGGCACATACGAGGATGGCTTAAGGGGATATGAAATAAATTATAAACTTTTTATAAAATGACAATGAGTTAAATTTAGTTCTATATTTATACTCTCAACTAAATGTATCTACAACTATATATAGTTACCTGTCTGTAGATTCGAATTCCATTGTAATAAGAGTGCATCTCCTCTCTTTTTTGTATCAAGGGAGACCTGAAACAAAAAATGATATAAAACTTTAATAAGGAAATGAATTTAAAGACATATATATATATCAATTAAATATATACATACAACTAGATATCCTTACCAATATCTATTTACTCTGTTGTACCATCCACATCCTCTCTTTTTTGTAATGCATCTATGATTGTCTCATGATCATCCATTCAAAGTGTCCATAAAACTTTATTAGCAGGCCTCCCGTGATATCTAACTAGTTTTATATTGGTTTCCAAAATCAAATGTGAATAATGTATAATCTTCTTGTGTCTTTCATAATCTTCAAATGCAGGCAAGCCATTCTTTCTTATCAAATATTTTCGAAGCCAGGTGCCAACAACAACGACTGAACCAGTTGGATACTCAAAGTTATCATCATCCACTCTAGGATGTACCAACTTATATTTTCTCTCAACACATCTAGCCAACCAGTACTCTGTCTCCTCTTCATTCCCCTTGGGTGCAACAACAGCATACACATGTCCTACAAAAATAGATAAAAAATTCAATAAAGAGCACGACTTATATTTAATTCATGTATATAAACATGCATACATATAAAATTCATCTCAATAAATAATGTACCTTCTTGTACAAGATCAGAAACACGGTCATAATCATCTGATGCGAACGCTTGATTATCTTCAATTATTGTTCCATGTTGAACATGTGTCGATGTAGGTGTTAAGGCTCTTTGTTGCCATTGTTCAACCCATTCCATATTTTCACAAGCCTCCCAATCACCTGCAATACAAAATTGACAAAAGCATGCCAACTCCCTTGTCCATATTGTCCATGTGTTTGCATTCGAACTCTTAAATGAATGCCATTTTGCAGATCCATTAATTGTTTCACAATCTTGTTGAGAACAAATATCATTTTCTTCAACTAACCAAAAGAAGCGGTGAATTATTGAGCTCTCACTTACTCTTGTAGATAATTTGGTATTGCACCAATCTACAATTGCATGTGCATCTCTAAATTTTGTAGCATCCTCAAATTTTAGTTGCTCTCTAGCAAGAGCTCTTTTCACACATGCACCTGCTCCATCGTGTTCTCCCTTACCATGACCGGCTTCAAAAAAACTCCATATGTGCTGGATATTATTTTCCTTATGAACTCTACATAACCAATAAAACATCCTAGCATTTTTGAATTGACCCGTGCAATTATCTAACCATATGAGATGTTCTAGCAATTGAATTCCTCTTTCTTTTAAATTTTTGTAAAATATATCAAAACAATATTGAACAAACTCAAATGAATGTAATCGATTATCACTTACATAAAAATGGTACTCTCTCAAAAAATTTCTATTATCTTCTCTACTATCATCTGCATGTCTATAAACAATATGAACAAAAATAGATACTTGCACTGAATTATAATACTATGATTGAATTTCTTCTTGTGGAGCAAGAGTATAATTTTCAGCAAAATCAACAACCGACAATATAGTTCCAATTGGGAATGTGTTTTTACATAAACGAAATTGATTATCAAGCCAATGAGCATACTGAGAGTGTTGAACATATTTAGGTACAATCTTATCTTTAAATTCTTTAATAAATGCATGCACAGTATTTTTTCCATAATTAGCTCACAACGTTTTCCAGTTTTTCCATCTTTTAAAGAATACTCAACATTTTTGAATCTTTTTACATCTACTAATTGTTGTCCAAATTCATTTAAACTACTTTCATGCATACATTCACCTAATAATGAAAAGTTAGCACATCTATCACATTCTCTAGAAATACATGATTTTAAATAAAATAAGTTTCCGTTAGAGGGTTCACAAAACAAACCTGATATAAAATCTTTGATTCTTTCAGGTGGCATATTAATACCACAAATGTCCTGCATAATTTGGTTAACATGCAAAGTGCATCGTATATATCGAAAACTATCATAATAATAACGAAATTGTACATGAGTCTTACAACAACAAGAAATTCGTTGCTTATTAATTCTAACATACCAAGGTTTACACTTTTCGAATGATCTTTGACTTATTTTAATATTCAATGGTAAGATTGAAGCATCTAAATTTTTTTTATATAATTCAGTTTGAGTCATATCTAAGAGATGCTTTGGATGAGGTACACGAATTTTGGAACCCACCCTTAATTTTAAGACATCTCTAATGTTAGGTGATACTCTTGTATTATCATGCCAAAATTTATCGATTAAAGATTTAATTTCATTAGTTAATTTCATGTCTGATCTTGGGAGTCTACCACTAAAACTCCAACATTGATTAATTGGATCATTTTCAATATTTTCTCTTCTTTTAGCAGCTCTAATCAAAGTTTTTGGATTTACTTTTATACATTTACTAATCCTACTTAACATTCTTTTATTTGAAGTTGCTTTATCAACTAAAGCAGTTGTTATTGCACGACGAGCCACATTTTTATCTTTAGATCGACTTTTCTTACCTATAAAATCAATAGCATTAGCAACACTAGAAATGACTTGTTCTACTGAATCATCTTTCTTTTTTGGTTTTACAAAAATACCTAATTTTTTCATCACTTTTCTCATTTTCCACATTCTCATCAATTGCACCATGAGTTGACATTGGAATCCTAATTTCTTTCTATAAAAAAACATTTTATATATTTTATTTCCATAAGTTCTAATTTGTCTCCAAGAAACTTTACCACGAAGGTTATCTAACACATCTTTTTCAATTGTAAAAAAAACATTTTCATCTTCATCCATACAAGGGGTTTCATTTTCATTCACACAAGGGGTTCCATTTTCATTTTCAAAAGTAAAAAAGATTTCATTCTCATTTTCATCAATATGAGGGATTTGATTAGCATTTGCATTCTCATAAGATATATTTTCATAATTTTTTTGTTTTTGCATTCTTTCAACCCTATAATTATTGATATCATCAATGGTGTATCCAACTTCATCTAAACAAGCAAAATCAATATTATCAAGACTTGGGTTTAAAAGAATACCTGGAGAGATTGTTTGAATAGGTCTATTTTCCATATCATTGGGAGGTGGATTTGAAGACATAGTTGAGTTTCTCTCCATAATTGTATTTTCTTCTATATTCACCATCTCCACATTTGCATCATCTACATTCATTTCATCATTCATGACTTTCTCTTCAACATTCTTTGAAGTAGATGCTTCCAAATTTTTCATTTGACGAATTTTTTCTCTTCTATCTTTTTGTCTTTTTGCCTCCATATCTTTATTTGCTTGAATTTCTTCGGGTGTCATTAACATTCTACACTTTTTTCTTTGTCTTTGTTTTGATCCCATGGTTACAAAACCCTTTTTGATGAAAAAACAAATGATTTACTTGTAACCAATTTTCAAATTTTTATCTCCTTCAAATACTCAAATAACACTTTGTACTATGAAGATCCTTTCTTCTTTGAACTTTGAAGTACACAAAAATATCATGAATACATCCAAAAAATTTTTTTTGAATCTTCTTGTAAATTATACTTGTACTTGATTCCACTTCAGAAAATTTAACCTGCACTTGACTTTTCAACCAATTTGCAATAGAATATGCCCTGCACAAGACAAATTTGTAATAAAAAATGTAGAAAATCGAACTTGCGGGCCATACTGCAGAAAAAGAATGTTGCAGAAAAACCGTACTGTATCAAAAAATTTCAAATCAGGATGAACGAATATATTATGAAACGCGTACGCGTTACCTTTACCCAACGGGTAAAAACATAACGCGTACGCATTATGAAACGTGTATGCATTTTGTTCCAATAACGTGTATGCGTTTCGTAACGCGTATGCGTTATTAAAAAAATTGTTTCCCAACCCACCTGGAGACTTGGTTTTAGGTTCGGGAAAGCTTTGGCAATCCGAGCCTTAGCCTTTGACCTGCAACTAAAAAACTAAGGCAGATTGAAGAAGAATGTTCAACTTTGACAATATGGTGGATGAATTTTTTTTCTGAATCAATCTATAAAATTAAAACCTATTACAGAACATGATGTCTAGTTTTTATATATATAATTTTTATTAAGATTGGATTATATTTTCTATTTTTTAATTAATTTCAAAGCAAACTAGTCATTAAACTTGAAATATCAGACTTTTTTTGTTTTTTAATAACTTTTTTTTGGTTAAAGTTTTTAGAAAAAAAATTATATGACATCAATCTTTAGACAATTCTTTACACAATGAAAAAAAAAAAATTCAAAAAAAGTTTAGTTTAGGTCAAATTATGCTGTCCGTACACGTTGATTTTTAAAAACAACAATTAAGGCCAATAAAAATTAAATAATAAAAAAAAAATTCAACAAAAAATTACAAAAAAAATTCCTCATCTATCTTCATGTTGTTAGCTCTCTTTCCCCAAAAGGAATTAGTAAAATACTTTTATTTGATTCAAAAAGTGTTGTCCGTACACGTGTATGGTATGGTAAAAAAACAGGGACTTTTAAAAAATGGTTTTTATAGATCTTTATCAAAATTTAGTTTCTACAATCTGGGTATTTGAATAATTTACATATTTATAAACTAGATTCAAATCTCTAAATTTCATATTACTGACTTTTTTTAAAAAATTCATTGTGTAAGTGCCTCAAATTTTCAGTTCAAGTGTGACAAATTCTGAAAAACAGCAAAAACACTTCCACTTTTTGAGCTTTTTGTGGACCCAACTTCTTGCATCAGCCCTTATCTTTTTGTTGTCTTGTGTTTTTCCTTTTAGGGATGATGCAATCTGTCAAGACACTCACGTCTCTTCCATGTTGACACAAAATATTTTTCTTTCTCTTCTTTTGTCTTGTGTTTTCCTTTTGGAGATGACACAAGGCATTGAGACATCCATGTCTCTTCCATGTTGACCCAAAAGGTTTTTCATTGTTTTCACTCTCTTCATGTCAATGTTCTTTCTATTCTATGAGTATTTGGGGAATGATGACAGTTTCAATCTCTCTCATAACATTGTAGCAAGAACATACTAACCCCAAATCCATAGATCCCTTATGTGTGTTTGGAGTTTAATTATGGGGGAATTCCCTTATTCTTTCCATTATGTAGCTTTATTTGGAAACATATGATTTGGCATAGGGCTTTCTAAATAAGCTCTCATTTCCTCTTTGTTAGTATTTATCATTTTCTACTTTAAATTAATTTCTCACATCATGGTGTATAGCAATTTCTTTAAAGTGGGGGAAAAGATTAGCATTATTCTTTTGAATTTTTCTTTTTAATGTTACATGGTACAGTCTTCTTATTTCATACAATGCATTTTTTTCTTTTTGTTTGACATTGGGTGCGATGTCCCTCAAGAGCATGATCTCTCTTAGCATATTATATTACTCTTAGTGGCTTGATGTGACACACTACATCCCCTAAGCTGCAAATATTATATTCTTTGATTGCTCCTCTCTTAAAAACATTAGGCACAATGTTCCCTAAGTTAAAGACCTCAGATGAATTAAGCAAGACTCCTTTGAAAATTCCCTATTGTTGCATTTTCATTTTCAATTATATGGCCACCTTGCATAACACACTTTCCATGCCTATGGAGCCATCTTGTTTGTTCACGAGTTCCAAGCATATGAATCTTTTCTTACCTCATGAAGCTCAAATTTCATTATTGTGTGGCACCTTATCAAAGTTATCAAGAGGTAAAACTTTGGTATGGTTGGACAGGAAGCCGATCTGAGGCATGAATTTCCATTAGGCACTCATGTGTGTGTATGTGTCTCACCTTCTTGGATTACTCACCCAATAGACGTCTTGAAGATTTGTTGCCTCAAAGTGAGTGTGCATTTTTCGACAAACAACCTAGATCTGATCCACATCATGTTGGATAAATGGTCAAAGCTTGATCCACCCCCTTCTTTTTTTTTCACTTTTTTTCTTTATCTTTGGTAGTGTATGCTTGTGCTTTTTTATTTCTCTTTATATCATTTTCATGTGTGTTCTTTTGTGCCTATGTTATTTTGTCATCAGACCTTGGTCCTAGGGGCTTACACAACCCTCTTGATCATGGTTTTCCTATCTTACTAGTATTGGTACCTTTGGACCCTTCTCAATGTGTGTTGGTCTACTTTAGTGTCTTATTTAAGGTGTTGTAAAGTGGTGTTCCACACTTTCACACTTTTCTATGGTTTTCATTATTAATTGGATTTATTTATGCTTTAATTCGCCTTATTTTGCATCCACAAGACCCGTTTAATGCATATTTTCAAGGATAATATAAACCAAGATCCAGTCATAATTCAGGTTTTTTTAGGTTGTGTGGCCTAGATTTAGTGATTTGGGACACATACGTCACTTTGGGTGTATGGGTCCCACCTAAGTTTTGAGGCCTCGATCCTGATTTTACATCATTCTAAGCAATTTTGAAAATGTGTCCCATAATTAATGCCTAATGGGACTCATACACCACTTATAGTGTATGAGACCCATGTGGCCCATAATTAAATTTAGTTCAAATTCTTGGCAAGATTTTATCCTCCTAAATATTGTGCCAGCTTGTAGTATTGTAATTTTGAGAAATTTGGCATAAACATGTATAAATACAAGATTTTTTCACTCATTTTACACCTAGCAAATTGAATGAGAATTCATATGGAAAATTAGAGTTCAAATGAGCATTCAAGTGTTTACAAGAACATTCAAGAGCATTCAAGGCCTAATTATAAATTCTTTTGAAGCATTATTCAAGTATCAAGCATCATGTACAAGTTATCATGCATCATGTTTCTTTTTGACCTAACAATTGTGATGTATGGTTTCATGATTCAAGCTAGCATTGAATTCAAGATCTACATCCATTGGAGCCACTTCTTACATGTTTGCATCACTTTATTGCTAGGGTTTGGTGAGTTGCAACATCACATTTTGTTCATTCATCATTCTCTTTTCCTATTTTATTTCATTTCAAGGTTTGATTACCAAAATGATCTTTGACCAAGGAAAACCTCTTTCCACTAACAAAACAACATTTTCCCCTCTTTAGTGTGTGATTTGTAGGTCTAGGTTGAAGACACATTAAAGAGAAAGTTTGGAAAAAGTTGTCAAAGTGTTCAAAGTTGTGAAAGTTTTCAACTTGCATTAGAGATCATTAGAAGACATCTAGAGGATGCAAATCAAAGTTTCGGATCTAGAAATCAAGTGGAAAGGATAGAGTAGACATTGAAGAGTAGAATCAAATTTTGAAATTTTAGAAAACCCTAAATAGATTGATACACCACTTCTGGCATATGAGTCCCAATATAGGAAAATTTGTAGATTTCAAGAGTTCTAGACACTTCTCTACATGAGTTTTGTTCCTATCTAGAAACCTTAATCTAGGACTAAATCGCCCAGTCTGGCGCGTAAGTCCTAGTCAACTTTACATTCAACATTTTCAACATTTCAGAGCTTCATCCAGTCCTCTTCAAGTTTCCAAGTGCACACCTTTCATCTCTCAGCTTTTTGTTCTGTTTTGCATGCACTTTTAAGTCATTTAGTGAAGTATTGCATTGTATAAGGTTTAAGCATTAGGTCTTGTATTTCATTGATCTTTCCAAGCCCTAGCTTGGTGGTGAACCCCTCTTTAGTTTATACTCAGACCCTAGGATAGCCCTATTGCAAGATCTCTTTCTCCTTTAGATTGAGATCTCTACGGTTTTCCTTGAATGAAATGATTGTGAAATGTGTTGTTCTACTTCCTAAACCATACACCAATCCATTTTCGTTGTTTCAATGATAATAGAAATTCATGGATGGAAACATCTTTTATGGTTTGGATTATTTCCACCAAAAGTATTATTGTTAGCTTATTCTCTTTTATAATTTAGCATGGGTATGAAATTTTTTGTGTGGAAAGTTAATCTTTACTTTTCACAACCGAATAATTAATACAACAATACAAGAATATTTGTGGGAAAATAGGTTGGAGCTATGAGTTATTTAATAAAATATTTTGAAATTGAAATTGAATATTTATTGTATGTAATTCTAATAAAATCAAAGGTAGAAAATGTAACATCATAATATTAACAATATTAATACTATGTTTCATATATCATGATGCATGCTAGTTTTTTTTATGAATGAGTTTATTGTTAATGGTCTAGTATAAATTATTGATGTTTTGTGCTTGACATGTTGATACTTCATCTTAGAGCTAGGCTCCATTATAAAATTCTTAACTACAATATGCAACACTACCAGTATAAATCTTTTCCTTATTAAATTATACAATCTATTAAATGAGATTGATCTATAATACTTTGATATGTTAATACTTATTAATATCAATAAAATTTTCAGATTAGTTGATTTGCATGACATAAAACGGATATTCTAAGCATTAATAACATGAGTTTAAAATTCATGTTAACGGAGTTGTGTTGAATTTATCAACATAAGTTATTATTTTTAATATAGATAAGTACTTTGAATGACTTTTCTTTTTTTCAAATCTTAGAGATGATGGCGATATTTAGTTAAATATTGAAATAACATATCAAAAAGTACTAAATTTAAAATTAAACGTATATAAATGTATAACAAATTATCTTCCTATATAGAATAAAACATATAAAACATATAATTTAATATTGAAAAGTGAAAAACTATATCTAAAATTTTAAATCTTTGCAATGTTTGGAATATTTGAGCAAACCTAAATCTTTACAAAGACTGAACACAAAGAAATAGTAACAAAGACTGATAATATTAGTATATTCATTAAACGCATACTCTCTAACATATTAACATAAATTTCTGATCATATTTTCTTATATTAAATAGAAATAATACACTATTTGTAAAAAGAACAAATGATACAGAAGCACTCTCAAAATCTATTAAAACGAAACCTAAAGAAAAGTAACAAAACGGAATCTGCCCAAACCGCAATAACTACGATACTTTTTTTTTTTACACTAAACAATGAACCAGATAGTTTGTTCAGATAATAATTAAAAGCGCGACTATAGACGATAGAGCAAACAAACCCACTATAAACCTAGTCGAGAAGTGATTCCTGGATTTCTTCCATCTACGAGAAATTGAAGCAGAAGCCACAAGTTGTGGGTAGATTGCAATAAGGATCTCGCAAATGTTATATTTGAAGAGAGCCAGGCCATTTTCACTTACCAACTGCTCAAAATTATGAGGTAATATGATGATAAAGGTGGCACTCACGAACGCTATAAACGTCCAGAAGATTGAGATAGGCAAGCCCATCCCGGACACATAGCCCAGACTTTGCGTTCCTTCTCCGAACTGTGGTCGAACTAACCACGCGGCAACCGCTGTAAGGGAAGAAGAGAAGGCAAGAGTGTCAGAAAATAAAAACAATTTGAAAAGTTTAGCACGGGCCATTTTGGCACCTCCATACTGTCCACTCTTTGTTTCTTCCACAATTCCACCCGGAATTTGGAAGATGGCTGCAAATGTGACGGTGGCAATCAGTGATGCCACGAGCATGTGCGTATCAACAATATCTTTGTCTCCCCCTTTCTTCGAATCACATGCATCGGATTTTGGCATGAAACTCAACCGAATAGCTCTTGCACGGTACAGTATCTGTACGATGATGGCACAATTGGGGTTGTGTGGAGCTGCTGCAGATGCAATGTCAAGTGCAGTCATGTCTTCACCATTTACGGCGTTCATGTCTACTCCTGGAAATGAGACAAGGTATTCCACCAGCTGCACTCACCACAAAATAATGTTACTTTACATCTTTTAACCATTCAAAATAGGCCTTCTCACAAAGCCTATTATATGTTTTGTTCTTAAATTTGAATGGATAAAGCTATTGAGTTTGATTAACGGTAGACATTGATTTTTTCTTGGTTAATGTATTAAAATTTCTAAAGGATTCAATATAGTTTCTATTTATATTTTATTTTAAAATCCGAATAATTTATAAACTTTGTGAAAGGTTAATTCTATGGTTGCAATACATTTTAAAAGTACAAATTTATTCTATGATTCATATGTTTGATTTGGTACAATATACATTATGTCTAATAGACGAAATTATTGAATTTCAAGGTCATATTCTCCTAAGATAAAACTCTTGAAATGTCTAGCTTTGTAGCAATGGGAATAGTCAAGGATAAAATCATACATGCAAAAGCTTTAGAATTATTTGAAGTATAATTAGTTCATTTTAGATGTTGCAATCAAAGTGTTCATAAGATACTTCTTCATAAATGTGAATAATATGCAATGCTTTCTAAATATGAATGGATGGTAAAATGAACACAATCTAATTCCTTTAAACGCAATGACACAACAATGAAACATATCAATGTTTATATTTAGCTTACTCATAATAGCTAATAAAATAAGCAAGAGTCAATAAAATTTGAATTTTGAAATTTGGGGATCAAATCTATAGATGTGAGATCAATCTAATATGAGTGGATGTGAGTAAAATTAAAATGGCACTTGAATAATGGTGGAGTATATTTTGAAATAAATGCATGTAGAGACTTAATAAATGGATAATTGAATGAATGCATTATACAATTTAAATATATAGATAAGGTAAACATCAAATATAAAAATGTGTAAATGGGTATAAGTAATAATAAAGAGGAATAAGTCCAACATCACACAAAATTGCATCATTTTTCAATATGTAATTGCATTAATTCATTTTCTCATTTGCGAACATAAATATCCATGTAAAGTAACATTCAAATGGAGAAATGATACCTAGTCAAAACAAACAAATGGACCCATCCAAATCTCATCATGTAATACTATAATTTAGCATGCATGATCCATATAAAACATAAAAGTTAAAAAATAAGTAATAAGTTGTTGATATTTGAAAAGTGATAATAATAACAAATGTAAGCTAAATTTATCTAAGCTCACATTTTTTTCTTTTTAGTTTTGTTCAACCCTTTCCAAAACCATGCAAGACCCCTCATCATTAATTGCATGCCCTAATTTATCTAAAAGTGAATTTCTTATAATAAAAAATCCCCCTTATATCTAAATTGTTGTTATTAAGTTTGTTTCTATCTTTGATTTTAAGAATATCAATGTTTTAAAAACTCTCTCATCCTCCACTAAGTTTAGCATCATGTTTTGATATATATCAACAAGTTTGAGATATTATGACATTGAATCATGTAATATTTTTCTCTAACCTAAGTTTTCACAAGTCTTTGTTATCAATCCATGTTACCAGTAACTCTCCATGTGTTTAAATTGTTCCATAATTGATGTTGGGAAATGTGTTGAATGCTTTTTAATATTAGATTTATTTATTGTCTTTTACATGTTCTCTTTTGAATTCTAAAGTTATAAAAACTTAGTTGATTAAAATCTTTTTATTGTTATAAATACCCAATGGTTGACTATTGATTTAATATTGATGGTACATGGCATATATAGATTTAAGTTCACATTGAGGGAACCATTATCTAATCTATAAGGAAAGAGCTCCCATAATATCATTCAAATTAATATTTATAGATTTAATAATATTGTCAGAATTTTTCCTTTTAATTGAGACTTGATATATCATCAAATCATATTGACAAGACAAATTATTAATACATTTGATTTTATATTCTTAATATTCAATTTATTCTTCTAAATTGTTATGTCCTAATAAGAATTAACCACATATATCTTAGAAATCATTCTATAAATGAACTTTAATAGTGAGAACTTATAAAAGAAAAACCTAAAATACTTGAATTACCCCTAAACTTCTATAATCTCACATGCATCAATGATTGTTCTACTAGTAAAACTAAATTATATAAAGATAAGAAATATATCATCATCAATAATGTTGATAATCCTCAATAATCTCTTCATGCAAATCCAATAATTAAACTACGCTTGAAATTGATCCCTAATAATATTGATAATCTTGATAATCCTCAATGATCTGTTCATAGAAATCCAATAATTAAACTATGCTTGAGATTGGTCCCTAACTCATTACATAAGGATGCATTTAGTTTAATTTAGAGTAACCAGCAATTAAACTTATGAGAAGTCCCCATACATTGATCTATTGAGTGAACCCTTGATCTCTTAATGAACTCCAACCAATCCATGCCCTAGAGAGGACATCTATGCCTTAGGTCAGTTTAATGTTAGTCTCGTGCCTATCAAAGCTCTTGAGAATATTAACTTTTTGAATTCTGAAATCGAGTGTCTAGAAAGTTCTGAACAGTTCTTATCCATTCAAAAAGAAAGAATAAGAAATTTCTTCCTATAGGCCTGGAAGTCCTATTAGGTTGGATTAACCGAAGTGTGCCACATTTTGAACTGAGAGCAAATCATGCCTTCGTCATGAACTAAAATATGAATATATCGGCTTTAATTAAAAAAATTCACGTCCATTGGTTCTCCCGAGGAAAATGATTATTAATCCATTTTAATTGAAAATGTGGCTCAGCGCATCGAACCTTTCGAACTTAGAATTGGAAAGCTAGAACTGGAAAGCTAGCGTAAATCAAAGTTCAAAAAATCTCCACATCTATACGAATGCCTGGAGTATATCTTAAAGTGAATCTTGGAACTGAAACATCGAATAAATCAGAACTTTTAGAACTTTTTGTGTATATGTAACAGTGTAAATTGACGTTGACACACCTGAAAAACGAAGACAGGAGAGACCAACCCAGAAAGAGTTGGTCACGTGTCCTCTTTTTGGGCTTCGAAATTTTGAAAACATTAAGTTTTCAAAATATTCGTTCAACTAGCTTAGACTATCTAAATATTAGAATAAAAGTAAGAACGCCAAATGCAAACACTGATTTCATTTTTGATGTATCCTTTCAGTTTATTGTGACTTTATAAGCTGTTGTTGTGTATATTGGTTTTGATCTAAGTCTGTGTTCAACTGTTGTTGTTTGTACAGTTTCTTGTACAGTTTCTCATAGCAGTTTTTTAACTGTATTTTATTCTTTGTAATTGTATTTCTTTAATACAAAAACAAAAGTGCAAACACTGAAGTATATCATAGTATTTAGTGCACGACTCCAGATTACTGTAAAATTGTGATAGTTGTTTTTCGTCAATATAAACCTATGTCTATTAAGAGAAATTATTGAATAAGGACAACTTTTGTGGATAAGTAAGTTAGTGTACTCTCGAGCAGCCTTGTTAACTATGGAACCAAATTATCCCTCAAGCTAAGTACATAGGCCATCCAAATTTTCAAGTTTTTTGAAGCATGAATTCTAAGTTAATTCTGTATTCAAGAGATCATATAGATATGTTATAGTGAATTCATTCAAAGTCTAGATAAATTTGTGTTAGGATCTTGTGTTAATTTGTGTAATTTATGTTTAAATCATCAAAAATTAGATTGAATGCTTAAGGTCTTACATTATTCAACAAATCTATAAATATAAATATATATTAACCATTCAAAAATCTTTTAATTCTTAATATTACTAATTTATCTAATTTAATTGATTATTCATGTGAATAAATTTTATTTGATTGCCTTAAATTAAATTTAAGTGTTATATATACACTCAAATGATCAAACATATTAGACTATTTAAAATGTGTTATTTATAAAATTTCTTTTAATATTTAAAAAATTACTAGTCTTAAAATAAAAAAGAACATAAAAATAGTTGTCTCCAAAAAATCAAAGAAAAATAAATATTAAAATTAAAAAAATAAGTCTTAACCTTGTATCATAGAAGTAAATATTAAAATTAAAAAATAAGTCTTAACCTTCTATCATAGAAGTAAATGTGAGGAAAACTACCTAAAAATATAGTCTATGGAAAAATTCCATAAGAAAGTATTTGGCCGATAAGATAAATGTTGCTTGAGATTCCAATATTCAAGAGATCTGTAATATCAATTGTCTGACCTAATAAATTATCAGAATAAGAAAACAGAAGGGAGAACACTAAGGGTTGCAAACCTGCTGGTCCACTCCATTTAGTGCTGCCAAATGTAATGCTGTATTTAGAAAATCGTCATGGTCGCGACTCACCAACTCTGCTACCTTTTCTGCCTTTTGATTTGTTAGTAGATTTTGTACTATCTGAAATTGATTATATGCCACAGCAAAGTGTAGAACAGATTTATGATCCGAACTGCGGATTTCGACACAATCTGGCATTTTGTTCACAAATAGATTGATTATATCCCAATGCCCTTTCATCGCTGCTACATGAACTGGGCACCTTCCAAACTTATCTTTCTTTGTCATTAAGTGGTTATGCCATCCACCATCATTTAGTATTGCAACTACAATCTCACCATGTCCTCCATGCACAGCTGCATACAGATGGGAGGTCGCACCTGTATCCATTTCGACCCAGTTTATTCCATGCAATCTTAAAATTTACTATTACTTCAAATTGAAAAAATATTATGCAATTTTACCTAAATATTCTCGTTGAACTGCTTCCTTAAGAGATAAAAACCATTTGATTACTGTTTTAGTTGACTTGTCTTTCAACAAAAGATTCACTGCTTCTGTGTGGCCGTACTTGCAAGCTATTATGAGAGCAGTCTCCGCAAACTTATTGTAATGATATGCACAACTCTTTCTCTTATGTAAGAGAATTCTGATTATATCTGGATTACCGCATTTAGCAGCTTCGTGTAGTGGTGTACTGCCATCCTTATTTCTCACTCCAACCAAACAGGGTTTCAGTCGAAGAATCCACTCTACGATATCTTTATGGCCTTCCCTTGTAGCAATATGCAGAGGACTATCTCCTTCGAAAGTAACCTCGATTAAAACATGCGAGAACTGCCGACGAAAATCTTCATAGTTAGTAAGAAACTGCCGATTTTTCAAGGCAAGGAAAAGTTCCTTATTCATTCTACTGTGCTTGCCTCTAATTTGATCTCCGCTAAGTAATGTGGAACTATACCAGATGAAAAGTTCACAAAACTATGAGAGATGGCATAGCAGAGTAATGACGAAATACCGTCTATTTCGGTCACGAGCTGCAAATTGTGAATATTTTACAGCCACGAAACGGTTTAAGGAAAAGCAAACGTACTGCGGAATATCGAGTTTGAGGATGAGGAAAATAGAGCTATCTTTCCTATTGTTGCCAACAGCTGTGGTCCTTTACAAAAAGAGGTGAAAATTCGAGAGAGTAGGGCCTTAACTAAAGTCATCCTTACGATAAAATATTCTCTTTTCATTATATTTTGTACGTAAAAGATATTTTATTGTATAGATATTTTTGCTTTATTAAAATAACAAGGGGTTTCCTTTCTTTACTTCTCGATTTTTTTAGAAGATCACAGCTGTTGATGATTATGATGAGCTTTCACATCTTCAAACTTGTGTTTCACGCTATGCTTTTTTTTTCAATGTTTAATAGCTATAAAATATACTTTCACATATATTTTAGTGGCCATAATAAGGTAAACACATGAATAATGTGAATATTTATAATTTATTTGAATATAAACGTATTAATGTATAGATACTTTTACTTTATTAAAAGAACAAGGGGCTTCCTTTCTTTATTTTTCTATTGTTTGAGAAGATCACACCTGTTGATGATTATGATGAGTTTTCACATCTCCGAACTTGTGTTTCATGTTATTCTTTTCTTTCAATGTTTAGTAGCTATAAAATATATTCACATATATTTAAGATAAACACATGAATAACGTGAATATTTATAATTTATTTTAATATAAACGTATTAATGATGTAAATGAATTAAATGATTAAATATTTTCAAAAATAAATAAAAGTAATTCAAAAAATGTAATAAATATTAAATATTGATTTTTTAATATAAGAATATTAGTGATATTTACATAAGTGTTTAGAATTAATATTTGTGCAAAATATATTTTATTATAAGAATGCTTATACTTTAAAAATCAATGACAAGATCCTCCTTGATTGCTCAACTCCTTAAAGAAATACCACAACTCCTAACAACCATAGGAGAGACTCCTCTACAATGTCAAACATTTATTTCATGTTACATTTCTTTTCTTTGAATATTTTTTGGTTGTAAAATGTACTTTTACATAGAATTAGGGTAAGTGAATGAACAATATGAATATCTACATTCTATTTTAGACATAACTTTATAGGTGATGGAAATTAATTGAATGTAATAAAATAAATGAGTATGTTAAATAAAAATAAAAATATTTACTTGTTATTTTTTATAAATGTGAATGTTGATTTGATAATATATGAATAATTTGTGATGTTTAGATGAGTGTTTTACAATTAATGAATAATTTTCTTGTTAGTTTAGATCATTTTCATGATTTTTATTTTATGTTATGTTTTGAACATATTTCAATGAGGTTGTTGTTTATTCATTGATTAGTATACAAGTTAGAATATTTTTGTAAGAGATTTGACAAATAAATTTATCTCATTTTTCTTCCATTTTTCTTCAATCTCTACTATCACCACTTTTTATTTGGGTATAGGTTTTCTATACATTTGAGACCATACTAGAAAATGAGACCTTAACATGCTTCCACTTTAATAGAGTAGAGTTATTCCTTACTCTTTTTTGTTTAGTTAATTATAGCATAAGTGCATGGGAAAAATAATTTCAATAATTTTTTAATAGATGTTTAAACTAAAATGTACTAAAACAAATAATGTTGATAGACCTCCATTTAATATCTTAACTATTTATTTTAAATAATAATAAATTATAATCTTTTAAAGAAGATTCTCTCCTATATTACATCATATTATTAATACATTTTTTAAATAAATATCATTATACTTTTTAAAATTTATAATTAGCCTCTATTTGACCATAATGACCTATTTATATTGATTTTGAAATATAGTTATTAATAGTAATGAAAATGTTAACAAAATTCAAAATATAGGCTAGTTTATCTATAAATAGGTATTTTTAGGTTTTTATAAAAATATTTGTGCTAAAAATGGTAGCCGAGGGTTAGAGCTTAAAAAAAAAAAAACTATCAAAAAGTGTTATTGTTATGACTTGTAGGCCTAATTATTTATTCATTTAAAAAAATATATATATAATTAATATAAATATTGGATGCATATGCTTTGTAATTCATTAGTTTTTCTAAGTTATTTCATGACATCTTGGCAGGTAGTAGAGGCAGTATTTATTATTTGTATAATTAATATAAATTGAGGATTTAAAATAGTATATTGTATATCCATGAATTATAATGTATTGATAACTAACAAAATTATTTTAAACCTTTGAAGAGTCCAATAATATTTTATAATGTGACCTTATCAAAAGTATACAATAATGTTCATAGCACTTTACTTTAGCATTGAATTTTGATATATCATGTATTTAATTTTTTAATTCTTGGAATAACCTCTCATTTCTTATCATGATCCTTTCTAGGGTTTTTTTCCATTTAAATCATTATCTATTTATTTCCCTATGTAATTTTCAGTTTATGCTCTTACTTCACCCTCTTAGGATCTTCATGGTAAAAAGTGGCTACAAAAAGTAATAAAATTAAGCTTTATGCCCCAAAATTTACCATTTCTTCCATGTGATTAGTTTTCATATTTTCAGAGAAACAATCTTATCTTGGAGGTTTTCAAATATAGAAAAAGGGCTATAATCCTTCACAAATTTGGATTTTACATATAGGTTAGGTTGCGACTCAAATTTATCATATCATTTTTCTTTACTCCCTTCTTTTTGTGTGTCTCTATTGTATGTGACCCATTGTGGATAACTGATCTAAGAAAGTTTGAATGAAACATATTGCTTTTATTGTGCCTCTAGATGTTGTAATAATTCCATGATGTTCACGTCTTAGTCAAATACCCTAGGATGTAAAAATCCAAGATGAATTAAGTGTCTTAGTCAAATACCCTAGGATGGAAAAATCCAAGATTAATTAAGTGTCTATGTTGTCAGATCATCAAGGTTTCCTTAACCATCTATAAGTATTATTAGGTTTCTTGACTGTGTAACCTCAAAATTTAAAAGCATCCTTGCAAGTTGCCTAAGTCTTCACCCTTTTGGACATCAAGCTATCGACATATTCCTTTCCTTCATCCACTTTTAACATACTTACCATTTCCTCCTTGATGCCCTTCATAACGTGTCTAAGTCTTTACTAGTTGAGGTTTCAACAATATTCTTGCCTTGATACTACCTTGGTATGTGGTATGAATGCTTCCCAACTCTAGATCCTTGATTCTTTTGAGGATCAATTTTTTTCCTTCTCGTTAACAAAGTACCTAACTAAGCCTCCCCCAAACTCTAGACATCTAGATATGGTTTCCTTCATTAGGTTTCCCTTGTCAATATTCCCTCATTTTCCTCACCATATTCTAAGCACTCCTTCCAACTTTTCCTCAACTCCCTAATAGTTTGACATAGCACCTTTTTCACTATGTTACTTTCATCAACCTATCAAGATGTCTCATGCTCTCATCTCATGAATATAATTGACGTGTAATATATGGGATGTTCATGGCCCAACGTTCAATAATGTTTGTGCCATTATATTGGAGGTTTTCTTACTTCTCTCTATGGACCAACAACCCAAAAAGTATGTGATGGCTTGATACATTAATCTCTCTCTCTTGCGTTCATTAGGGGTATGATATTTTTAATGATAAATCATTTATAACTTTGATAGATCATAGGATGATTATTTTAGTGTTATTAGTCACCCCATGACATGTTTTCTCATCCAACCGTTCTACATCAATGGAAATAGCTAACCCAACTACATGAACAAAATGTAGATGTCCATCAATGTGAAGTTCCTATATTTTGGGTGGGATTCATCTTCAAGTGCATATTTGAATGTGCTATAGTAAAATTATTAGGTTTTGACTCTCTATATTTATTAAGACATGGTTCTTAATTATTTTGAGAAGAGTTTGGTCTGATTACAATAACCAGAAGCCACAAGAGTTGCCAATAACCACTTATGCTTGTTCAATTCATTTTGTGGGTACAAGCCACCAAAATCAAAGAAGCTTAATATTGCAAGTGGGTTTTATTGTGAAATGTCTACAAGGAACTAGATGTATATTCAAGAAGATTTATTCATTGCAACCATGGATTTTACTTTGTCACATTCTATAGCATGAGGTCAATGTGCCTCCACTTTTAATATAGTATATGTTTCCTTATTTTTTTTGTTTATTTAATTATAGAATTACTATATTTGTAGAAAAAAAAATTTCAATAATATTTAAATTCAAATGTACTAAGAAACTGATGATTTTGATAGACTTCCACTTCATGTCTTAACTATTTATTGTAAGTGTAGTGTAAGAAAATTCACTCCTTTAAATTTTCACACTTTGTTTTGGTCCCTCATTTAAACTGGACTTAGTTAGGCCTTAATAAGCCCTATTTTACATCTACAAGCCTAATAAATTACATTTTTTGAAGGGGAAACAAACAATAATTAATGTCTGTAGACAATGAAAATTGGTCTAAGCTTGCGAGTACCACTTTCGACATAATTTTCTAATGTCCATGGTCATGATTAAATAATGTTAATTATTTAATTATTTTCTTTAAACATATCTTTCTCCTATTAATTAAATAACCTTTGTTATTTAATTAATTCATTATGAAATTTATTCAAACTTTGATTAATTAAATAAATCCTATTTATTTAATTATGTTGCTAATTAATTAGTTCCCTTTCCGAATTAAATAATTTATTATTTAATTTATCCCTTTATCATATTTTCAACTATAATTAAATATTCTTTTCAAATTATTTAATTATTCAATTAACCTTTTTAACTGTCAATTAAATAAATCATTATTTATTTAATTAAATCATTTCAATTTTGAATGTTGAATTAAATTAACATTTAACTCATAATTATTTTTTTCTGTCACATTCTTTTATCGTCTAGTTAACTAATTATTCACTCACCATCTGACTCGAGATCTGATTAAATCTGCCAGTTATCTCTGGATTTAATATTTGATCGTCTCTGCAAAGAGACTCTCTGTCACAACTAGTCAATTAACTAGTTTTAACTCATATGCATGAAAATATTTATTAATTAAATATCTTTATTTAATTAATTAATTCATGTGTGCATTCAAATAGATCATTCTCCGAGTTATAACTTTATCCTTTTCATTCAAAGTATCATTCTTCTATTTTCAAAGACTTTTAACTAAAGATTAAATCATTTATTTAATCTTGAACTCCTATTCATTCTATTTTTGAATAGTCTTAACAACGGATTAAATTATTATTCTAATTTAATCTTTATCCTACATAATTTCCCAACTCATGTTCTAACTGACATAGAACTCACATCGCATGACATTCAACACTCTCAATCGTTGAACTCTCTTTCAAATCTGAGCTGATAGTTTAAAAATCAATTTTCTATAAATTGGTTGATCTTTGCCATTATTCCTCCTCCGGAAATCAATACACTTTTTGGAAGAACTTAATCTTCAATATTTTTCTTAAACATATGTGAAGGGTATGCTTGCATACATACTAAAAATCTGAGGGCAAGAATACCAACACAAAAAAATGAAGAAGGAAAATCAAGATAATTTGAGGAAATGGATTGATATTCGGTGAGACTATTCTGATTATTGTTTTATTTACTTTTTAGTTTATTTACCTCATTCTTTGTTGTTTGATTTAGATTTATGCATTTTTAGATTATATTTAACCATGTTACTATGCAACGTCATTTTATCTACATTAAATTTGGTGAACCTGATGTGAAGACACTTCAAACTTCACAAATCCATTCTGCTTTCTAATTTTTTTTGTTTTGCATGTATCATACAAAAAACCACATTTGATTGATGAAACAATGCATCTGAGTTCGTGAACTGCATTTGAAAAATTCTAAGACACATCTAACAAAACGAGCCGCATCTGAGACCGCCCACAATGCATTTGACTGTCAACATCGCAACACATCTATAAATTGAAACGACACATCACTATGTTTTAGGAGGATACCATTATTTTTACAGGACGAAGCATAGAAGATATTAAAAAACCAAACCCATTTTCTTTGAGGACAAATGACGAAGACCAATAAACTACTAATCAATTGCATGCATGACCTTTTGTTGAAGATTATGAATACTAAAATTAAATTTTTTGTTTGATAGTTAGAAAATCATCATTTGGGATTAAAAAGAACCAGCATTTTTCATCACTATTTTTGTTTAGTGTAGAACTTTGATTCGGTATACTGTAGTATCCTCTCCCCTTGTCCATTCGTGCAATCTTAGGTGTAAGAGAACCAATTACTGATTCTAGAAAATTTGGGTTTGTGTTGGTGGTTAAGAGTAACCAACGTGACTGAAAACTAGTGACAGGTTTTATCACCTAGCCACTCCCAACTGGTATATAAATTTTAATACTTGAGGAAAGCTCAGAATTACAAAGATCCCAGTGGATAAGCTATTGATTCCCCAGTACCCTTGAGGTGATTCAAAACCTATAGAGCCTAATCTTTGTAGATTGAGATGATATTGCCTCTCGCATGGCTCTTCTGAATGGGTGCCCGAATTAAAAAGCCAACTTTTTGTAGTTTGCCAATATCCTCTCTATTTACTGGTGCAACAGGTTGGACTTGTGAAGTCATCTCAAATTCTTACGGTTCATGTGTAGAGATGAAATGTATGCCATGGGAGTTTCATGGGTATAGTAGCTTGGTTTCCCCGTACAAGCGAGTTTCATGGAGGGGAGCCAGTGGGGTCAAGTTACTAGTCATCCACCTTCAAAATGTGTAGCTAGAGAGATCCAATTGAGAACTAAGTAAATATTGTCCAACACAACCTAGGTTGTAAATGTCTTATGATTTTAAAAGATTCATACACATCAAACTAAAAATACTTTGTATTTTGTGCTTGTTTTTTCTTTATTTGTCAAAACTTGATCATTAAACTAAGTCAGTCATAACATTCTCGTCAGAAAAACACAACTATAAACTAAGTCACAACTATCATATTTTGAACTGCATGTGTCTTCCCGAGTCACAACTGTTAAACGAAAAAATGCATGTGTCTATCAACAAACTCTGTTTTCACATGGTTTAGATTTTGAGTTGCATATGCTAACTGAGTCACATCTGATTTATGAGTCACATATATCATAAGTTAAACCACATCTACCAACAAAATTCACATTTTTTTGTCAACATTCGAGAATTGGTTTGATCAATTAATCACATATGAAAACTGGAACACATCTGTCGAATTCATCAATGCATTTGAAACATGAATCACAATTGAATGTCAACATAAAATTGCTTATGTTTCTAATGATCAACCTTGGATGGAAACTAGAAAAAATTGCTCAAAAACCTTGCATTATTAGGTGTCATTTATGTCTTAGTGGTAGTCATCCTAAGTTATAAGCATTTAGACACCCCATAGGAGGTTGCATATCATAGAGTAGAACAAATTTCAATATCATTGGATACATTCATGCTCTGATTTGTCATTATCATTGAAACTAATCACTATTGTCCTATTAGTGAATCCTTCCAGCTCAATAGTCTAGTTTGGGAAATTCACCTTGTTAGTTGTCTTTGTCCTACAATCAGGTTCCTTGATAAAGTTAGATCATTGCTTGGATTTATTCCATAGGTGGTAGGTTATACCCATCTTAGAATCGTTTACCATCATAATCTACTCAAAATTTTACATACTATCCATCCTAGTATACGTCATTTTAGAACAATCCTTAATTTTTAGTGACATCCTTTATATTCAGAAAATCCCAAAAACATAGAAATAGGACACATCAATTTTTACACAGTTTGCATTATCTCATTCTGAGCAACTTTTCATGGTTGAAACAAGGTCTAAGAAGAAACATAGAGCAATGTCAGACCCTAACAAATTTTTCAATCCTTTTGAAAACCAACCTTTAGGGAAAGAGAGACCACACAAAACTTTTCTTGAAAAACATGTCACTAGAGACACACATGGATTTTTTTTTACTGAAGACATAAACATTGTCGTACAAGATCATGATTTTTCATCCTTTTATGGATGAGTGTTTGGAAAATGATCCCCAACGATATCTAGCAAAGCTACTAGTAGAAGGTGCCACACTACCACTAGGATTTGATGTTCACACTTTGAAAATAGTACTCAACCAACGCAAACCATGATGTCAATTGTCTCTATTCCTCAAATTAATGCAACAATACCAACTGGCATACCTTCTCAAACATCGATAATTGTAAACACAACCCCATTCAGCATAACAAAAGGTTTAAAATTCATTGTAGGAGCATCCTCATCAAACCCCTTTGGCACAAACACTATTGGTAAAAGATGCAAAGTTGGCACGAACACAACTATACCACATACTGCCATTCCACAAATAGGGGTTACATAGAATATTTCGACAAGAAATATCCCTATACCAAATCAAAAAATTTAAATAGGGAATATTCCTATACCAAATCAGAACATCTAGATAGGATATATCCCTACACCATCACAAAATATTCAACTAGCTTATATACCCTGGCCAAATCATAATCCATCGCAGAACATAGCATTTTAGCATACCTACATTGATCCTAAAAATGCAAACAACATGTCCTTGACACAAGTAGATGTTCTCCAAAATCAAATGCAAATCCTTCAATAATAGATGGACAACATTTCTATGTCAAGAAAACAAACAATCTTAGTGCAAGATTTATGTCCATGTCCTTTTGACAAAGTGCTATACATGATAGCCTTCCCACACAGATACATTATACTGAATTTTCCTAAGTATAATGGGAGGAGGAATCCTTTAGAACACATCAAAAAAAATTCTACAACATGTATGGACATATCTTACGACCCCACATATTTAATGAGACTATTCTCATGAACCCTTGTCAGGATAACATTGGAATGGTTCTCCAAACAACCATATGGCATAAGATCATGGGGTGAATTAGTTGAGAATTTGGTCGAACAATTTTCCTTCAACATAGACAATGAAATCACAATAGCTACCTTGTGTCACACCACACAAGAAGGTGAAAATTTCACCACTTTCTTCTAGAGATGGAGAATTTTACCTAGTATGCGTCCAGTTGAGAGACCAGAAAAAAAAAAAAAAAAGTCACGATATTCCTTGAAAATATTCATCCAAAACTGAGAAGTGACTTAAGAGTACATTGTTGTAACTGTTTCCTAGACTTGGTGCAAAAGGGAATTATCCTTGAAAAAGGCCTTATTGACAAAGGAGAAATTAAGACACTAGGTAGAAATCCAGTTGTTCAACACCGAAATGCTCCCAACAATATAAACAAATTTCAGTCTAGAAACAAAAATGTAACCAATGACGGTATTGTTGATGCTAAGAATCTACACATAGGACCTATCATCTCACTTAGAGGTTACAATCCCTCTCATTACATGCCTAGCAGTGCTCATCAAACTGCCAACTTTGTCCAAAATTTGCAACAACAACAACTACAGAGGAGATTTCCTAAACATGAGTTTACTCCTTTGGGGGAGCCAATCGAGATAGTTTACAAATAACTAATTAAACATAATCTCATACAACCTCTAGAACCCAAATATTATGATCCTGGATAGTTGAAATCATCATGGTGGGATGATAATGCCTATTGTGAATACCATCAAGTAAAGGGACATAAACTACAACAACACCAAAAAATAAAGAACATCATTCAAGAGTTCGTTGAAGACAGAACTATAGAAGTCAATGAGAAAAAAAATACCAAAAATAATGATCATAAGGTCTTCATAGATCCATTACATGAGCATGGGAAAGGAAAGGCCTTTAGTTCAGGAACTAAGACTAATACCTCGGCCAATTATGCAAATACCAAGTATGACTATGGAAAAGGTACGATCATAAATCACCTCTGAGTTGTAAATGCAAGTATCCATACCATCACCATAAAGAAGCATCCTGAATGTCTTGTCAATACACGTAGAACTAAGATAACTCTTCCAGGTCCTTCATTATAACCACTAGCATAGTCTTCCAATCCTAAGTATAACTTACTTGAGTAGTTGGGGAAGACTCCAACATAGATATCCATCTTGGAACTATTGACTTTATCATCAGATCATCGAGCCATTCTTGACAAAGCCTTATGAAGAACAATTGTCCCTACCAACTTAGATGCCAATTGTTTCGAAGAAGTGGTAGGATACTTAACCAATTCCCATCATGCCACATTTTCTCAACAAGATTATTCAACTAAGAAGACCGATCATAATGACCCTTTACACCTTAAAGTCCTAGTCCATCAAACCAAAGTCAGACGATTCTTGGTAGATGAAGGAGTAGGGTTGAACCTTAACACCTTGAAGTTGCTTAAGGCATTAGGATTCTTAGAAGCATGTGTGGACACCACTAAGAGTATAGTCATCAAGGATTATGATGATGAGGAAAGATCATCCAAAGGAGTTGTTACACACCCTATCAAAATTGACCTAGAAGTTATGGACACTAGCTTCCAAGTCTTGGATCTCACCCTTCCATATAACCTTTTGTTAGGTAGACCTTGGATACATGCAATGGAAGCCGTACCTTCCACATATCACCAATGTCTTAAATTCTTGTATAATGGCACTGAGATCACAATTGATGGTGATCCAGATCATTTTCAATTTTGCACAAGCCTATGTGAAATACCACAATGACAGTTGCCAAATAACCAAGAGGCTTCATCCTCCACCTTATCCCTGTACGTTGATCCATCAACTCTTACCAAGTCCATTTCATCACAACCACCATCATCCACTCCTAAGGTCAAGATCTAAGACAAGGGTTGTGGAGAATATCACATGAAGGCATCTTATTGTGTCAGTTAGCTGGTTCCACCTAAGAAATATGGTTTACACATAGAAGATAGGAGACAATACGTAGTCACATTTCATGTTCCTCCTACAATGACATTGAAAAAATGGGGAGAGTTAAGTAAAGAACTTGTGGACCAAGATGACATTACCTCTTGGTTGTACTAGGAAGACAATGAATACCCTTCACCGTCTATTCAAATAGCTAAGGATCAATATGGAAAAGGCTTTATGATAATGTAAAGAAAAGGTTATGACAGACATAGTGGGCTAGGACTACATCAAAATGGGAGGATTGAACCAATCATTGTCTCACCACAACCAAAAGGCCTAGGGCTAGGGTTTCAACTGCTTAGAATTGGCTTTCCTAGTAATTTGTCACCATTCC
Organism: Sequoiadendron giganteum; assembly: GCA_007115665.2. Taxonomy (NCBI): domain Eukaryota; kingdom Viridiplantae; phylum Streptophyta; class Pinopsida; order Cupressales; family Cupressaceae; genus Sequoiadendron; species Sequoiadendron giganteum. Next base: position 174,706,649 of record CM021104.1, on the reverse strand, counting down.
AAGAGGAAGTAAGTGCTTATGAAGACATCAAGATATCTCATGAACCACTTGACCTAGTTTACGATGAATCCCCTGACTCGAGCGACTATGAATGGGATTCCATTTCCTCTACCAACAACATGAACCTAGATAAGTTATTAGGGGAACTTGACAAAATGATAAAACCCATATCAAATCCATCTAGCCCCTATCCTAAAAATCACTAGTCCAAAGAAGAATGGCTTAAGCATTATTATTGGGAAACCCTTGATCCTGCATATTAGGCACCTGATGAACCATCTTCTAATGACCTAGCCCTTACAGTAGTCCCACATCAGAGTTTACCTACCCATAGGAAAAAGAACAGAAAAAAGTTAGTCCAAAACTTTTGTGACCATGTCAACCAGGATATGTGCAAGATCATGATGGGCCAAAAAGTGGTGATATGTAAGTGATATGATGGTCCATGTGGTTGACGACTTTTTTTTTACCCAAAATTGATGAAATAAAAAGGGTTTTTAAAGCAAATTCTTAGCTTTCCACCAATATAAATTATGCTTTACTTTGAATTTAATAAATTATCATTATTCTTTTTCTATTTGAAGTATGACTAAAGTCATGATTGATAGGTTGATTGAAAAACATCTATAGCTTTCAAAGAGTATCCCATTTTTTGAATCTGAAACATGCATCACATTCTATACTTCACATACTATAGGATTAAAAAAAGAATTGAATTTCATGAAATTTTGACCAAGTTAAAGTCGTCAGACGTACGAGTTTTTATATTTTTTAAAAGTTGTAATAAAAAAGTCATAATTAATTATTTGCTTGGAATTTTTTTATTTTTTAAAAATGCATCAAATACATGAGTCTTCTACTTATATCTAAAATCTTATAGAAAACTATTATCATTTTATTATTTTTAGGGTGGTCAAACAGACACCTACTTCTTATTTTTTGGCTGAAACTTAAGTACTACTACATTGAAATTTCAAATTTTCACCAAATAGATTTAAAAAAAATAAAATAAACCTAGTCATTTAGAAATTACATTCAATTTGCAGCAGATTATATTCTTACATATTTTTGAAATAATATAGTTAACTTATTCAAATTTTCATGTCAAGTTGCCTAACTCTAATTTTTTTGAATTTTGTTGCCACGTAAGGGCCTATTTTTTCATGATGATCCTGCACATGCCCACCACTCAATATTCACCTTCTTAGCCTCCACATTTGATAATTCCGATGATGAAATTTCCCTCATCTATCCACCACTTATCAACTGGGATCAACAAGGTAGACCCATCTTAGACATATTCAAGAACGATGAAGCAATAACTGAGTTCATGGGAATTCAAGAAGGCATACCTAAAGGGGATCATAAAGCTGGTTTTACCATAGAATTAGATGACAAAGCATATTTTGGGGAGTTTATTCACACCTCTAGTCGCAAAAGTGAAAATAAAAAGAAAAACAATGAAAATGAGGAAAATGACAAGTCCCTAGGTGAAAATCAAAAGGCGCCTTTGGACGAAGTAATAGTAAAAATAAAGGACGTATCCGAGGGTGAAAACCTCTCAAAGGCACCCAAGGATGGAGTTTTGAATATTCTCCCGATTGCTTAAGAAAATTCACCAATGTTAGTAGAAGAGTTTGTAGAGATCAACATAAACACTAAAGAAAACCCACGGTTAATATACTTTGTAGCCTCTTTAATAGAGACATAGCAACAAGATTTTCAAGACTTATTCACAAAGAGAAAGATAAACTTCACATGGTCATATGTAGACATGTCTGGGCTGGATCTAGATCTAATATTGCACCATCTACCATTACAGCCAGGTATTAAGCCCGTCAAACAGAAGCTAAGGAAGATGCATCCACAAATTGCTTTACTAGTCAAAGCAAAACTTAAGAAAATATTGGATGTCAAATTCACAAGATCCAAAAACTATGCAGACTAAATTTCAAATCTTGTGCTAGTGACCAAACCAACTAGGGGCTTCCACATTTGTATAAACTTTAGATATATCAAAAAGGTGTATCCTAAGGATGACTTCCCTTTACCGAAAATTGACATGCTAGTAGACCTTACAGTAGGATATGAGATTCTATCCTTCGTGGATGGTTTCTCTGGGTATAACCAAATCAAAATCATAGTTGAAGACCAACACAAGATAACTTTCACATGACCATGGGGAACATACTACTGGAATGTTATGCCTTTTGGGCTTAAAAACATAGGAGCTAAGTATCAGCATGCAATGACGACTATTTTCCATGACCTTGTACATACTCTCATGGAAGATTATGTTGATGATCTCATAGCTAAATAAAAAACAAGGGCATATCATTTAAAAGTTCTAGACAAGATATTCCAAAGACTAGAAAATTACAAAGTCAGACTAAATCCAAAGAAATGTGTCTTTGGAGTGAAATCGGGGAAACTTGATATATCATTTCTAGAAGAGGCATTGAAGTAGACCCAACGAAGGTAAAATCTATTGTAGAAATTCCTCCCCTAGCCAGCATTGGTCAACTAAGAACACTATAGGGAAGATTACAGTCTATTAGGCACTTCATTGTACAACTAGTAGACAAAATACATCCATTTCAATATTTGCTCATGAAAGGAGTACCATTTGTATGGACACCTAAATGTTAGGAATCTTTCCAATAGATCAAGGATTATCTTCTTGCTCCACCTATGTTAATTCCACCTACAAATGATAGACCTTTGATACTTTACATTTCAACAACTCAGTCAACATTAGAAGGCCTTCTCGCACAAATTGATGATCAAGGTCATGAAAGGGAAGTGTACTACATTAGTCATACCTTTGTGGGATATGAACTAAACTAAAGTAACATATAACATGCATGTCTTGTGGTAGTATTTTCTACTCAAAAACTTCAACACTATATGCTAAACCGCCAAACCATGTTGGTCGCAAAAATTGATCCTCTCAAATATCTCCTAAGTAAAGTAGCATTAATAGGTCAATTTGCTAAATGGGTGATGATACTTAGTGAATATGACATCCAATATGTGGAGAGGAAATCTATAAAGGGAAAGTAATTGTAGATCAGTTAGCAGATGCACCCATGAAGGTAGACCATCCTTTAGTGGTAGATTTTCCTGATGATTTTATCTTCAAAGTTGACACTAGAACCAAATGGAAATTATACTTTGACGGGTCACATACTAATCATGGTTTAGGAGCAGACATACTATTTGTTACACCTCAAGGTGATACTATTCCTAAATCATTCAGGATTGCTTTCCCTTGCACCAACAACATAGCAGAATATGAAGCCTTAGTGACATGACTAAGAATGGCAACCCAATGGAAGATTAAGAGTCTACATGTTTATGGAGATTCTCAGCCAGTAGTCTAGCAAGTAAATGATGATTATGAAACTAAAGATGAGAAACTTGCCCCCTACAAGCACATGACTGATAGTTTCAAGTAGTACTTTGATGACATCACCTTTCAGCAAATACCACGCATTTAGAACAAGGTAGTAGATATTATGGTAACTATGGGTTCCTTATTGGATATTCCTAGCAACATGCCTAAATTCAATTTTTTTGTTGAACAACTGTTGGTCCTTGCCTATGATGTCCCTAATTTTGTGATGGTGTGTATGATTGTTGGTCCTAGTTACTCTTGGTACAAGGACGTATATGACTATCTAAATGCCCAAATCTTACCTTTAGACCTGTCAAACAACCAATGTAGAACCTTTATCTGTAAGTCTGCCAAATACACCATCATCGGAGATACCCTATATAGACGTACCTTAGGTAACACCTTAATGAGATGTCTTGATGTGGAAGAAGCACAAGCAACCTTGCAAGCGGTACACAAGGGTATATGTGGATCCCATTCTAGCAGTCCTACTTTAGCCCTCAAGATTATGAGATTAGGTTATTATTGGCCTACAATGTAAAAGGAATCATATATATTTGTCAAGAAATGTCGAAAGTGTCAGATACACGGAGGTTTGATACATAGACTAGCACAGGAGCTCTGTTCGATTACTTCACCATGGCCCTTTTCCCAATGGGGACTTGACCTCATAGGTAAGATACACCCTCCATCATCCAATGACCATAAATTCATCATAACCACCACCGAATAATTCACCAAATGGATGGAAGTTATTCCCATGACATACATCACCGACACATAAATATCCAAGTTTATCCTAAACTACATAATCTGTTGGTTTGGTGTACCTCAATCCATTATAACAAACAATGGTTGTCCATTTAAAAACAAAGAAGTTCACCATCTATGTGAAGAATTCCATAGCCAACATCATTTTTCCATTCCATTTTACCCACAAGGTAATGGCCAAGCCAATGCATCTAATAAAACCATTATTAGAATCCTCAAATAGACTGTCAATGACACTGACCATGACTAGAATTTACAAATTAATCTTGCCTTATGGGCTTACCACACAAGAATTTGTACTCCCACCGGTGCCACTCCATACTCCCTAGTATTTGGATATGAAGCTATCTTACCTATTGAGGTTGAAATTCGTTCCCTGAGGGTATCCTTGAAAGGTCATATAGATGATGAAGAATACCATGTATCTAGATTGCAGGAGTTAGAATTCCTAGATCAATGAAGACAAAAGCCACTAGACCATTTGCAAGCATATCAGAATCGTCTTCGTTGCAACTATAATAGGAAAGTTCTAAATCAACACTTCGACATTGGAGACTTGGTATTAATGGAGAACCCCAAGAATCAAGCTGAACAAGAAAAACTAGGTAAGTTTGAACCTAACTGGTTAAGATCCTACACTGTCACAAAATATTTTGAATCAAGAGTGTATCAACTCTCTACCCCTTAAGGAGAACCACTTTTTTCACCAATCAACCTTCATCTGAAGAGGTTCTATGCATAGCTTCTAAGAACCATGTTTTAATAAAAAAAAACTAAAAATAAAATAAAATAAAAAAGTAGATAAAAATGGTTACCTTGATGAAAACCTTACAAACAGGCATCTTTGTATCACCAAAAAAATTGAAAAATCAACAAAATAGTAAAGAGAAATAATCCGTCCAATAGTGAAAACCACTTCAGTGGTGCTATGGATAAGTACCATGGTGAAAACCTGGCAAACAGGCACCATGTATAGTCGACTTCACTCCTTTGTCTACCATCATTCCAATCATACTTTTCACTATCACTCATAATAAATGGTTGTCTTATCCATTACATGGAACGATTTACATCAAGACCACTCTGTCTCCCCACTCCATCTTGTATGTCTTATTCTCGACTAGGGGCCAATCCTCGCTCTGTGTCATATGGACCTTGTACATAGCAACTCAATATCAAAAAATGTCTTGAAAAGACTCAAAAACACAAAAAAATGTCCTAAAAAAATCCATAAACATCAAAACATGTCCTAAAAAAATCCAAAAAAATTAAAAAGCTCCAAAAAGACAAAAAAATCAAAACATGTCAAAAATCCCAAAACCAGAGTCAGAGTCAGTTGTGTCAAGTCAGTCATAGACATAGCCGAACTACGTTGCCTCTGCAACTAGACATAGGCAAGGCCATCAGTTGATGTGCCCCCGAGGCATTAGGTCTGTCTATCTAGGTGTCTCACATCTTAGACACATAAAATCATGACTCTTTGTATATGTCATAGTCATTGGTCGTGTCGAACTACAAGGTTTCTACATGTACAATGTAGGCAAGGCTATCAATCAATGAGTCCCCAAGGCCACACTAGGTTATTCCAATAGGGTTTATCGCATTCACTATCACACACATGTCATATCATCAACTTAAGTACATATTTTTAGTTAGTTATGTCAATTAAAGTCTGGTCGAACTATGAGGTCTTTACGTGTAAAACATAGGCAAGGCTATCAATCGATGAGCCCCCGAGGCTGCACTAGGTCAGTCCTTTAGGGTATATCATCTCACGTTTACAATAAGTCAAAATATGCACACACTCATAATAGTCAAGGCATCAAAACAAGTCATGCATCAACAAGGAAAACATCTCAAAACTATCATCAAGTCAAAATCAAACACATTGTCAAAGTGATCAACTTATGTCTTAAGCAAGATATGTCTTTCTTGTCAATAGGCATCGTCAATTTTCATATTCTCATGTAGTTTGTCACATCAACATCATCAGACTTGATGTCTTATACAAAATGTGTCTTTTTGAAACCAGGCTTTGTCGTGCCTTACACAAATAGTCACCAAGTCGAAACCAAACTCAATGTCTTATATGGTATGTGTCATCCCTCACATTAAGCTATGTCAAACATCAAACAATTACACAAGTTCAAGTTTTGGAAAATAATTTTTGTTATCTTTTTTATCAATTTGTGCATAAGTTCGGTTACTAGCTTTCTCAAGGATTTAGAGAAGCAAGGATGCTTCAGGACTCTTTTTCTTTGACTGTTGTTTTCCAACTCTCTTTATAACTTTAGATTTTGATTCATGATACTAGTTTCCTCAAGGATGTCTCATTATTATTATTTGTTTGTTGTCTGTGCTTTCTCTAGAGAAAAATACTAGGGCAATCTTGCTCTTAGTATGAGTTATGACACTCCTTGTCTATGACTATTTGTTTTTCACAAGTGCATGACTTTGTACACTATGGTCTATCTCATATCATGGTGTTTACTATCCATTTGTGTCAGTCCCACCCAATGATGATAAAATGAAAAGCTTAGTATATATATGGCAAAATATCGAAGATCATATGTCCTTTCAAACAACCTTCTTTGTTTCTTACTAACATTTTGAAATTATCCATGCTAGCATTTCTCCTATCTGACATAATGATAGAGTCCACTGACACAAATTTTGTTTTAGATAATATGCATATGCATACATTCTATAAGCATTATGTAAATAGTGTCATATGTCTATATATAGTACATCATATAGTTATGTTGTATTTAAAACAAGTAGGAACATTAGATATCTCCATTGCATATCTAGGAAAATAATGGCATAATAGGCATTCAATCATCATAAGGTACATAATAAAAAAATTACATGGACATAACTATCACATGTAGATATCATTTTATATATAACATTATATCCCATTATCATAAATTACATTACATCCATCATCAATAGAGTCATCATAATATCATAGACTGCATAAACACATCATAATGTAGAAATAATCATTCATAACATGTATATATTAGATAAACAATAGCATCTCATAGGAAACATAATCATATAGGAAAAAATACATCATCATAAATAGAACTGCATATCATATGAATAGCCACCAAAAATCATATATATATGGCTCAAAATAACATGTGTCACAGTGCAATGTCAGAATGTATCAATAAATAAGAATGAGCTCACAGGCTCTATAACCAAAGTACAATGTCTACAAATATGAAAAAGTCAATGGGTCCCACTGCCACTAGTCCCATGTGGTGAACATGGAGGAAACTACCTCAGAGGTACTCTTTGTGAGGTGGAAGGCATGTCATATGGACCTATCCTCACTGGTCCTACCACACTCTTTGTACTCTATGTCTTGGTTTGACTCCTGCTCTGTGATCTTTGGTTGCATACCTCAAAAAACCTAGGAGCTCATCTCTCAGTTGACACCATTGAGTCATATAGATCCCTATAATATGAAGCTCTCTCCACTACTCTAACTAGCTCATGAGAGAAAGCATCAAATGATGTACCACTGTAGAGGCATCTAATCTTGGTAAATTGTTCCTCTATCTCCTACCTCTGAGCTACTGCCTAATCTCTCTCTATCGATAGGGCATCCCGCTCTGCAGTAACCATTCTCAATCTCTCCTCCAATGGCTCCATAACACTATATCTAGGAGCCTCCTCATGTCACCTACCCTCTACTATCCTGTCCCAGAGCTCTCTCTCCTGCTCTTCCATGGGGATCTCCTCCTCAACATCATCCTCTTCATAACCTGCTTGTATGCCAAGGGGATCAATTTCCATGTATTCTATCTCGACCTCCTCCTCTGCATGCTCTATCTTAACCTCCCTATCAATCTCAACCTTTGCATGCTCCTCTACTATTGCCTCCTTAGCAGCATACTCTCCTTCACTCTTTACCTCTCCTCCACCCCCGAGGTCCAACATTGGAATGTCCTCTACCTTAGCCTCTTGGATGGGTGATAATCCACCTACCCGACCACCTCTCCATCTTCTCTCACCTCATCTCCTGCCTCTACAACCACCACCACCTCTACCATCATCACCACCATCTCTACCTCCAAACCTGCCACCACCTCTACCTCTACGCCACCCTATTGGTTCTATCCCTCATCTCTCCACTAGTGTTGGTTGATCGGGATCTTTGTATGGCACAAGATAATTTTGTTTCCCACTAGGTATCATATGCAATGGTAGTCCCAGGATCTGCTGCTCCACCCCTCCAGTTCCACTATACTGGTTGTAAAGCCTGAATGTCTACCTCTATAGTAGCAAGTGGTATCATAGGCTCCTAGCAAGGAACCTCTCTGGGTGATCAAGAAAACTCTGCATGTCCTCTCGACTAATCCTACACCTCACCAAACTGTCTCAACCAATGGTCTAGAAGATGTCTCTCTATGATGTGCACACTAGAAATAGTCCTCCAAATAAAGTATTGTGTCTATCAACAGTAAGGAAAATTCCTATCCTCATCTGACCATCGCTCACAATCCATGTACAGACTCCATATAAATTGAACCAATGTGTCCAAAGCATGTCTCCAATATCTAGTATCTCTTACATGACTCTATGCAATGTTTCCTGTATAGTGGAAAACATAAGGATATCTCACCTCTCGATCAATAGTAACTGGAGGATGAAACACAACAATACATTCCCATGCCCAAACCATGAGAAGAGTAGTCCCACAACTCATCAACTATGCATCTCTATATGTTATATCATGCAAATGGAAGTAAAGCATAGCTAATAGATAAGGACCCCAAGCCTATACAACCTCTCTCGCTAACATCCCAGCTAACATCTACCCCCACCCTACAAGAAATCCATGACCTCGATGGTCAGGAAGAACTATCCTAGCAATCAAAGAGCATAGTATAAAGTCTATCCACTCATACCTATCTGCTAGCACCTGCCATCTAATCTCGTAGTGCTCTATCCCTAAACTATGAATATCATCATATACATAATATCTACTAATCTCACTACAACCCCTCTGAGTAGCATACATCACTATTTCTCCTGTGATAGGTAATCTAAGGATCCTATAGACATCCTCCAATGTGATAGTTGCCTCTCTAGTAGGAAAATGAAATGACAAAGTCTCTGAATGCCACCTCTTGCATAGGGCAGTGGGCATACCTTTGTTTGCCCAAATAGTGGGCATGGTGCATACATGATGAAGTCCTAGTCTCCATAATAAGCGTGTCTCTACACTCACTAACCGATCTCTGAGCTCGGAAGTATTTTGTTGTGACTCTTGAGTATAAATAGGATCTAGTATAACCTATAAAGGGCATTAAAATAAGGTGTCAATGTCAAATAATTCCAATTTTCTATCAATTTGTTTTTCTGAACTTTGACAGACAAATGCATTGTTTTAAAAACCATGTGCGATGTACATTTCATATGCATCATTCTTATTTGAAAATGCAGTGCATGAACCTACATGTGTCGAATACACAAGAATATGTGTTTCACTTTGCAAATGCATCTCAAAACTAAAAAATTAAACCAAACATGCAAATGTGTCTAAATAACTGCACATACGCCACATTTTCATTTCCTATCTAATATGCACATGTGGTTCATTTTAGCAAATGTGTTTTACTATCCTACTTGTGCCTCTCCTATTCGCATATCCGATGCAGTAAATCACATGGGGTGCATTAAATTTCAAATGTGTATATTCCCTAAAAACCTAACTATGCATAGGTGTGATTTCACATATGTGTCATATCACACACAGATGCGTAGCATACAAACACATATGCGTTGTAGACAAAGTGACACATTTTGAAAATTTAAATTTGGATGCCTAAATCTACGTGAAAATTAAAAATTCAAGAGATTGTTCAAAGGTATATACCGAGGGTCCCGTGTCGGTTGGCCATTGGAAGGTCCAGATTTGATATCTATGATTGTGGGTGTATGGTATCGAAGACATTTCACCGAGAGCTCAAAGAAAAATCTTCAATTCTTCAAGTCTTAGGGGAGAAAATGATTTGATTTTCACTCTAATTTCTATTTATACCTAGGGTTAAAATGGAATTTCTTCAAACCTTGTCTATTGGTTGTGTAAACTTCCATCTTCCATCGACCTCTAAATGTCCCTAACACTTCCAAATTCAATTCCATCAACTCCATAGTATTTTTGACCATCAAATTGACTTATCAATAATATTTCTTGATCTTTGTGAATTTTTCAAAAACTTGTCAATTTTCACAATGGGGCATACCCTAAACCTATCTCATACTGGGGCATAATTGGGGCACGTTTTTAACAATTTTCTTTGACTCAATGCGATAAACTAAATTGTATCAAAGAGGGGCAAACTATAGACACTGAAAATTGGTCTAGGCCAACGAGTACCACTTTCGACATAGTTTTCTAATGTCCGTGTCATGATTAAATAATGTTAATTATTTAATTATTTTCTAAACATATCTTTCTCCTGCTAATTAAATAACCTTTATTATTTAATTAATTCATTATGAAATTTATTCAAACTTTGATTAATTAAATAGATCATATTTATTTAATTACGTCGCTAATTAATTAGTTCCCTTGAATTAAATAATTTATCATTTAATTTAGCTCTTTATCATATTTTTGGCTATAATTAAATATTCTTTTCAAATTATTTAATTATTCAATTAACATTTTTAATAGTCAATTAAATAAATCATTATTTATTTAATTAAATCATTTCAATTTCAAATGTTGAATTAAATTAACATTTAATTCATAATTAATTTTTTTTGTCACATTCTTCTATCGTCCAGTTAACTAATTATTCACTCCACATCTAACTTGAGATCTATTTAAATCTATCAGTTATCTCCGGATTCAATATCTGACCATCTCTGTGAAGAGACTCCCTATCACAACCAGTCAATTAACTAGTTCTAACTCATATGCATGAACATATTTATTAATTAAATATCTTTAATTACTTAATTAATTCATGTGCGCATTCGAACATATCATTCTTTGAGTTCTAACTTTATCCTTTTCATTCAAAGTCTTATTCTTCTATTTTCGAAGACTTTCAATAGAAGATTAAATCATTTATTTAATTTGGAACTCCTATTCATTCTATTTTCGATTAACACCAAATTAAATCATTATTCTAATTTAATCTTTATCCTACAGAATTTCCCAACTCACATTCTAACTAACACAAAACTCACATCACGTGACATTCAACAATCTCGATCATTGATCTCTCTTTGGAATCTGAGTCAATCTTTCAAAAACCAACTTTCTATAAATTAGCTGATCTTTGCCATTATTCCTCCTCTTGAAATCAATACAATTTTTGGAAGAACTAAATCTTTGATATTTTTCTTAGACATATGTCAAGAATATACTTGCATACATACTGAAAATTTAAGGGCAAGAATGCCAACACGAAAAAATAGAGAAGGACGATCAAGATAATTCGAGGAAATGGATTGATATTCGGTGAGACTATTATGATTATTGTTTTATTTAATTTTTAGTTTATTACCTCATTATTTGTTGTTTGATTTATATTCATGCATGTTTAGATCATATTTAACCATCTTACTATGCAACTTCATTTTATCTATGTTACAATGTCAACACATAACACTTTACCTTGAGCAACGTGTGTTCCAAGAATAGGTGTATGAGATCCATTCACCCATGGGAGAATGGGTCCTCCCTACGGCTTTGAACCTATATATAAAATGTGTTTTTAGTGGTATTTTAATATCCCTAAATCTAAATTTCAATGCCATCTTGTAATGTTTAATTTTTGGCAAATTAAGGATACATACCTCTAAATACAAGGTTATTTTATCAGTTCAAAAGCATCTAGCAAGAGGTGAAATTTTATATGACCAAATACTATTGTCAAGACATTCAAGAGTATATTTATTAGTGATTTATTGCAAAAGTAAAGATCTCAAGAATCATGTCAAGTCCCTTACATCACACATGTTTTTAGAGCTAATATTGTGATGTAGGTTTGAAAAATTCAAGTCATATTTCAATTATCAAGATCCACATCGATTGAAGCCATTTCGTGCAAGATAAAGTTCAAAATTTTAGCACTTGAAAGCTTTATTCAAGGTTTTGGTGAGTTGCAATATAGAATTGTTCATTTAGCATTGCTTTCATATTTAATTATTTCAATTCAAACCTTAATTACCTAAATGAGGTTTGACCAAGGAAAACCCCCATTCACCAAAAAAAATAAAAATTCCTTCTTATATTTGTGTTGTAGATATTAGGTTGAAGAAGCATAGAAGATCTATTGAAGAGAAAGATTGGAAAAGTTGTTAAAGTTGTCAATTCACGAAAATTCACCTACAGATCTAATTTTTGACTTTCCAACACTACAACCTAGATCAAACAAAAGCTAAAGATTGAAATTAGATGCTCCTAAAATCTAGTTGAAATCCATCAAAAAAGGACAATTCACCCATGGGAAAATGAGTCCTAATTTTCCTCTCAAAATTGTCTCTTGGTGACTGGTACATAGTGTCTATCCCTTCTCAAATCTACAATTTTTTTGTTGTTTATTTTACTGTTTAGCTTTAAATTTTTATTTCAAGTTTGAATGAGCATAATTGACTAGATTTGCTAGATTTTTAGTTTTTCTCCCAAAATTGTTATTCAGGATGATACCCCTATTGCAAGTATGAAGGTGTTTTCATTGATGTCAACAAGCTTGTGTTATCATTGATGATAGAAGCGTAGTGGTTTAGAAGAGATTGTTGCTTTGACTAGTTGTATTATATTTTCATTGGTTAATTTGTTGATGTTGACCTCTCGTGTCACTTTGATAAGCTTCTTTTTATGGTTTAGATGTTGAGGATATTAAGAAAATTGATAAAATAAGGAAAAAAGGTGTTGTAGAGGTATTTTGGCTTACAGAGGTGTTTAGGTTTATCTTTTCATTTCTTTTGAGTTGAAGATATACTTGTGTGGTTTGGATATGTTGGTTAGAGGTGTTTAGAGTTTCTATATCTAAAATTTTGGCTTCTAGATCGATGCACAAAGGAAGTTATGTTCAATAGAGTGTGAGCTGGTTTTTCAATGTTGTTTATAGAGGTGTTTGGGAGGAATGTATTTGCTTCATGTTTCTTCACATTTTTTCTTCAAGTCTTGCAATTATGAAGGTATGTTGATGATTTTGATCTCTTTCTATTTTCAAGAGGATTTTTTGTTTGATACTTTGAAAGTTGGATTTTATAATTGTAGTGTTTGGTAGTATAGTTTGAATGTACAAGTTGTGTACATTATAAAGGTGTGAGTTGTTGCAAAGTATTTTGATGGATTTCAAGAGGATATAGGAATACTATATATCATTATGAATCATGGAATGTGGTTTGCAAGTCATCTTTGGAATTGAGGAAGCATGAAATTCAATGTTTAATGGTGTTTGCATGTGTAACTATTAACTTGGTGTTTACACTACATTCAAAGATGTTCAAGCATTAATGAAGGCATAGTGTGGCATGTGAGAGTTGATTTGGGTCCCAGTTAAGTTTTTTTTTGTCCAATTTTCATTCCCATCCACTGTTAGAATGCTTAGTGCCAACCTATTTTGAATTTTTAAAGAGTAAGGTGAGTGTAGCTGACTTGAAGATGTTTTTCAAGTTGTGGATGGTATAAATGCAAGGGGAATTGAGGAAAGATGAAGTGTGGAATATATATGAGTGTGGTGATGTGAAATTAAGTGCAAAATTTTGAATTGTAGTATGAGCTATAACACAAGATTATTGAATGCAATGAGCTAAGGTATCTTGATCTCTTGAAGACTACTACTTTTTTTTGTTGTGGTTGTGGTCAGGGATAGCTTTAAGAAACCCCCTCAATGAAGGCGTAAAATCCTGGTAAATCTTTACTTTTATTTTAAAAAATTATTAATTTTTTTGGTGAATCTATTCGCATTATTAAAAAAATTATAAAATCCTGGCAAATATTAATGAATAATTGGTAAAAATAATAATCACAGTGGAAAATCCTAGTTAATAATTACTAAAAAGAGTAATTACAATGGTGAATCTCTCCTTTAAAAAATTGCATAGTTGGTTGGCGTAGTTCTCCGATATTTGTTTTTCTTTTTGCATTGGATACACATGGATTAAGTATTTTCTTAAAATCTCACGTTAAAAATAAGACTAAATGAAAAGTGAAATTGTTATCGGTAATTATATTTTTAATCAAATGGCTGCAGGTTGATTCCATGACCTATATGGACGTGCCTTTTAAAAGGCTTATTGAGGCCCAAAAATTTTTTTGGGCCACATGATTAAATCTAGTCATGTGGCCCAAAAAAAATTCCAAGCCTCAACAAACCTTTTAAAAAGCACATACATATAGGTCGCAGAATCAACCTACAACCATCTGATTAAAAAGCTAATCGTTGATTTGATGGCAATAAATAAAATTCATATTAAAAGCTAAAATATCCTTAAAATTAAATGGTAATTTATTATTAATGATTATATTGCCCCAAAATTAATGGTAGGAATATAATATTATTAGTGAATATAATTAATATTTGTAATTACAGTATAAACTACTAGTGAATTCATTCCAATGACACATTGTTTAAACTATAATGCATAAGAGAATTAATTGAGACAATTATCTTTTTGTAAAACCCTGGTGATTCAACATCCTTTTTAGCTTGTATTATTTTCCATTTTTGGAGGTCTCGATTTCAATTATTCACCAATTGGAAAATATTCAACCTTGAAGTTTTCCATGGTTGTGGTAGATTCTCTATTGCATTAAAATGATTCTCTATGTAACATTCTATCTAGATTCTCTGTTGTGATAGTGAGCCTAGGCTATGAGCCTTTTTGGATAGTGTGTCCTATTCTAGCAGTGAGCCTCCTTGTACAAAATTTTCAACTACTTATATTATGAGCTAATTCTCACCATCGTTTCTCCCTCATTGGGTTTTCCATGTAAATATTTTGTTCTCTTATGTTTTGTGTTTGTTTTTTTAGTTTCTACTATCTAATTTTCATGTTTAAACATTATAACAGATTAATGGTTTAATGATTGCATGTGGATCTGATTACTATTGAGGGTTTTAATGTTTTTATTTGGTACAACCGATTCACCCCCTCTTAGTTGTCTTATTCATTCAATAATTGGTATCAAAGTAAGGTTCCTTAGATAAAGCTTAACCGATTGAGTTAGATCCAAATGGCGAACAAGAAGGAGATCCCTATGTTTGATGGTAGAGATTATGCATTTTGGAAAGTGAAAATAGAAGACTATTTGATTTATCTCGGATATGAAGCTACAAAGGAAGCAAAGACTACATACACCATATAAATGGTCTACACACAAGTGATGAAATCAAGGCCTATGAAATAGATGGTAAGGTAAGGTTTGTTCTTTTGACGAGTCTTGTACATACTGAATTAGTGAAAGTTATGGATCTGAAAAATTGAAAAAGAAGTTTGGGATAAGCTAGAAAGCATTTATGAAGGAGATGATGTCCAATGATGAAACAATAAAAAATTACATGCAGAGGGTTAACAAACTGGTAAGTGCTATAAGAGTCCTTGGTGCACAAGTCAAAGAACCTAAAGAGGTAAAGAAAATTCTTAAAACTCTTCATGATTCTTATAGTGAAAAAGTTTCTTCTATTGAGGAATTTGCATATTTTAATACATACATTGGAGATCAGTTGTATGAAAAACTAACTACATTTGAAATGTGGAAAATTGGTCTAAAAAATGGTGTAAAAGTGTAGATTGCTTTCAAGACCAAAAAATTAGAAAAAGCTAAAGATTTAGATAGAGATGATCTTGATGATGTTGAAGCTAACTTTGTAAGAAGGATGAAAAAGAGCACCAGTAAGTACAAGGGTAAATAACTTTTCAAGTGATTTAGTTGTGAAAATATAGGTCACTATGTTGCAAGTATATATGTGTTTGGTGGTTTTGTCATTAATGTTGTCATTGATGTCAACACTGTACAGATTGAGTAAGTTGTGTATTTGCAAACTACTTTTGAGAAAATTTGAGAAATAATGGAATTTGTGTGGAAGTGAGTTTTAAGCATGCTCTGGTATTATGGTCCAAACTTTTTCTGTGTTGATCCTATACCTATGTGGATCTCTGGGTGCATTCATAAGCTTAAATGGATTGTATATTCCGAGTTTAAGCTTCTGGCTTGATGGAGATTAAAAGTTATGTTCACCGGTGTGTCAACTAGTTTGTCAAAGTTATTTGGTTGTGGAATGGGAGAAATGTTTTGGATCTGTAGTCTTTTGATATTTGGTTTCAGATCTTGTGGATCTATGAGATTACTCTGTCTAATTTTTCTATGTTCTGATGAATTTTCTTGTGGTTTGGCACTCCAAAAGACCTACTCTAGAACTCCTATGTTTTTCGCTAGTTGTCCTAGTTGAATTAGTGAAGTGTTCTCTATGAATGAAGTTTTTTGAAGTTGTTGTGGATGTATTTGAGTTATTCTTAGAGATGGTAAAATGAATGCTGAAGCATGTAGAGAAATCCATGTGAAATTATCTTGTTGGTGACACATGTACTTCAAAGATCATTCATGTTTTCATTACATTTGGACAACTTGGTGTTTACATGTTACATTATTCTTTTGCATCGATTTGAGAAAATGTGTGCATGATCCAAGATGTTGTTTGGTTCCTAAATTAAATATGTATTTGGTCCTCTCACATTCTTATCCACTGCGGGAATGTTGAGTAGTTGACCTAGTTTGAATTTGTAATTTGAAATTGTATAGACGACCTTGGTGAATGTTTCTAAGGTTGAAGATGGTATAAAAGCTAGTTAAGTTATGGTGAGTTGATCATCCATCATTCAATTCGAACAAGAGAAGAGTGTGCGAACAAGTGCAAAAAGCAGAGTGTGGAAGAGTGAATTGTGGCAATAGTACTTTATTGTATCTATAACCTTCTAATCAAGTTGTGAAGTGTGTGGAAATCCTAGTCATGGATCTTTATCGATTTCTTTGTATTTTTATATAGGCAATGAGCCTCTCTTTCTAGACAGTGAGTTCAAAGGCAGTGGGCCCTTAATTTGAGTATGAGCCTTTATATTTGGGTAGTGAGCCTTTGTATCTGGTATTGCATTTGTAGACACTAAAAAATGGTCTAGGATTGCAAGTACCACTCTCGACATAATTTTCTAATGTCCTTGGTCATGATTAAATAATGTTAATGATTTAATTACTTTCTAAACACGTCTTTCCTCTATTAATTAAATAATCTTTTTAATTATTTAATTAAATATTTATGACCCTTATTCAACTTTGATTAATTAAATAAATCATATTTATTTAATTATGTCGCTAACTAATTAATTCTCTTTCTTAATTAAATAATTTTTTATTTAATTAACCCCTTTGTCATATTTCAACTATAATTAAATATTCCTTATTTAATTATTCAATTAATCTTTTCAACATTCAATTAAATAAATTATCATTATTTATTTAATTAAATCTTTCAATTTTGAATGTTGAATTAAATTAACATTTAATTCATAATTAATTGTTTCTGTCACATTCTTCTATCATTCAGTTATCTAATTATTCACTCACCATCTGACTCGAGATCTATTTAAATCCACCAATTATCTACGGATTCAATATTTGATCGTCTCTGTGAAAGGACTCTTTGTCACAACTAGTCAGTTAACTAGTTTTAACTCATATGCATGAACATATTTATTAATTAAATATCTTTATTTAATTAATTAATTCATGTGTACATTTGAATAGATTATTCTTTGAGTTCTTACTTTATCATTTTCATTCAAATTTTAATTCTTCTTTTTCAAAGGCTTTCAACTGAAGATTAAATCATTTATTTAATCTTGAACTCTTGTTCTTTCTATTTTCGAACAGTCTTAACACTAGATTAAATTATTATTCGAATTTAATCTTTATCATGCATAATTTCCCAACTCACATTCTAACTGACATAGAACTCACATAACATGACATTCATCAATCTCGATTGTTGATCTCTCTTTCGAATTTGAGCCAATCATTCAAAAACCCAATATCTATAAATTGGATGATCTTTGTCATTATTCCTCCTCCCGAAATCAATACTTTTTAGAAGAGATTATAATCTTCTATATTTTTCTTAGAGAATACATCTAGGCTATGCTTCCATACATACAAAAAATCTAAGGGCAAGAATACTGATACGACAAAATGGAGAAGGATAATCAAGATAATTCGAAGAGGTGGACTGATATTTAGTGAGATTGTTTCATATTATTGTTTTATTTACTATTTTAGTTCATTTGATTCATTCTTAGTTGTTTGATTTAGATTTATGCTTATTAGATTAGATTTAACCATCTTATTGTGCAACTTCCATTTTATCTACATTACAACATTACTACTATATTGTGAGTTAATCCTCACTATGGTTTTTCCCTCATTGGGTTTTCCATGTAAATCTGGTATCTTTGGTGTTGTTTTTCTATTATTTTCATTTCATGCTCACACTTAATAATAGATTGAAGATAAAGTGGAATTGATTAAGTTAAGAAGTAAAGAAATTGATACAACTGATTCACCCCCCCTCTTAGTTGTCTTGTTCATTTCAACAATTGGTATCAAAGCTCTGGTTCCTTGGTGAAAATATTAACTACTTGAGGTAGATCAAATGGTGCACAAGTTGCAGCTTCCTATGTTTGATGGAGCTAATTACAGTGACTGAAAAGAATATATGAGAATTTATTTGATTTCACTTAGTTTTAATACCTAAAAATCCATGGAGATAAAGTATGTGATTCCAGTAGATGGTCTTTCCTCTATTGATGAGATTGTGGCTTTTGAAGAGAATGAAAGAGCAAGGTTTTCTATCTTTACTGCTTTATCTAAAAATGAAAGAGCGAAAGTTATTTCTTTGGCTACAACAAATGAAGTATGGACAAAATTGGAAGACATTTATGAATGGAATGAGAGAGTAAAGTTATCAAGGAAACTAACTACTATGTGAAAATTTGAGAATCTGAGAATGAAAGATGGAGAAGACATTGCAAGCTATTATCAAAGAGTTGAAACCATAGCAACTGAAATCAAGAATCAAGGTGATACCATGAAGGATGAAGATATAATTGAGAAGATCTTGATGACCTTACCAGAAAATTACAGTGACAAAGTATCTGCTCTTGAAGAACAATATGATCTGAAGACATTCACTAAGGAACATCTATTTTGTGTCTTGACTACATCTAAGATGAGAAAATTTGTAAGAGATAAGGAGAAGACTGAAATAACCTGTAAATCCATGAAGATAGAAGATGATGATGATGATGATGCAGAAGATTTGGAGGAAAAATTCACAAGGAGATTGAAGAAAGGTACTGGTAAATAAAAAGGTAAGTTTCCTTTTAAGTGTTTCAGTTGTGAAAATATTTGTCATTATGCATCAAGATGTCCTAATAGAGCTACACTAAAGAAGAATAAGGATAATAAAAATAATTACAAGGATAAGAAGGATAGGGAATTCAAGAAGTCGTATTATGTCAAAGAAGATGTGGGAATTTTTGAGATGAATATGACCTTGAGGAAGATAAAGATGAATGCTTATTTCTAGCCCTAGAAAAGAAATGTGGAAAGGAATTTGGTTCAAAGAACAAGAAGGGTGAAATAGAAGTTACTCTAGTGACTACTTTACATGCCAGACATGATGAAGACTTTTGGTGGTAATTGACAATGGATGTTCAAATCATATGACTAGAGATAAGAGTAATTTTACTAAACTTGAGAAGTATGATGGAGGCATAGTCATGTTTGGAGATGATTCTTGTGCTAAGATTGTTGGTAAAGGAACAATTAGCTTTGATGGAAAAAAGAGTACTAATGATTTTTATTATGTAAAGGTTTTAAGGAATAATCTCTTAAGTATTGGAAAAATGTGCAACAAAGGTTTGAAGCTTATGTTTCAAGATAACACTTGTGAGATCAGAAAAAGGATCTGGAATTGTGGTTGTAGTTGGAAGAAAACTCATGGAAACATCTCTCAACTTAAAGGTAGTGATGGTCAGTGTTTTGTTTTTCAAGTTAGTGAGAGTTGGCTCTAGCACCGGAGGATGGTACATGTGAAGTTTGATAATCTAGTTAGGATCAATTCTAGAGAATTTGTGAGAGATCTACCTAGAATCACAAAGCCTTCAAATTCAATCTGTAGAAGTTGACGAATGGGAAAACAAAAAAGGAACACTTTTAAAGGAAAAGGTCAATCATCTGATAGAGGTGGAGAATTTACATCTAGTGAGTTCAATGCATTTTGTAAAGAGGATGGAATATAAATACATCATTCTTCTCCTAGAACCCTACAACAGAATGGAGTTGTAGAGAGAAAAAACCAGACTGTGCAAGAGGCCACTAGAACCATGATGAAAGAATCAAATGTTCCTAATATGTATTGGAGATAAGCTATTCACACTGTTGTTTACATTCTTAATAGAGTTCAAATTAGAGGTAACAACACTAAGACTCCTTATGAGTTATAGACTAGTAATACTCCTACTATGAAATACTTTAAGGTATTTTGTAGTAGATGTTACTTTAGAAGAGATGAAGAAAATCATGGAAAATTTGATTCTAGATGTGATGAAGGAACTTTACTTGGATATTCTAATAACAATAAGGCTTATAGATGCTTTAATAAAATATTGAGAAAAATCATTGAAAGTAATAATGTGAAGGTTGATGAAGCTATGTATAGAACGATGGAAATAATTGAAGTTGAACCTGATGAGCATATCTGTTTGCAAATACAAGAAGAAGAAAAGGAAGAGAAAGGAGAAAGTGAAGAAGAAGAGACTCTGGAACCTACACCCAAGACTCCTAAATATGTTCAGATAAATCACCTAAAGGAATAGATAATTGGAGACAAAATTGAAGGATTGAAGACAAGAAGCAAAGTTGTTGAGGTAAACTTGTGTTTACTTTCTAAGATTGAACCGAAGACTATGAATGAAGCATGTAATGATGAAAGTTGGATAAGAGCAATGTAAGAAGAACTATAATAGATAGAAAAGAATGAGACATGGGAATTAGTCCCTAGACCTGCAAACAAGAATGTAATTGGCTCGAAATGGGTATTTAGAAAAAAATTGAATGAAGATGGTGAAATGCTAAGAAATAAAGCAAGACTTGTATGTAAAATATATTCATAGGTTGAGGAATAGATTTTGAAGAAAATTTTGCATCTATAGAAAGAATGGAGGCCATTCAGATGTTCTTGGAATTTTTAGCTCATAAAGACTTCAAAATATATCAGATGGATGCCAAGTCTACATTTTTGAATGGAGAACTAGAAGAAGTATACATGGAGCAACTGAAAGGTTTTTCACCATCAGACAAATCGGAAATGGTCTGTAAGTTAAAGAAATCATTATATGGACTGAAGAAAGCTCCTAGATCTTGGTATGCTAGATTGGATAGAAAATTGACTAAGCAAGGATTCAACAAAGGGTCTGCAGACAAAAATCTTTACTTCAAGGATCAAAAAGACAAGATACTAATAGTTGTTGTATATGTTGATGACATAATTTTTGGTGAAAATGAAGGTATGTGTAAGATGTTTTTTGAAGAGATGCAAAAATAATTTGAAATGTCTATGATTGGTGAGCTGAATTTCTTCCTTGGAAATCAAGTTAATCAAACTAACAAAGGGATATTCATTTCACAATCTAAGTATGTTAAGGAATTGTTAAAGTTCATAATGGATGAATCTAAACTAGTGTGTACCCCTATGGTAACTAGATGCAAGCTAACTAAGGATGATGGACATTCTAAATTTGATCAGAGAATGGAAAAATCCGTGATTGGTGGACTAATGTATCTTATTGCTACTAGACTAAACATTATGCATGTAGTATTTTTAGTTGCAAGATTTCAAGCAGAACCAAAGGAAGTAGATTTAAAGTTGTAAAGAGGATATTCAGATATCTTAAAGGAACTCTAAAATATGGGCTATGGTATTTGAAGGACAATGATTTCACATTGAATACCTACACTAATGATGATTTGGCTAGATGTGTAGATGACTGAAAGAGTACAAGTGGGGGAGCATTCTTCCTTGGAGGAAGATTAGTTTCATGGTTGAGCAAGAAATAGGATTCAATTTCTTTATCCACTATAGAAGTAGATTATATTGCAGCAGCATCCTACTGTACATATGTACTATGGTTGAAGAAAAATTTGATGGAAATAGGTGTGCTAAATGATGAACCTACTTCTATCTATTATGACAATACAAGTGTTGTAAACATTTCAAAGAATCCAGTGATGAATTCTAGAACAAAGCACATATCTATCAATTATCACTTCTTGAGGGAGAAGGTATTAAGGAATGAAGTTAGACTTGAATATGTAACTACCAAAGAACAAGTTGCAAACATATTCACTAAGGCCCTTCTGAATGATACTTTTGAGTATTTTAGAGGAAATTTAGGGAATGATGCCTCTCCTTCTTTGAACTAATTGCACATGGAGGTGCTTTAGTCCAATAGATTCACATAATCTTTCTTTTGGACTGATGATTGAGGTCTACTCCTCAGGAGGAGTAGAGAATTGCATTGTTGTAGTATGTGATGTGGATATGCTCCTTAGGGGGAGTGAAAAAATCTTTATGTGGCAATAATTTCCTTTTCCATTGACATCAAAGGGGAAGAGAGAATCATGTAAAAAAATTATGCTTGGTAGGTTGTCGCTTCTAAAAGTCATGTATGTTGTCTTTGATGGTTTTTCACATCATATGTTGCCATAAATGACAAAGGGGGAGATTGTTGCAAGTATGGATGTATTTTGTGGTGTTGTCATTAATGTTTTCACTGATGTCAACGTTGTACAAATTGAATAAGTTGTGTATTTTCCCACTGCTTTTGAGAAAATTTGAGAAATAATGAAATTTGTGTTGAAGTATGTTTTAAGCATGCTCCAATATTATGTTTTTCACTTTTTCTATGTTGATTCTATACCTATATGGATATGTGGGTGTGTTCATAAGCTTAAATGGATTGTATTTTTTGAGTTTCATCCTTCAGCTCGATTAAGAGTAAAATTTATGTTCACCAGTGTGTGAATTGGTTTGTTAGAGTTATCTAGTTGTTGATTGGAAGACATGTTTTTTCTCCATATTGTTATGATATTTGGTTTCAAATCTTTTGGATCTAGGAGATTACTCTTTTTGATTGTTTCTACATTTTGACAAATTTTCTTGTGGTTTGGCACTCTAGAAGACATTCTCTAGAGCTCCTATGTTTTGTGTTGGTTGTCTTGGTTGAACTAGTGAATTTTTCTCTACAAATGAAGGTTTTTGAAGTTGTGGATGTATCTAAGTTATTTTTTGAGATGGTAAAATGACTGGTGAAGTGTGTTGAGAAATCCACATGAGATTATCTTGCTGGTGATGCATGTACTTCAAAGATCACTCATGTTTTCATTAGGTTTGGCCAACTTGGTGTTTACACATTACATTATGCTTTTGCATCAATTTTAGAAAGTGTGATGGTGATCCAAGATGTTCTTTGGGTCCTAAATTAAATATGTATTTGGTCCTCTCACATTCTTATCCACCACGAGAATGTTGAGTAGCCGACCTAGTTTGAATTTGTAATTTGAAATTGTATAGCCAACCTTGGTGAATGTTTGTAAGGTTGAAGATGGTATAAAATATAGTTAAAATGTTGTGAATTGATCATCCATCCATCACTCGATTTGAGCAAGAGAAGAGTGTGCAAACAAGTGTGAAACATAGAGTGTGGAAGAGCTAATTGTGACAATAGTAATTTATTGTATCTATAACCTTCTGATCAAGTTGTAAAGTGTGTCAAACTCTTAGTGGTGGATCTTTATCTATTTCTTTGTACAATTTTGTAGGTAGTGAGCCTCTCTTTCTAGATAGTGATTCCTAAGGTAGTGAACCCTTAATCTGGGTAGTGAGCCTTTGAATTTGAGTAGTGAGCCATTTGTTAGTGATCCTTTATATCTTGTATTGCACTACTACTATATTGTGAGTTAATCCTCACTATGTTTTTTCCCTCATTGGGTTTTCCATGTAAATTTGGTGTCTTTGGTGTTGTTTTTCTATTATTTTCATTTCATATTCACACTTAATAATAGATTGAAGATAAAGTGGAATTGATTAAGTTAAGAAGTAAAGAAATTGATACAACTGATTCACCCCCCTCTTAGTTTTTTTGTTCATTTCAAAAATTGGTATCAGAGCTCTGGCTCCTTGGTGAAAATCTTAACTACTTGAGGTAGATCAGATGGTCCACAAGTTGCAACTTCCTATGTTTGATGGAGTTGATTATAGTGACTGGAAAGAACATATGAGAAGTTGTTTTATTTCACTTAGTTTTAATACCTAGAAAGTTGTGGAGATAAAGTATGTGATTCCAGTAGTCATTCCTTCCTTTGTTGAAGATAAAGTGGAATTGATATACAAGCTAGTCACTCCCCCTCTCAAGTGTCTTGTACATTTCAACACACTATGCTTCAAGATGTTCAAATAGAACTATGAATAATAAGGAAAAGGAAAACAAAGGAAAGATGACCAAGAAAAGCTACTATGTTAGAGAAGATGTTGGTATTTCTGATGATGAATCTGATTATGGAGATGTTGATGATAATGAATTTTTGTTTCTATCTTTAAAAGATGCATTTGGTTTTGCTAAATCTAAGATATGTATGAAGGAAAGTGCCCTAGAGAAAAAAGGATAAATTTGGAGGTACCTTGGTATCTACTTTTGATGTCAGATAGGACAATAACTACTGGGTTATTGAAAATGGTTGCTTGAATCATATGACTAGAGACAAGAGTGAGTTTGTTAAACTTGAAAATTATGATAGAGGTCTTGTTAACTTTGGAGATGATTGAGGTGCTAATATTTGTGGAATAGGTTCAATTAGTTCTAATGGAAAGCATAATACTAAAGATTTTTACTATGTTAAAGGTTTAATATGTAACCTCTTGAGTGTTGGAAAAATGTGTAGTAAATGATACAATCTTATGTTTCGAGATGATGGATGTGAGATCAAAAAAGGGTCTAGAATTGTAATTGGTGCTAGAAAGAAGATAGATGGAAACATCTATCAACTCAAGGGTGTGGATGGTCACTATTTTATGGCTTAGATTAATGATAGTTGGTTATTGTACAAGAGAATATGTCACATCAAGTTTGATAACTTGGTTAGAATTAGTTTGATTCAAGTAGTGTGAGATCTATCAAGGATTACAAATCATATCAATGTTGTTTGTAGAGATTGTCAATTTGGAAAAAAACAAGTAGTTTCAAGGGAAAGGAACAATATTCTATCATATTGTTGGAATTGGTATGCAGACCCTTTTGGTTTGACAAGAGTGAGAGGTCTTCAAGGTGACAAGTATTTCATGCTTCTGATTGATGATTGTTCTAGAATGACATGGGTTACTTTTCTTCGAGAAAAATTTGAAGCTCTAGATAGATTTAAAGAATTTAAATCTATGTTTGAAAATGGGATGGATTTGAAGATTAAATTTTTGAGGTCTGAAAAAGGTGGAGAATTCAATTTCAATGAATTTAACATGTTTTGTGAGAATTATGGCATAAAGAGGCACTTGTCTTACCCTAGGACTCAGCAAAATTGAGTGGTTGAAAGGAAAAATAGGATTGTTCAAGAAGCTATAAGGAATATGATTAGAGAAGCTAATCTATCTAGGGTCTACTAGAGAGAAGCAATTCATATTGCTATTTACATACTTAACAAAGTTCATGAAAATCATAACACAAAGACTCCCTATGAGTTGTGGTATGGGAAGGATAATAAAGTCAAGTACTTTGGAGTGTTTGGAAGAAAATTCTATTTCAAAAAAGATGATGAAAACTTGGGAAAGTTTGATGCAAGGTCTGAGGAAGGTATCTTCCTTGGATATTCTACTAAAAGAAATTTTTATAGATGTTACAATAAAAGACTAAGAAGTATTGTTGATAGTGCAAGTTTCAAGGTTGATTAAGACATACAAAATTCAATTTTAATATATGGATATGAGTTGGATGAGATAGATTTCTGAGAAGAAGAAGAAGCTAAGGAAAAGGAAGTGTAGAATGAAGAAGAAGATGCTAAGGAAAAGGAAGTGTTGAGAAAAAGAAAATCTTCTAAAGATGAGTTAAATTTATGTTTACTTTCTAAAATTGAACCGAAGATAGTAAGTGAAGCATGCAAAGAGAAACATTGGATGAAGGAAATGGAAGAAGAACTTTTGCATATTAATAAGAATCAAACTTGGGAACTGGTTCCTAGAATAGAAAATAAAAATATTATTGGTACCAAGTGGGTATTCAAAAACAAGCTAAATGAGAATGGATAAGTCATAAGAAACAAGGCAAGGGTTGTGTGTAAGGGCTATGCACAAGTTGAAGGAATAGAATTTGAGGATACATTTTCTCTAGAGGCTAGAATGGTAACAATTAGAATGTTTTTGGATCTTTTAGCACATCAAGACTTTAAATTTTATCAGATGGATGTGAATTCTAAGTTCTTGAATGGGGAAATAGAAGAAAATTTTTACATGGAACAACTAGAAGGATTTCAATTGTAAGATAAACCTAACATGGTATGCAAATTGAAAAATGAATTGTATAGACTAAAGCAAGCTCCTAGAGATTTTTATGAAAGGTTAGATATATATTTGATACAACAAGGATTCAATAAGAGTATCGTAGATAGTAATATTCACCTTAAATTTAAAGATGATCAAATCTTGATAAAAGTTAAATACATGTTGATGACATGTAATATTTGGAGGCACTTAAATTATGTGTAGAAAATTTATTGAAGAGATGCAAAAATAATTTGAGATGTCTATGTTTGGGGAGATGAATTTCATGATTGGGATACAAATCAATCAAACAAATAAAGACGTATTCATTTCAAAATCAAAGAATGATAAAGAGATGCTATAGAAGTTTGGAATGGATGAATCCAAATTGGTATGTACTCCTATGGTTACTAGTTGCAAAGTGATTAAGGATAAAAAAATTCCTAAGGTTGATTAGAGAAAGTATAGATATATGATTGGTGGATTGTTGTACCTAACTGCTACTATACTAGGTATCATGCATGTAGTTTTTCTTGTGGATAGATTTCAAGATCTTAAAGGGACACATGTCATAGTAGTGAAGGGGATATTCAAATATTTGAAGGGCACTAGATTATGGCTAATGGTATCCTAAGGATACTAGTTTCACATTGAGTGCTTACACAAATGTAGATTGGGTCAGTTGTGTTGATGATATAAAAAATACTAGTGGTGGTACATTCTTTCTCGAATGTAGATTGTTGTCATGGCTTAGAGAAACAAGATTCTATTTATTTATCTAATATAGAGGCT
This sequence comes from Sequoiadendron giganteum, assembly GCA_007115665.2. Classification (NCBI taxonomy): domain Eukaryota; kingdom Viridiplantae; phylum Streptophyta; class Pinopsida; order Cupressales; family Cupressaceae; genus Sequoiadendron; species Sequoiadendron giganteum. Next base: position 174,679,064 of record CM021104.1, on the reverse strand, counting down.
AAATATATTGCAACAACATCTTGTTGTACATAGTTATAATGGATGAGGAAAACATTGAAAGATATAAGAGTAGTGTATGATGAGCCTCTTTCTATTTTTTGTTATAATACAAGTGTAATAAAAATTTCAAATAATCTAGTGATGTATTCAAGAACAAATAATATATCAATCAGGTATCAATTTTTTAGAGAGAAGGTCATGGTTAATTAAGTCAATATTAAATATGTACCTAAAAGGATCAAATTGATAACATATTTACTAAGGCACTTCCTAAGGATACTTTTGAGTATCTTTGGGAGAAGTTGGGGGTTATTTCGCCTCCTTTGAACTAGATGCATATGGAGATGCATTGGTCCAGTGGATCTATGGATTCATTCTCTATTTGGAATAATTTTGGTAGCTGCCTCTTAAGTGGAGTAAGTAGTGATATTGTTGTAATATGAAATTCATGTTGTCATGATGCAGAGGTTGTTGAGTTGATTGGTGTGTACTCCTAAGTGGGAGTGTTTAGTGTAGGTCAAATTATATTGGTTCTATGTCAAAGTGGGTGAATAATGTAAAATACCTTATCCTTTTCCATTGATTTCAAAGGGGGAGAGAAAGAGAAGTCATGTGACAAAAGGAAAGTATCAAAGAGAGAGAGTGTGTGTAATGAGTTGGTTGTGCAAGGGGGAGAAAGGAGAAAAGGAAATAAGTATGTTAAGGGCTATTGTTGTCTTTGATGGTTTTTCACATCTTATGTATCCATCAATGAAAAAGGGGTAGATTGTTGCAAGTATGAAGATTTTGTTATTTATGTCAACAAGATTGTGTTGTCATTGATGATAGTAGCACAGTGGTCAAGAAGAGATTTTTTCTTTGATTAATTTCATTATGTTGTCATCAATTAAGTTTCTGATTTTAACCTCTAGTGTTGCTTTAATAAGATTCTATTTATTGTTTAGATGTCAAAGATATTGAGAAAATTGATAAAATAAGGAAACAAGGTGTTGTAGAGGTATTCTAGATTATGGAAGTGTTATAGTTTTTCTTTGCATTTCTTCTAATTTGAAGATCTGCTTGGGTGGTTTGGATATGTTGGTTAGAGGTGTTCAAAGTTTTTATATCTAGATTTTTGGATTTTGGATCAATGGAAAAAGGAATTTATATTTAATAGAGTGTGAAATGGTTTTGCAGTGTTGCTTAGAGAGGTGTCTAGGAGAAATGTATTTTCTATGCATTTTTCCACATTTTTTCTTTAGGTCTTATGATTTTGAAGGTATGTTGATGATGTTGATCTCTTGCATGTCAGGAGGATTTTTACTTTGGTACTCTAGAAGTTGGATTTTATAATTATATTGTCTGGTAGTCTAGTCTAAATGTAAAAGCTATGGGTGTTCTGAAGGTGTGAGTTGTTGTGAAGGAGTGATGTAGGCACATCCCTACTTGTAAAGCAATATTCTAGCAACATAAAAAAGTTAATTTCTTGTATTGCATTTAGTAGAAGTATCAATAGCTCACCCCACATTGTTCCACATCATTATTTCTCAGCTCATAGAGCAAGATATAACATCTACACATCAACATATATCACATATCCAAATTTCACATAATTTGCATTTTTTTATCCAAAGTTATTGCTCTTAGAATTTCACTGTGATTACAAATCAAAGTATTTGGGGGTGATCGGGTCTAAATTTTTTAGTGTAGACTAATTCTATATCATTTGGATCTTAATGGAACACTTTAAAAGCATCTTTGGTTCATTAGGACCCATCTTGGAGATTCACAAGTCATAGCTTTTTGTGTGGAATTATCTCTTCATATTTTGTGGTTGACATTCATATTCAAGCATTCATCAGGTTAATAACCCTTGTGGCCAATGCAAACCTATATTGCAGCTTGAGGAGTATATTTATAATAATTTTGTAATCATTTAGGAGACATTTAGTTTAGTTCAATTCTAAGTTAGATGTTCTATGATCATTACATTTTTGCATAAACCCTTCAAGGGCATATAATAGGGTTTGTTGGGCAATTATATTATTGAAAGACCTTGTGGTAGGCGTGTGATCCCTAGATATTCACCATTGAAACCTATATTCCATGTAAGCTTATCAATTCAATGAGACTTCACGTTTGCATATCAAGTTGTAGTGTTATTTAGATTGTGTTGAATCATTACTACACAGTTTGGACTGTTCCTTTCAGAACCCTCCTACCATGACTACACCAAGTGGTGCCAGAGAAATTTTCAATTCCTAAAGGCATTCCTTGAGGTGAATAGATCACCAAATAGATGTAGAATACATTTATTTTCAATTGCTCACCGATTGTGAGGTAGTTGAAACCCTTATAGCTAGATCATTGAATTGAGGAAGTTGCACCGATTCGAGGGGAGATATACCATCAAGGAGAGTACTTTCTATGGAAAATTTTGCTATAAGAATGGATGAGATGTTGGAGATGATGTGTGAGATGCGAGTTAGGTTAGATTCTATTGGATAATATTGAAGGTAAGGCTTAAACCCTAGGTAGATTGATGAAAGTGATGATAAAGCATAACATGCAAATAAATTTGAAAAAACCCTAGATGAAGAAGAAGAAGGAGAATAAGGTCAAGTAAAAGTGTTGAAAGTGATCTCAAAGATTGGCAAGCAACCTAGAGTTGAAATTAAAAATTATGTGGGAATTTTAAATCTTGAAGAGTTGATTGATTAGATCAGTGAAATGGTAGAATACTTTGAATATGAAGAAATTGAAGATCTAGAAAAAGTTAGATTTGCAAAAAGAGTTGAAATTTGTCATGTTTCATTATGTGGAAAGAAGTTCAATTAGACCAAAATAGAAGAGGTAAAGAAAGAATCATTAAACGGGACATAATGGTGACAAAGTTGAAGAATCAATTCATATCAACAAATTATGAATTGGAATTATTGAAGAGATTGCAAAACCTAAGAAAAAAAGAAAGATCTATGAAGTAGTAAATTGAATATTTCTACAAAATGATAATCAAAACAGGTCATAGTGAAGAAACTAAAGAGAAGGTTGCAAGATATATCAATGGACCAAGAAAAAATAGGAAGAATTGAGCCTGGTAAAGATGACATCTATTGAAGAAGCATATCAGTTTTTATTAAAAGTGGAAGAGAAGTTGTACAAGAAATTTGAGAAAAGGATTGCAAGAGGAGGATTCTAGAAGAATTGACCCTAGTCTAGACAAAGAAGATCCTATGTGGAGTAGAAAAAAGAAAAGGATGTTAAATCATACCACATAGAGAGAGAAGATAGAAATTCCTACCATAGTAATAGAGGTCATAATTACTACTGCAATGATGGATTCTGAAGAGATGAAGGAAGATCTAAAAGAATACCATTTAGAGGAACATGTTTCAAGTGTGGAGGTGAAGGACATAGACCATTCGAGTGTCATCAAGGAAGTACCAGAAAGAAATATGAGCATATTGGAAGAACATATGTAGATGAAGAACATTTTGGATCCCCTAATTCAATTGGGAAACCTAAGAAAGGTGAACCATTAGTGATGAGGATAGCTTTAATGCATGAAGTGACTAAACAACCACCATAGAGGAAAAGTTTATTTCAAACCAGATATAACATCAGAGGAAAGGTATGTAAAGTTATCATTGATAGTGGTAGTGTTGATATTCTAGTTTCAGAAGAGATGGTGAAAAAGTTGAATTTGAAGAGATAGAAACATCCAAACCCCTATAGGATAGCATAGATTGAACATGAGCATAAGATATTGGTAAATAAACATTTTTTGGTGAAATTTCATATTGGATCATATAGGGATTAAGTGTTGTGTGATATTATGCCTATGTATTCATTCCATTTACTATTAGGAATACCATGGAAATATGATAAGAAATAAATTCATCATGGAACAAGAAATATTTATATGGTGAAATCAAATGGAAAGAGACTCAAGTTGATACCTTTGGAGGAAGAGGAGAAGACTAATTTTTTTTGTGCTTCCAAACAATGTTTGGTAGATGGAAGGAAATTTATTGATGGATTGAGGAATGGGAACAAGTGTTTTACATTGATTCTAAAGAAGGGTGGGAGTCTAGAAACAACAAGGAGTGAAGATTGACCACTCACTAAAATTATAGAACTGCTAATAGAATATGAGGATATAATGTTAGAGAATGTACTAGATGGTTTACTACCAATCCGAAGTATCAGTCATCATATAGATTTCATATTGGGAGAAATTTTTCCAAATAAAGTAGCAAATAGAATGAAACTGACACAAAATATAGAATTGAATTGATAGATACAAGAACTGTTGAGGAAAGGATAGATTAGAGAAAGTTTGAGTTCATGTGTGATATGTATTGTACTTGCACCTAAGAAAGATGGAGAGTGGAGAATGTGTACAAATTCAAGAGAAATCGATAAGATCACTATCAAGTAGCAATTCCCATTTCCAAGGATAGATAACATTATTGACTGTTTGAGTGTAGCAAAGTATTTTACAAAGATTGATCTCAAGAGTGGATATCATCAAATCAGAATTAGAGAAGGAGATGAATGTAAGACTACATTTAAGACTAATGAGGGATTGTATGAGTGGCTAGTGATGCCTTTTGGATTGAACAATGCAATGAGCACTTTCATGAGATTGATGAATGAGGTGTTGAAGAAATTATTGGGTAATTTTTTCATCATTTACATGGATGATATTTTGGTTTTAAGTAAGACTAGAGAAACATATTTGTGGCACATCTGAAAATCATTGCAAATGTTGAGAGAAGAGAAGTTTTTGATCTTAATGTCATGAAGTGTAGTTTCATGATGACAAAATTGGTATAATTAGGATTTATTATTTCTGCTGAAGGATTAAAGATGAATCTAGAGAAATTGAATGAAATTTTAGATTGGCCTACACTGGTAAATATTGGAGAAATAAGACCATTCCATGGATTAGCTAGTGTATACTAAAAGTTTACCAAAAGTTTCAATATTTTTTGCAACCCCATGATAGAAAAAATGAGAGGAGACAAGAAAGACTTTAAGTGGACATCTAGAGCACAAAGTATTAGCATAACTGAATTTTAACAAAGTATTGAGCAATTAGTATTAGCATAATGAAATTTTAACAAAGTATTTCATGTTTTTTGTGATGCAAGTGGCAATGCAATTAGAGTAGTATTAAGTAAAAAAGGAAGACATATAGCTTATTTTAGTGAGAATTTGAATGATCCTAGAAGAAGATACTATTTTTATGATCAAGAATTCTATGCCATAATCAATTTTTTTTTAGTGGCTAATATTTGCCAATTGGCTAATAGCTAAAATTTAGGAATCCAAAATTGGATAATAGTTCAAGCTATAATGTGACTTGAATCATCACATTTTTACAAAATTTTATTATAGTCTTATTTAAATCACCAAAGAATTTATTTTATTAGAGAAATTAAATCAAAAAAATTCCACAATATTCAATACATGATTAGATCATATTCACCTAAATTTTATAAATTATAGTAGAAAACTCTATTAATTTACCAATAGTATATCATAATTATTAGTTGCTCTAGGACCATACTTTTAATCTTTAGTTTCCACCATTGATTTATAATATAATCTAATGGCCCTTATTGTATTCCATGAGGTAAAATGTACCCACAATTAATAATGCTCATGGGGCCCACAATTTTGGGTCTCATGAGCATTATAGATTGTGGGTATATTTTAACTCACAAAGTACAATGAGTTTAATTAGATATAAATGATCTAAAAGCAACTTCAAGCCCCATGATAATTATATATCATCGATACATTTTACCTTGCAGAATCTAATGAGGGTCATTATATTATATTTTAAAACAATGGTGGCAAGTAAATGTTATAGTCTACCCCTTAAACCCATCGATAATTTCCACCCTTGGACCCCTACTTTTTCATGAGAACTATTTTTAGATTGGATTAATTCGCCATCATAATTAATGCATTTTCCTATAATTTTCCAATATTAGCCAAAATTTTCTATAAAATTTTAGTCATGTAAAAAAAATCACCAATAAAATTATTTTTCTTTTTCAAAAAAGGGAAGATTCACCAGTAGAAACTAGTATTTTTTCCTAAAAAAATGAAAGATTCATTAGGATTTTATATCTTTTTTTGAGAGGGCTTTTCTTAAAGTTATCATTGGCCATAATTCAAGCTTTGAAAAAGTGGATACACTATTTTTTTCCTAAGGAGTTTGTGTCATATACAAACCATCAAGCTTTGTAGTATTTGAATAGTCAAGAAAAGTTGAATCAGAGATATATGATGTGGATTGAGTTCCTGTAGAGTTATACATTTGTGTTGAAGCATAGGAGTGGCAAGTAAAAAAAAGTTGCAGATGCATTGAGTAGAAGGAGGAATTTTTTGATAGAGATGAGAGTGGAAGCATTAGGATTTGATTAATTGAATCATATGTATGATGGTGATGTAGATTTTGGTGAAGCATGGAGAGAATGTAAGGAACTAGTAATGATAGACCAGAGCCAATGGTTGGATTATTTTATTCAAGAAGGTATGTTATTTAGAGGAATTTTTTTTTCTATACTAAAGAGTTCAATGAGGGAGAATTTGATCAAGGAAAATCATAGTGGAGGTTTAGCAGGACATTTTGGAATAGATATGATAGTAGCTTTGGTGAGTCAACATTATTTTTGGCTAAATATATATAAGGATGTAAGGAAGTATGTTCAAAGTTATAGAATTTGTCAAGTTTCAAAAGGGAGTAGTTAGAATATTGGATTGTACAAGCCTTTGGAAATACTGAAGAGATCGTGGGAAGATTTAAGCATGGATTTCATTTTAGAATTGCCAAGAATACAAAGAGGTTATGATTCTATTATGGTAGTAGTGGAATTTTTTTCTAAAATGAAATATTTTATTCCCTGTAAGAAGAGTAATGATGATGTGGATGTTGCTAACTTATTGTTCAAGGAGATTGTGAGGTTGCACGGACTACCTAAGAGTAATTTTTTAGATAGAGAAACCAAATTCGTTGGATTCTTTTAGAGGATATTATGGAAGAAGATGGAGGTAGATATGAAGTTCAGTTTAGTGTACATCACCCATTGACAGATGGACAAAAAAAGGTAGTGAATAGTAGTTTGGGTAATCTGTTGAGATGTTTGGTCAGAGATAAAGAAAAAATTTAGGATGTAGTTTTACCATAGGTAGAGTTTGCATACAATACTTCAGTGAACCAGAGTACAAGGAAGACACCATTTTAGAATATTGCCAGAGTAAATCCTAAAGGAGTTGTAGAGTTAAGGGAGATCACTATGGAGAATAAAAGGAGTGTGGAAGCAAATGAGTTTCTAGATTTTATGGAGACATCGCATGATCAGGTCTATAAGCATTTATACAAAATGACCAATCAATATAAGGAGAAAGTAGGTGAGCATTGGAGACATAAGGAATTTTGTATTGGAGATAAAATAACTATACATTTGAGGATAGAGAGATTTCTAGTTGGTACATACAATAAGTTGAAGATGGGGAAGTTTGGACCATGTAGGCTACTAAGGAAGTTTGATTCTAGAAATACATATGAAGTGGAGTTACCAAAGACATTAGGTATATCACTTATTTTCAATATTGCAGACATATATGAGTTTCATGAAGGACAGTTGAGTGGTAGTAGTGATGAAGTGGATTTGAAGGAGAAGTTACCACATTTGGAACTAGAGGAGATTGAGTATATTTTGGATACCAAAATGGTAAAGACCACTACCTAAACAAGTATTAAAATGAATATCCTGTGAAGTGGAAAGGTAGACCAGTGGAGGGTTCATCATTGATTTCTTAGGCCAAGGTGAACCACCTTGGTTTTCCTCTTAGCCTTAAAAAGTGAGGGACTCACTTTTCTTCCAACCTCTGGTGTCTAATGGAGAAGCATCCCTAGTTGTAAAGAAATCTTCTATCAGCCAAAAATAGTTATTTTCTTGTATTGGATTCAATAGTAGTTTTAGTAGTCATTTTACATTGTTCCACATCCTTATTTCTCAGCTTGCAAATCATGATATAGAATCTACACATCGATATCTATCACATGTGGAGATTTCACATCATTTTCATTTCTCTACTAGAAGTTAATGCTCTTAGAATTTCACCCTAATTAATAGTCAAAGAATTTGGTGCTGACCAGATCCATATTTCTTAGTGTGGACCTATTTTCGATCATGCAGAGCTTAATGTAAAAGTTTGAAAGTGTTGTGGGTTCCTTGGGACCTATCTTGTAGATTCACAAGTCATATCTTTTTGCATGGAATTATCTCTTCATATTTTATGGACAAAATTCATATTTGAGCATTCTTTTGGTTATTAACCCTTGTGGCTGATGTAGACCTATATTAGAGCTTGAGGAGCATATTTAAAAGTATTTTATAATCATTTAGGAGACATTCATTTCAGTTCAATTCTAAGTTAGATGTTTTAGGATCATTACATTTTTGCATAAATGCTTTGAGGTCATGTAATAAGGCCTATTGGCTAGTTGTATTGATTAAAGCCTTGTTGGTAGGCCTTTCAACCTTGGATATTCACCCTTGAGGCCTATGTTACATGTAATATTATCAATTCAATGAGATTTTGTGCTTGCATATCAAGTTGCAATGTTATTTCTGCTATGTTGACTCATTATTGCATGGTTTGTACTATTCCTTTTTGGAACCCTCTTACTGTGACTACACTAAGGATTTTGATGGATTTCAAGAGGATAGTGGAATACTCTAGATCGTAATGAAGCATGGAATGTGATTCAAAATTCATCCTTGGATTTGAGGAAGTGTGAAATAAATTTTTTAATGGTGTGAGCATGGGTAACACCCAACTTGGTGTTTAAACTATATTCAAAAAAATTCAAGCATTAATTAAGGTGTACTGGGGCATGTGAGAGTTTATTTGGGTCCCAATAAATTTTTTTTTTAGTCCAATTTTTATTCTTATCCATTGTGAGAATGTTTAGTGTCAACCTAATTTGAATTTGTAAAGAGTAAGGCGAGTGTAGCCAACTTAAAAATGTTTTTCAATTTTTAGATGGTATAAATGCAAGATGAATTGATATGAGATGGCATTTGGAATAGAGTTGAGTGTGGTGATGTGAAATTAAGTGTAGAAGTGTGAATTGTAGTGTGAGCTATAATGTAATATTTTTGAATGTAATGATTTGAGGTATCTCGATTCATGAATGTTTCTAGTGTTGTTAGAGTGGTTGTGGTGGTTTCTCTATTACATTGAGATAATTTTCTCTATGTAACATTCTATCTTATTTCTTCTTTCTATTTTGGCAATGATCCTAGGTTGTGATCCTTTCTAGACATTGTTTCCTATTCTGTTAGTGAGCCTCCTTATATCAATTTTGAAACTACTTATATTGTGAGCTTATCCTCATTGTGCCTTTTCCCTTATTGGGTTTTTGACATAAATCTAGTGTTCTCTTGTGTTTGGTGTTGGTTGTTTCAATTTTTGTTATTTGCTTTTCATGTTTAAAAATTATAATAGATTAAGGTTTTAATGATTGCATGTGGATTTGATTATTGTTTATGGTTTTGATGTTTTAATTTGGTACAAATTATTAACCCCCCCTCTTAGTTTTCTTATTCATTCAATGACCCTCGTCCTCAGTCATAAGGATATCAGTAGATTCCCTCATTCAGTTTACTCACCTAAGGGTTGTAAGTCAATTAATTATGTGGATATCATTTCCTAATGAAATTAAGTAAAATAGGTCCACCATACCCCCATTTGCAATTAAATTAAAATCCCAATCCATTTTGCTATGTTCCATTTTGGTGAACCCAACATTTTTATACTATAAAATTTCTGAATTTAGAGTCCATTCAAACCCTAGATCTAGGATTTGCATCTCATTTAGGGTTGTTAACTTGCATTAGTTTTCATCTCATTTAATGTTTTAGGTTTGTATTTTTGCATTCTTAAAAAAAAATCAAAAATCAAAAATTTCATTAATTTTACATAGTTCTTACATAAAATTCCATGACTAGTCACTTAAATCAAAAAAATGAATCAAAATTGCATCTCAAATTAGGTATTTTTGCTTGCTATTTAACAACAGTTCACACTTGCATTTAGATATGATTCACCATAAATCTAAAATAATAACCACCTATTTGCAACCAGAATCTGAAACCATAAACATCAACTCAAAAATTTGTAATTTAATTCTTCAAAACCTTGACAAAAGACCCATTTACCCATTGGTGAATGATTTACTGATTGGGATTTTTTCTAAAATTTTGGGCATTAAAAACCCTTTTGTCTAAATTCAGATCTTTATTTTAGTTTCCAAAACAAAAAAATCTGAAATTATTCACATTAAGGTTAATTGATCAATTCAAGTGCATTTAAAAATTAAAACTGGACCTAAAAGACATCACTTTTAGGTCTTTGCATAGTATAATCAATATTTTACCTTATTTAAAATCTAAAAATTTGTTCTCTTTGCATTTAAACTCATTCTTGCATCATGGACATGCTTATTTGAAATAGATGGAAGTCCTTAATGTCTTTGGTTTATGTCTCAATTTGTGTGTTTGGTAATGATCCTAATGCACTAGAACCTAATCATGTTCAATAAACTCCTAATGAATGTCCCTGTGAGGTAGACATCTTAGCTCAAGATGAAGATAGCATGCAAAAAGTCATACAATAATTCTTTTCACAATCTTGAGAATAACATGTCCTTTTACCCCTCCATGCAACAACCAACACCTACTACCATACCACTATTTGATATGTCCAAACTCTTACCTTCTAAAATTGAAACACAAAGAAAGCCTCAACCATCAATCAATAATGAACTTGTTACCATGATCAATAATGATACTCTTCTATCGTATGCCAACTAAGTTACTAATACACCCATTAACTTAGAAGAGATTTATGGTCAAGGCTTTAATATCTTAAGAAAACAAGGATGCGACATAAATAATGAGCATAAAGTACACAAATTACTAGAACAAATCCCAATTGAAGATAGCAAAGGATTAGGATTTCAAGATCCTCCTCCCACCACATATTCTAAGGAAATAAGTGTCCTCCATCATGATAAAATAATGCCTCACAAGGATGATAGGATCATCTTCGGTCCTCTTCCTTAAAAAAAAAAGCAACAAGTCACCCAATCAAGCAAGAAATCCAAGCCTTATAAATTCAAAGAATTGTCATTTTTGCACACTACAACTGAAATTAAACGAAGAATGGAACAAAAAAAAAATCTATGATTTATTTACTTTCCACCCATCAAAGAAAAATAAATGTAAGAGTAATACATGAATTATTGTGCATTTCATTAAACACTTGGCCATCTTACTGATGATTATTGTGCCTTATAGGTACTCATTAGCAAATTTGAAACAATTCCATAAGATTGTGTTCAGTAATTCCTTAACATTTAATTTATTTTCTCCTTCCCATGTGATAGTAGTAGGATCATATAATACTCACTGTAGCATTTTTTTACATTTACTAGAAATCATTTCTATATTTCAAGGATCTCATTCTCATCACTCATCTTTGTTAATCCTTATACAGCACCTAGTGGCCGTAAGGAGTTAGATAGCCTTATTCCTAGTACAAAACTTGTCGCTTTGGCTAGTTATCTACCCTCCACATATATTGAAAAATATTGGGATGAAGATGACCTACTATAGGTTGACTTGCATGTGGGTGATCCAACAATACTAGTTTATAATTTTTGGGCAAACTGGATATTGAACTGATTTTTTTAACTAAATCTTCACTTTTGGGCTCCTATAGCGGCTAAACTGTGAGGAATTTGAAGATGATGAAAACTAGTGCTTTGTGAAATTTTTTCTATAGATTCAAAATATATTTTTTTCAAAAAATTTGGAATAAGATTACTCTTCTTTTTCCATCTCCTTCAAAAACTAGGTTTTAAAAAAAAATAGCATTTTTAAGGAGTGATGCTCACCATATACAACATAAATTTTTTTGTATGAAGGATAAAATTCCAAATTTTTTATAATCTAGATTTGTAACTATGATATCTCATACTTTCATTTGGTTTCATAGTGTTTTATTAAATATTTTTTCCTTGATCAAGTTTCAAAGTCAAACCAATTACAATTGAAACATAGGCGGACTGTATACAACATAACTTTTTTTGTATGCATCAAAATTCTTTTTTTTTTTAATGGATCAAGGAAATATTTACCCAGCTTGAACATGTTTTTTTAAATTTTATTTTGATAATATGCTATTTTTCCACATGTGCAAAACAAAGAGCTTGATTTTCGGTGAAAAACTTATGTTTAATAAAACTAAAAAACCACATACATAATAAAACCAAAACATATTAAAATTATATTTGTTGGATAGCTCATTCTAAGGACTACTATGATCATTTCAAATAAATTTTAAATGAATTCATTTGATCCCCCAGAAGGTAAATCGAAAGTGATTTTTTATTAGCATTTTGATAAGTGTAAAGGAGACTCCGTTGTAGGTATGGTTTAAAACTAGCGGGGTTCTATCCAAGGGGATTTGATCTAAGGTGGTTTGATCAAGCCCTCTTCAATTGAAATCCTTAAAATGGAAATTTTTAAGGCTTAAATCATTATATTTTCTAAAAATTTGTGATTTTAGCAAAAATTAGAATCTCCCAAAAATTGTAAACCAGCTTTGTGGGATTACCTATGTGCTTTTCTAGTCTTTTAATTTTTTTTCTTTTCATGTTCTTTGTGTCTAATTACATGTATGTAATGTGATCCCCTATATCATTCTATTTAACATGTATTTAAGTTCACTCCTCTATTTTTACCTACATTCTTCTATATGTCATAAACCTTTTATTTTTATTTTGTCTTGTGTTTTCCTTTTGAGGATGATGCAAGGAATCAATACATTTAGGTCTCTTCCATGTTGAACCCAAATATTTTCTTTTTTTTTCACTCTCTATGTGTCATTCTTCTAATTGTATGAGTATTTGGGGAATGATGACGTTTTAGAGCTCTATAATAACATTATAGCAAAGACATGCATTGACCTCAAATCAATGGATAACATTATAGCAAAGACATGTGTTGACCTCAAATCAATGGATCTCTTATGTGTTTGGGATTTCATTTGGAGAAAACCCCTTATTAATGAAATAGCTTCATTTGGAAACATATACTTGGCATAGGGCTTTCCAAATAATCTCTCATGTCTTCTTTATTGTTTAGCATTTATCATTTTCTACTTTAAATTAATTTCTCATAGCATGGTGTTTAGCAATTTCTTTAAAGTGGGGGCATACATTGGCATTATCATTTTGACTATAACTTATGTTTCTTTGTGTAGTATTATTATTTCATGTGACATGTCTCCTTCATGGTGGTGTCATTGGGTTTGATGTCTCTCAAGATTGTGACCTTTTTGAGCATATGGCAATCCTCTCAGTGCTAATGCTATGGATTGCATTCCCTAAGTTGTGAATCTTTTATCCTTGACTTGTACTCTCTTGGAGACATTAGGCATGATTTTCCTTAAGAGGAGACCTTTCAAGAACTAAGAAAAACCCCTTTGAATATCTTATTTTCATGTTTTTTCATGGATGCCTATCATAGCACAAATTGCTAGCCTTGTGAAGCTTAGATTTACAACCTTTTACATGGCCACCAAGCATAACAAACCTTGCTTTCTAGTAGGGCCATGTTTTTTCATGAGTCCTTAGCATAATGTAACTTGCTAGCCTTATGAAGATCAAAGTTCATATTGTGTTGTGCCTTATCAAATTTATCAAGGGGTACAACCTTGGTATGGTTAGCTAACCACTTTCTGAGGGCTCATCTAGTGGATACTAGATTGCACTAGCCCATGTGATTGTAATGTTGTTTGCATTATGGACAATGGATTTCACTTGTCAACAATTTTTGGACAAATAGCTAAGGCTTGATCCACATCAAGTTGGATAAATAATCAAGGCTTGATCCACCCTATTTTTATCTATTTTTCTTTTTTTTAGTCTTTGACATTGTTTGATTATGTATCTTGTCATTGCTATTGCACATTTAACAAAGGTATGTGTCTCTTTATGCCTTTGTTGGTTTTTCATGAGATATTAGATCTTGGGGGCTTGATAATCCTCCTTGACCTTTGTCATCTTATATTTCTAAGAATTGTATAATTATACCTCTCTTGATTGTCTACTTTAGTGTGAATTTGACACAAGGTCATCCTCTCACTAAAGTGAGGGCTAAATGTAGTGTAGGAAAATGTATTGCTTTACATTTTCACACTTTATTTGGGCCCATCATTTAAATTCAACTTAATTAGGCCTTAATAATCCCTATTTTACATCGAGAACCCTAATAAATTATATCTTCTAAAGGGGAAACTTGACAATAATTAATGCCAACACATAACACTTTACCTTAAGGAAATTAAGGATAGATACTTATAAATACAAGGTTATTTTATCAATTCAAAACATCTAGCAAGCGGTAAAATTTAATATGAGAAAATAATATTGTCAAGAAATTCAAGAGTAGATTTATCAATGATTTATTGCAGCAGTCAAGATATCAAGCATCATTTCAAGGTCTCTTGAATCACACATGTTTTTGGAGCTAACATTGTGATGCAAGTTTCAAATATTCAAGTCAAGAATTCAAGTCATATTTCCAACTATCAAGATCCACATCCATTGATGTCATTTCATGCAAGATAAAAATTAAAATTTCAGCATTTTAAAGGTTTATTCAAGGGTTTGGTGAGTTACAATGTAGAATTTTTCATTATCTTTCCTTTCATATTTCATTATTTCAATTCAAGTTTTAATTACCCAAATGAGGTTTGACCAAGGAAAATACCCATTCACCAAAAAAAAAATATTCCCTCTTGTATTTGTGTTGCAGATCTTAGGTTGGAGAAGGATTGAATCTATTGAAGAGAAAGATTGGAAAAAATTTCAAACTTGGAAAAAGTTGTCATCAATTCATGGAAACTCACCTACAGATCTGATTTCTAATTTTCAGACACTGCAACTTGAATCAAATAGAAGCTATATATTGACATCAAAGGCTCCTAAAAGGTGGCTGAAATCCTTGAGAAAAGACAGATTTACCCATGGGTGAATAAGTCTCAATTTTCCTCTTGAAACTACCTTTTGGTGAGTGGTACATAGTGTCTAACCCTTCTCAAATCTGCATAAATTTCATTGTTTCTATTAGTATTCATCTTTAAATTACTATTTCAAGTTTGAATGAGCATAATTGTGTATATTTTATGTTTTTGGTTTTTCTCCCAAAAGTGTTATTCAGGTTGATACCCTCATCCTTAGTCATAAGGAGATCAATAGATTACCTCATTGATTTGACTCACTTAAGGGTTGTAAGTAAATTCATTGTGTGGATCTCATTTCCTAATGAAGTTTAAAGGAAAATAGGTTCATCATACCCTATTTCAAATTAAATTAAAATCCCAACATATTTTTCTATGTTTTAGTAAGTAAAAATAAATAATACCCTTTTAAAGAATATTCTTGGAGCCTCTAGTGCATTATATTATTATATTAATTTTTTTTAAATAAATACTATTAGATACTTTTTCAAATTTAAAATTAGCCTATGTTTGACCATAATGACCAATCTATGTTGATTTTGAAAAATAGTTACTAAGAGATATGTTTGAAAAATATTAACGAAATAAAAATTTAGGCTTGTTTTTCTATTAAAAGATATTTTTAGGTTTTCATAAAAATCTTTGTGTTAAAAAAGGTACCTCAAGGTTAGGGTTCATAATTACTAATTATTTATTCAAATTTTATTTCTTTTGTAGTAGTAAATAATTAATAAGAACATTGGATACATATAATTTGTAATTCATCTCTTTCTACTAAGTTGTCATCCCACATGGTTGGGAGGTAGTATTTCTTTTGGGAGGAATCAATATAAATGAAGGATTTAATATAATATATTATATCCTACGAATTGTATTGTATTGAGCACTAATCAAGGGATGTTTCCCCTTTGAATACGCAAATAATATTTTATAATGTGATCTTATCAAATTAATATAGTAGTGTTCAGAGTATTTTACTTTAGCATTAATTTTTTATATCTCAAGTATTTGATTAATTTATTATAGGAAGGACCTCCCATTTTTTTTCATAGATATTTCTATGGTTTTTCTCTATCTTATTTTTATTGATTTAGTTCCCTACATGATTTTCCACTTTATGATCTTGCTTCACCCCATTTTGGTGATAAAAAATAAGCTACCAAAGTAACAAAACTAATCTTTATGGCCCCAAAAGTACCCTTTCTTCCTTTTAATTTTAATTTTAATTTTTTTTTAATATTTGAAGGAAAATACCTTATCTTGGGGGTTTCCAAGTATCATAAAATGGTTATATTTATTGTGTAATTCCTTGCCATGGAACCCAGAGAACAACACATAAAGTAACCAAATAACTCAACAATTTTTTTTTAAAAGTCATTCGTTTACAACATGCATATAAAGTAAACAACTACACAAATGTTCTCAAGGTTCCACGACAACGTTACTTAAAAATACACAAGTAGGAACATCACATTATAAAACCATAGACATAACATAAAGATAGATCATATCAATGATGTGCAATCCAATAACATGATCATACTAAAACTAAGTTACATATACAAGTTACATCGAGTGAGATTGTGATAAATATCATTACAACATAGTAATAATACAATAAGATATCTCATAACCATCAAGTATGTATGCAATATAGATGACGATCATGCACAACTATTAAACTTTTCCAAAAGAATGCTCATCGTCCAACTCGATGAACAAAGTAACACTAGGAACCTGCCAAAGAACAATATCATCACGTACTACATCACCTACAAGGGGACCCAATCGAGGATAGAGAATGTTCCTCCCAACCATGTGGTACTCATAAGTCCAACCCCCATGCTAGGAGATAATATCAAGTCCACAAGACAACAAACATGAAGACATAACAAAACATCACATGGCTTGACAATCACATAACAACATAACGATATCTAAACCACATGTTTAAAAACAAGCTCCCAAAGGAAACAACATAATAAATGGTAACTCTACACATGAGACCACATAAAATTTATAAGGATAAGAGTGTCATCACATAGTCACTTTAGGTTACCCTGGTGAATCTTCCTCAATTACCGACCCTCATAACGAGTTACCTTGGGAATCTCTACCAATTCCCAGCCCCTAAACGAACTCATGTGGAATTGAATTAATTTTCAAGAGGACAAAGTAAATGACCATTACATTCTAGGCCATATCAACATACCCTTAATCTATACAAGCACTAATGTATAAGGCGAGTCATTCAATTATCTGAGTTATTTAGTGAACACTACCCAACCCTTAGTACATTAAATTAAGCTTTTCACTAGATTATAAACTTCCTGGTAGGTTACCTCAGTTACTTCTTAGGGTTTTGGCCCCTATCGTAAGCCACTCTTCCTACATACAAAACATAACTTACCGACAAAACATATGATAGCCATCATGCACATAAAGAAAAAAACATGAATATACACATCATAAACATGTTGATACCATATAACTTTCAAATACCTCCAATGAGATAGCACATCATGCATGGCTAAGTCCAAAATGAAGTCATTGAAAAATAACAACTATAAACAAGAATTCTATGCTTTACAATAGAAATGACTATCTCTAGCCTCTAGAATATTATAAAAGGAAAACTCATAAACATAGAGGTACACGCTCTTAAATTAAGAAAAATAAATAAGATATCGCCCATCATATGCATCCATCAAGTATTCTTGAACAGAAATTTCATAAAAGACTATACACTCACATAACTTGTATGTCTTAATTATTTCATTTCATTTAATCAAATAAACAAATAATCATTATTCACTAATAATTAAATAAATCCCTTACATTCGATACGCAAATATGAAAGCAAAAATTTCTAATTTAAGTTTATGCATATAACTCTATATATATATATATATATGTCCATGATAATATTAGAATAGAAAGGTACCACATTATTCTTAAAATGAATAATTAACAAAATCCATAATTTACAAAACCTATATGTATATTGAGGAATTCATATTGGCCTTACACGAATGAGAAATCTAGTGATATATGTAGTCTAAATCTATATGTTTTTATGCTTTCAAGAGTATAACTCTAATTCATACAAAGCATATTTTGAAAGCAAAATATTTCAATTACATTGAAGTGCAGTATGGATATCACAAGGTTTATCTAGAAAGTGGAAAAGTGTCCAAACATCAAGTAAAAATTTACATACTTATGCTCGTTAATTTTCATATAGACTTTGATTGAACTATTGTTTAAAGTTAATAATCTATATCAAATTACCTTTCCAAGCAAAGTATCGACTACAACATGCATTCAACGATAATGATACTTTCCATTACATGCAAAAAAAATGCAAATAAAGGGAATAACTAGAGTTTAAACTAAAGTTAATAACTCATTTAGAACAACCACTCAACAGAAAAAAAAAAAACAAGAATAACATAAAACAACCATGCATGGGCGAATGAGGGGAAATGACATTCTAGAAAATACAATATTTGGTAAATAATAAAGACATAGAAAATAAAGATAGCATTGAAATCAAGAGCAAGATTTAGATTGCAACGAAGGAAATTTCTACAAGTTTAAACTAATATCATAAAGAACTTAAGAATTCTTATCACAAGTCTAAGAACAGTCGCATGTCGATAGGTTTTATATACACGAAGGTAAGGCAAGGGATATTATTATCAACCAAAGGCATAGATGACCATTACACACTACAAGAGAAGGTTACATATCATATTCCAATATAAATTACTCCCATTGTTGTGTGTACCAAGGTTATAGCAATATGGTCAAAATAACTTTACAGAGACGTATTATATATTAGCTACCCATTAGAGAAAACAAAGTTTCTAAACTTTGCATGCAGGCACAAAAATGTCAAATGAAAAGACAATATATAGGTAGCGGTGGTAAGGTCTATATGCATATTGTGAATAGGGAGAACTGGCGTCCCCAGTCGATGCCAAGTATAGTAACTAAAAGAAGGCTTGAACACTAAACAACAATGGCTTCATTTATTCTAAGTTTGCATGCTCAAGTTTGAGAGGAGCAGTTTAGTTAAAGTTGTGTGTAGACCTATAAGAAGATAGGGAAATTTCCTTAAGAGTTCAAAGGTTTCAAACACAACAACCATATAGTACACTGCTTAAATCTTACAAATGATCTACAGTAATAAAAGAGTCGTTCAATCCAATGATCGATAATAGAGTTTAAAGATTTTTTTTTGTAGATTTAGGGATACAAAGCTAGGTTTTCATAAATTTTCATTTCCCTATAATTTATTTTCAACTTAATCGAAACTAATCATTAATGTTTTCATTTTTGATGTTTGTGTAGGTAATTCAGTAAGAAAATTCTAAACATGGAAAATCAAATACTATATACAACATTTATAAGTTTCAATTCAAGAAACAAAACAAAAACAAAGAAGAAAACCTAGTTTACTTTCTCAGATTCCAACGAAGAATGAAGTAACACATGGAAATTTGAATCTAGATACCTTCTAACACATGCAAAACCCTCAAATTGATTGTAACCATATTGATCAACCAAAACACATAGAGAAGAAGTGAATTTTTTTTTCCGAAAAATTGGACTATGAAACAACTTTTCAAGAAAAACCTAATTGTCGTGCGCAATTTGCATAAACCAAGATTTTTAATTAAGTCCCAATTAACTTACAATCACTCAGCTTAACTCATTGTTAGCATGCAAGAAAAATTGTTCAAAATTTTCAAACTAATCAATTGCACAAGATAACACTCTCTAACAACAAGTTCAAGTTTTCAGATATTTATGCATAAACTATTGAAAACAAAAACTCTTTATCATTATCTAGTTTTCAACATTTAAGTTTGCACAATAAATCAACAATTACATTTAATTAATATTCTATTTTAATAATTTTAATTAATCAAATCTTAACATTAATCAAACTTTAATTATAAAATAATCTAAACATAAGTAATTTAACATTACAATTAATTTACACTAACTCAAATACTTATAATTAAACAAATCAATCTCCAAACATGACAAAAGCACTAATGACATGACAAAAAAAATGATGAATGACAATGGGTAACAAATGGGTACTCGTCCTATAAAAGAACGATGGCTAAAGAAAGAGGACCTGACATTATCTCTGAAACATGTTTCCATTGGGTCATGGCATTCTCAAACCTGACAAATCAGGTGGAGTCAATGACAGTACCCACAAACTATAGGAAACAACACTATCAAACATATCAACATAAAATGACAATCACACCATGAAAGAGAGTCACAACATAGTAGCATACTCACGAGTGAGTAATGCTACATTGTCTCCTTCACCAAGACTAGCATGCAAGAATACATCATAAACACAATCAAATATATCATCATAAACTCATTTAAGCTCAGAAATAGCATAAAAATTTAACACACATAATGTCTATCATAATTTAGCCACACAAACAAAATTAGATGATCACAATGTATCTAATGTATCATCAATAAAGTATAAAAAACTAACATAGTTTCTATGTCATAACTGAAAGAGAGTAGTATAGTATCCAAAACAACTAAATGACTAGCAAATGAACATAAGAAAACTAAAACAAATAGTAGAAACCAGCGGGACACTACATCTTAGCACAATTAAATCTTTTTGAAATGATGAATTTTTTGGTATAGAGTGTTGGCATACAATTTTAGGACATTGATGAGGAGGCCACTGATTCAAACTATGTGCCACCATCCATCATGGATTAGGACCCAGAGTTGTTAAGGTCATATGTCAGACTACGAGCAACATATGATATTTTTAGGAGGCATGCCCACTGAACTGATGTTTCCTTAGATGCATAGTCATCTCAAACCTTAGAAGAGTTTGAGAGACTATAGTTAGAGGTAGGCAGGCTGGAGGGGGAGAGGGATTATATAACAGGAGAGCATCGAGAGGCCCTTGTACAGATAGATGACTTACACTTTTCTCTTAGTACACTCTATGAGTCATGATCATGATCACATACCACCATCTCCCAACAAACTGCCACTAGATAGATGTGAGCACCAAGTCCCAAGGGATTTGGCAGTTATAGACCTAAGTAGCATTGTATATATTGATGACATGTACACAAAACTTTGATATATACATGCATTCAATGTTTTGTTACTTATGTTTATGTGTTGAATGTTAAGTGGCAATGTGATTACTTAAATAATCTTTATAAGACTATTTAATGAATGTCTCCATGATTTAACATGTTTTACGTTATCTAATTGAAACTTTTTCTAGTTTCTCTTATATGTAACATTGTGATTAAGTATGTTATGGTAAATTAATTGCACTTATGATCTAATGAAAGAACATTAAATGCATATAAGGATATAATCTAACACAACATACATAATGAACCTGAATAGCATGAAACCTAAAGAAATCACTTAAAAATGAATTAAATAACCACTTTAGAATTCAAGACACAAATAACTATTTGTTAATAATGAAGCAATGTGAAAGCACATGTAATATTATCCACTAGCTCTGACAACACTGCTCTATAATTCACACTAATCAATAGGATTGATGTAATATCGAAACAAATGTGTGGCATTAAGAGGGTCTTTAAGAGGTGTGCCATCCATTTATGTTAATGTATAAGATCCAGATCCATAGTTTTGATTTTTAATATAGGGTCCTAACCAATTAGGACTGAATTTTCCTTTTTCAGTTGGGTCTACATTGAAATTGCATTGATTTTCACATAACACCAAATCACATTTATTAAAGGAACAAGGGATTACATTATCATTGTAATTGTGTTGTATCATTATAAAATAATCCTAAAGGTACTCAAGAGCATTGACACACTATTCATCGAGCATTTCCATTTGATGCAACCATTATTCTCTATATGTATCATCATCAATAATACCTTGAAGAGAGATTCTCAATGAAGGGATCTCTAACTGAAAGCGCATTATTGCCTCAATTCCATAGATGATATTGTAAGGTGTATGTCTAGTTGATTATCTAACATGCATACGATAGGCCCATAATGCATATGTTAGTTGTGTGTTCCAATCTTTATTATTTTTGTTGACTGTTTTCTATAGGATTTTCTCAAGTGTTCTATTAGTTGATTATGCTTGACCATTAGATTTTGGGTAATATGGTGCTGAAAAGTGATGTTGTATGTTGAATGTTTCTAAAAAATTATTCACATCCTTGTTCTTAAATGGTGTCCCATTGTTGAAAACTAAGGTGGAAGGCATTATGAAATGAGCAATAATGTGTTCCAATATAAAACAACACATTAAATCAATAGTGTTTGAATGAAGGTGTATTGCTTTAACCCACTTCACGAAGTAATCCATCGTAGTGATTATTAATGTATGTCCAATAGATGAAGGGGGAGAAATTTTTCCAATAATGTCCAGGGCCCACACTGAAAAAGGCCAAATAGGGACTTGTGTGTGAAGCATAAAAGGAGTGTGAATTAGTTTACTATGTTCTTGACATTTGTGGCATTTATTAACATATGCAAAGCAGTCTTGTTCAATGTTTTTCTAATAGTAGTTTATATAGATTAGCATTTGCAATAGCGATCTTCCTCCAAAATTTCCTTCACAAGAACCTAAATGAGCTTCTTCTAGTGTTATAGGAATTTCAGATTGTTTAAGGCACCTAAGAAGGAGACCATCAAAGGACCTTCAATACAATACATCAACAAGAATTATATACTAGGATGCAACTCTCAGAAGGTGTTGTCAAATATTCCTAGTTGTCGATTCAAGGTAGGTACTAGTTTTTAGATAATCAAATATTGCCGCATACCATTCACTAGAATGCTTTGTTGTGATTGCTAATACTTCATATTTTTTATGCTCGATCAAAGGTTTCATAATTGTGTGGATGAAAAATGTGAAATATTTTGAGGGATCATGAGGGGATATTAGAGAAGCTATGCTTGCCATTGCATCTACATGCCTATATATTTTCATGGGATGTTATCACTGGTAAACGAATCAAAATTTTCTAACAAATCAATTGTAAGGTCTTTGTATTTTGACAACTTTTCATGTTTTTCTTGATATGTTCCATTAATTTATTTAATGATTAATTGTGAATCAGCAAAAAATTTGATGTCTCGGGCTCCTAGAGTTAATGTAGCACATAATCTAGCAGTTAACACTTTATATTATGTCGTGTTATTGGTGCATATGAATTTTAAGAAGTGTGATAAGGGAATAGGATTTCCTATAGGTAGAATTATTATAACCCCAACGCTAGATCCTATTCTACACTTAGATCCTATAATGTAGAAAAATGGATCCCTTGACATTTTCACACTCGTTTTGGTCCTCCTTGTTGATTTTGGCTTAATGTTTCCTTGACTTAGTGTTGTAACATGCACATTAGGTCTTGGGCCCTTGTGAACTAATGAATTTTAATAATTAAACATAATAAACCATAATATTTCCTTATTTGGACTATTGTAAAGTTTTCTAACACACTTTCACATTTTTCTAGGCTCATCATTAATTATTTGAATTTCTTATGCCTTAACTTGTCCTATTTTACATCCACACACCTCATTTATTGCATCTTTTTGAGGATAATCCTGAAAACAATTAGTAACCAATCATAATTACGGTGTTCTTGGCTTGTGTGGCCTAGATTTTGTGTTTGGGACTCATTTGCCACCTTGGGCAAACGAGTCCCAACCTTGGATCTTTTTAGCCCCGATGCAGATTTTACACATTTCTAAGCACTTTTCATTTTGGGTCCTATACATTAAGTCTTATGGGACTCATTTGCCACCTTGGGCGAATGAGTCCTATGTGACCAAAATTTAGGTTTAATCCAAATTTTTGATGGTATTTTATTCTCCTAGATCTAATGTTTTCTTGTAGTGTTGTAATTTCGAGAGTTCTTGCATAATTGAGTATAAACACAAGGTTATTTCACTCATATTTTCACCTAGAAACCTAATAAGAAATCAAGGAACCTAGCATTCAAGGGAATTTGAGCATTCACAAGAGCATTCCAAGGAATTGAAGGACATATTATCAAGCATTTTAAATAATTCTTCAAGCACCAATCATCATGTCAAAGATTTCATTATTCATGTTTGTTATTGTGCTAACAATTGTGATGTAGAGTTGATGATTCAAGCAAGCATTTCAAGCAAGATCAACATCAATCAAGAAAGATTCAAGAACCACATCGATTGCAACCATTTCAAGAATATTTGCAACACCTTATTGATAGGGTTTGGTGAGTTTCAACATTTCTATTTGTTCATTCATCATTCAACGTTCATATTTTCTTTCAATTAAAGGTTTAATTATAAACAAGGGGTTTGACCAAGGAAAACCCCTATTCACTAACCCCACAACATTTTTCCCTCTTCTTGTGTGTGATTTGTTGGGCTAGGTTGTAGATTTTTTAAGAAGCAAAGTTAGAGAAAATTTTTCAAATCCCTAAAGTTTCTCAAGTTGTCATCAAGCCTTGGAGGAACTTGGAGAAGACTTAGAAGTGGAAATTTACAATTTCAGATCTAGAAACTAGTTAGAAAGAACAAATCAAATTGAGAGCAATGGAATCAGGTCTTGGACTTTTGAAAAATTAGAAGTGGATTGATTCACTAAAAGTGGCAATTGAGTCCCACTATACAATCCTGACAAAGGTTTTCACAAATTTGGATACCCTTTTGGATGAAACCCGTATCTAGACATTTGCATAAAATCAAGTATAATTCAACCAACTTGGTGACTAATTCCCAATCAACTTCAATAGTAGAATTTCTTGTGATTCAAACCTCCATTATGCCATCTCAAGTCTCGGTGCACACTTTCAATTTTATAGTTTTTTGTTGCATTTCATTTTTCTTTCTAGATCATTTCAAGTTAGTTTGCATTCAATTAGGGTTTTATATTTCACATTGCATTGCATTGTCTTTTCCAAGTCTAAACTTGGTGGTGAACCCCTCATTAAATCACATTTAGTCCTTAGAACAACCCTCTTGCGAGATTTTAATCTCCTTTGCATTTAAATCTCAAGGGTTTGTTCTTGAGTGAAATGTGTGATTTGTCTCTCTCCTTTTAGGTCCAAAACCCTAGAGGTGAAAGAGAGCCCACAATAACCACATGTTTAGATCTATCAAAGTATAATTCCCATGCTCTGTCATCTTTTTGAATAGTCCACACATTCTCATTAAGGAATGTTTCAACATTAGATAATGCTAGGGGTGAGGGAGCATTGAATAAGTGGTCGGTTAAGGTGTGTCCTTTAATTGATTTTTGTGAAACGAAATTAAGGTCAAACTCTATTAACAACATAACCCATTTAGCCAAGCATCCTAATAAATCTATTTTATTGAAGGATGTTTTAGGGGGTCAAATTTTGTTATCAGGTGTATTTCTACATTCAATAAGTAATGTATCAATTTACTTGTAGCAAATACAAGAGCCAAGCATTGTCTTTCTATTATTGTGTATTGTTTCTCATAACCAATCAAAGTTTAGCTAATGTAATAAATAGGATTCTCTTTACTATTTTCTGTGAGAGAATGGGTTGATGTGGCTGTGTAAAGAATGAATGGTTTTTTTGCATAGCGAGTTGTAAAACAAGTGGAGTAGCAAGGTATTCCTTCAAAATCTCAAAACCCTAATTTCAATCCTCATTCCAATCAAAGTGAACATCCTTTTTGAGGAGATGTGTAAATGGTAACATTCGATCAGCTAAAGATGCAACAATACGATAGATAACTTGACTTCTTCCTTTTAATGTACATAGTTGATAAATTTTTTTAGATCACATGTTAACTATAGCATCAATTTTCTTCATTTCCACCTTGATGCCTCTGTGAGATACAATAAAACCTAGAATTTTTCCACTATCTACACCAAAGATACACTTTTTTGGATTCAATCTCATGTTGTATTTTTGCATTTGCTCAAAGATTTTCTAAAGGACATTCACATTGTCTTGTCTTGTTAAATATTTGAATAGAATATCATCAACATAGTCTTCCGAAATCTTATGTATGTAATCATGAAATATTAATGTCATCACTCATTGATATGGTGCACCCACATTATTCAATCCAAAAGGCATCATGATAACAAAATGTTCTCCAAACTATTGTAAATGTTGTTTTATATTGATCTTGAGGGTTGATAAAGATTTGATTGTATCCAGAAAATCCATCCATGAATGACAAAAAAACATATCTCATAGTCAATTCTACTATCATTTTGATATTAGTAAGGGGAAAGTCATCTTTTAAAGATGCTTTATTCAAATCACGAAAATATTTACACATCCTACTATGAATTTTATTTTTTGCAACTATGACAATGTTTGAGATCTAAGGAGAATAATATATAGGTCTTATGAAACCAACCTCAAGGAGATTTTTAATTTCTCCTTTAACTAGAAAATCTATCTTAGTATTCATCTTTTATATCTTTTGTCTAGTTGGTTTAGCATTTTCAGCAAGGACTATTTTGTGTGTCACTATCTTAGCATCGATTCCTAGCATATCCAAATATTTCCAAGCAAAAGTTTTGGGAAAGTCACAGAGTAACATTGTGTGATCTTCTTGTTCTTCATCATCAAGGAACTTTCCTATCTTAATGAATTTCTCCTTATCATTTATGCCCATTGGTATGTCAATTGTATCCCATAGAGGAAGTACACTTGGCTTTTGAAATTTAGGGTTGTATCTATTTCATTACTTTCCTCTTTTGCATCTTTTTGTTTGGTGATAATCAAAGCACATGTGACCTTTTTCTTTTGAGGAGTAGTAGATTATTTTTCATAAACTCCTAGAATTTGGTTCAAGGCTTCATCATCCTCAAAGTATTCCCATGATGGTTCAAAATCCATATCAAGCAATTCAATATGTTTCAAAGTGAGATTGATTTTAGGGGTACACAAGATGGTGTTGATGTTTAATGATGGTCACTTTTCTTCTTGTGTAATCTTAGAAGGGAAATATCCCAAACCATTTTTTTTTCATGTGTTAGGTTCTATAGGAACTTGAATACCTTGTTTTTTCTTTCCACATCCTTTAACATTATAGCCCAATTGTTTCACAAGTTAATAACCTCTCTCATATTTTTTTCCATTTCTTTTGCCTTTGGTGGCTATTGATAATCTATCTCATCAAAGTTTGATGTATAGCTTGTATCTTCTTCAAGAGTAGATGAGGTAGATGCTTGTGAGTTTTATTCCAAATTCTGAGTTGACATGACCATTGGTTGTTTTTTCTTCTAATATTATTTTCTTGTGATTATGTATTCTCCCATAAATGAGGGTGTGAACTCCAAGGAACCCCAATCATTATCTAATAACTTTGACACTATTTCCATTTCTTGTGTGTCTTCTTCTATAGGTTTTATGTTGGATTTTGGAATCAATCTGCTTAGATCACTTGTCATTCTTTTTTCAACTTTCAAACTCAGGATCTATTTCAACTTGGTATACCTTGTTGTTATAGACATATTTCATGATATGATGAAGGGTTGAAGGCACTAAATACATATCATGAATCCATGGTCCTCCCAAAAGAAGATTGTATGAAAGGTCATGAGGCTTAACATGAATAAGAGTTTGTAAGGTAGCCTTTCCAACTATAATAGGTAGAGTAATCATATTGAGTGAATGCTTTCCTACATTGTCAAATCCTTGAATCGATAAGGAGTCAGGTTCCATTTTTTATTTATCTACATGTAATCTATCTAAAAGTTTCACATTGCACACATTAAGGGCTGAGCCATTATCAAAAAGTGTCCTTTTTATTCTTGTTTTATTGTATTTGGTAATGATCATGAATTAATCATGTATTTTCCTCATCTCGAAGGGAGGGAGCTCATGTTGGTGAAAGGTAATGTTTACATTAATTGTATTCATTCCTTGGATTAGTGTTGTCACATCATTTGCATTTGTATTAGGAGGGATTAAAACTTGTTGTAAGGTTGCTTGAAGCATAATGTGATAGTTAGGTAGATTATGAATTAGGTCCCATGAGGATATATTTGCAGGCGTATTCTTATGTTGCTCAACAAGATCATACTCCTTCACACTATGTGAAGGAAAACAAGGAGCACTAGGCAAAATAGAGTTAGGTAAAGGTAAGGATGGTGAAGTTGTTTTCCTTGCTTGGGGATTGTTTCAAGTGTTGTATGTATGATAACTGGTATCATTACTTGATTGCTTCAAAACATTGTTCTAAGGTGGATAAATAGTAAATCCAAGCTTTTTTTTAGGGTGTGGTTTGTGTGAAGGTGGGTAAAGTACAAGTTGAGGTAGAATCACATTAACTTCTCTTGGTTTTGGTTTATCATTAAAGGTCTTAGTGGATGAACTTTGTGAGATGAAATCCTCCAGGGCTTCATATAACATGTCAAATTCATCACTACTAAAAGGCTTGAGGGTTAGGTTAACTTGGAAAGAGATATTTGACATAGTCAAATAACTATACTTTTTCCAAGTGGCTTTGGTCTTAGGTCTTGTTTTTGGCCTTTTTTTTAATCTATGTCTAATGTAATCTAATATAAATGCTAAAAATTAAAAGTCTAAGAATCTAATTCAATCAACAATTGTAATGAGTGTAAATAATGATATTTCTAATGATTTCATTGTAATTGAAAGTAGGAAAACTGAAATAGAAAAGCAATAACAACAAAAAGAAGCTTAAAGACAAAAAAAAATAACTCTATAAAATGTAGTACAAAATTTGGACTGGGAATAATTCGCCCAAGGTGGTGAATGAGTCCCATTGGGGATTTTTTTCAAAATTTTCAAAAAAAATTAATTGATTTTTATGTTTTCTATGCTATATGACCTAGGTATGAGATTTAAATGGAGACTTTGAATGATTGTCAATGAAATTAAATGCAAGACTGCAAAATAAATGAGATTTCACTAATGCAAAATTTGAAACCCTAGAATGCAAATTAACCAATAAAAATCTTAATGCAATGTTAATTCAAGCCAAATCTAGGATGAAGATGCACTCCAAATTATAAATATGATATAAATGTAGGTTCACCAAAATGAAATGATTAATTTTTTGGTATAGAGTGCTAGCATATGATTTTAGGACTTAGAGCACACCCACAAATCTAATTTCATTCAAGGGTAACCCTAAAGATCTCAATGAAAAAGAGAAAGAAATCTTGTGATAGGGTTGTCTTAGGGGCTGAATATGATATAATGAGGGGTTCACCATCAAGTCTAAACTTGGAAAAGACAATGAAATTTAATATGTAATACAAAACCCTAATTCAATGCAATGACTTACAAAATGGCTTAAAAATGCCAACAAAATAAAACATAAAAGTAGAAAGATGGACAATGTGCACCTAGAAATTTGGAAGTGACTGATTATAGCTCTAAAATACTAGAAATTTTGAGTATTTCACCTATTGGGACTCATTCACCAACCTAGGTGAATCACTCCTAGATTTGGGTTTTTGCATAGGAGTCTATTTCGAGAAAAAGGGTATCTAAATCTGCAAACATCTATAGTGGGACTCATTAGCCACTCTTGGTGAATCAATCCCATTCTACTTTTTTAGGAATTTCAAGTTGCGATCTACACTTCAACACCTGCTCTTTCCTTCCTACTTGAGTTCTAGATCTGAATCTACAAAAACACCTAGAAAATAGAATATAAACTTGATTTTCTAATGAGGGGTTTGCCTTGGTCAAAGCCCTAATTTGGTAATTAAACCTTGATGAAATAATTAAATAATCATAAAAATAAGAATATAAACCTTGTTGGAACCTGAAAATACCTACCATTTTTTGCAAAATTTTAGGCTCCCATGATGAAAGATTTGATTTTAGAACTAAAAAATAGTCATAAAATTTGCCTCAAGAGCATAATTAAAAAAATCATAAAATGAAGTCGATTCAATTCCATGGAAAACTACCTTACAAGCCTGTTTATCTTCCATATGTGAGTGTGTCTACCTGATTTTAGCTTTATATGATCTAATTTGATGAAGTTTTGAAATATCAAGTTGAAAGGTTCTCAAAAAGGTTGGTTGTCTACATAGTAAAATTTGTCAAAGAGACCAACTTTGGAGGCCAATATTTATCAACTAGAAATTTTTCATAAAAAACCAGTTGAAATTTCTAATTCTTCCCATACTAATTTTCTCTCAGGTCATTTTTCAAGACCCCAACATATTATTTGATGTTTTTCAAAGCTGGAAGAAAATGGGTTTTACACAATTTTGACATCTGCACATCAAGAAAAGTGTTGCAGAAGTCAACTTTGATATCATTTATATTGTGTGAAGAATATGGATTAATGGAAATACTTTTTGCAAAAATGTTCATTGAACCTAAATGAACTAATCTCCAGGGTGGTAGCTTCCCAAAATCAAATTTGATAGTTTTTCAAGGAGGCAAGTTCGTAAGTTTCAATTGAGCTTGACAAGTGGAGTTTGCAAAAAATGCTAAGTGGACCACTTTGAGCATTAAAATTTTTTAATCATGATGCCTTCATGCCAATATGTTTGAAAAACATACTCCCCTATCATATGTCAACATGTAGGTGAATTTTTGTGGCTTCAAAATATGTTTTGGTTATTTTTTCGAGGCATTTCTAGAGGCTATTTGACTTATCCTAGTTATAGTACAAAATATCATAAAACATATTTTTTGATGACTACTCATTCAAGTTTTGAGTGTATTTTTTTATTTTAATGAAATAATTGAGTTTACATAGTGAGCATATTTTCAGAATGACTACAAAGATAAACCATTGTGGGCTATGTAAAAGGGTAAATAAAAGCAGTGACAGAGGTAGCTTTCCTAGTAAGAAAAATCATAGAACAAGAAGATGAAATATGCTTGTGATGACTAAAAGGGAAAAAACAATATACAATATACTAGTGATAGTACTATCAAAATTTATATCATGCAAGAGAAAGTTTCATATTGAGAAATGAACAAATTCTAGAAATATGAAGATGAGACAAAGGATAATATGGACATAAGTTTATCATCAATAAGAAGGGTCCACGATGTTGGTTTAATGAGCCAATTTTTGACTATTATGAACCTTTGGGTAAACTCGAATGTTAATAATTTACTCACTAGAAAAACATGCCAATGAAAGTTATTTATGAAGTCTTGAACTAGTTAGAGACAAGGAGGAATTAATGATCAAGAACCTATGCCTAATTGAACTTTTAAATCTTGCTCAAAAGCAACAAAGACTCTTCGAAGTTAACAACTACTTGTAAAAATTGGTGCTGGGAAATTAGGCAAGACTCTTCAAACTATAAAATATTTTTAAATCTTGATTTAAATGACTCAAAGTTCCACTTTTACCTATTGTTTAGTCTTGATGCTAACAAAAATAGGCAATGCTTTCTTTCAAAAAATTGAAGTAGCTTTGGGAGAATTGATCCTATATAACTATGCATCACCATTAACTCAATTAGAAATTCTCAACAAAGGAAGAATATTAATTGAAAATTCTCCAAAAGGTTAGATTCTCAAAGAAAATGTAAATGTCTTCATAATAGGAAAAAATTCTTGAAGAACTTTTCAGAGAATATAAAAGGGCAATAGGACACAATTGCTGCCAGGAAAGCCACTTCATTTCATAGCTGGGTACAATCACATAGTTGCTAAATGGTTGGAATGATTATAGATTCCTTCTCTATCACCATCTCAATCATCGAGGGAAATTAAATGGATTTTAACTATCCTAATGAAAATACATCGATGATGGAGAAGTCTTGAACTACATATGTCATTTTGGTGCACCATGGAGAGACAACATCGAATTTTGGTGGGATATTTCAAAGGAAATTAGAGTCATAATTGAATGATCTTGGATGTGAAGACAATAGAACGAATGGTGTGAAATGGGAGAATTTTTGTCATCTTCGTCCTCTTTGAAAGTGAGTTTGGCTATATGCAAATTTCACAAAAAGCACTAAGAGTGGAAATCAATGGACAAGGGGTATTTTATTTCTCCTCAGCAATCCAATGATAATTTCAATGATCTTAATAAGAGGGATGCAAAAGAGGCATGTAGTAAATACAATATAAGAATGGGATTATTGAATGATTTCAAGCATGAAACATGTGGCAACCACAAATATTAGGAAATGCTCAAAGAGACTTGGTCTCATGGAATGCAATGATTGTCAATTATGCAAAAAGTGGATTTGTTAAAAAATTCTCAAGCAATGGAATTGGTAGATGTCAGTCCAAATTTGATGGTCTTTACCAATATCCTCAATGCCTCTACCAATTTGTAAGCTTCGAATAGAGATAGACAGTAGCAAAAACTAAAAGGCCTATATTAAGCCCATCTATTTTACATCCCCTAGAAAAGAGCCCCATTTCACCAGCCATGATGCTAGTAACTACCAAATCGATGGGGAATGTTAAACATACTTGGCTTGGGGGAATTTAAGCAAGATTGTGAATATTTGGAGGATGGGATAAAAAGACATTTTATACATTCCCACAAAGTCAACAATAAAAAACCCTAGAACTAGTGCAATTATAGTAAATAATTTCATCAAAGGGAAATGTTAATATTGAGAGGAATGGAACATAGGTCTCTTTGATGCCCTGAGATATGTTAAACAATATGCAAAAATTTATAACAGAAACATTTACTCATCACACGGAGTCATGCAAGGGTCCCTTCGATCTCCCAGTAGCACTTAAATATGTCAAAGAGAAACATGGATATCAGTGGGACATTTCTCAAACTCTCCTCAATGCTCTAAAAAACAACAAAGGAAAATCATTTGTCTAGGAGAGAAGTAAGCTTTGGCATGAGATAAAGACAAGTCTTCTCAATCCTCTAAAACATAGACACATGAAAAAAATTCATTAAGGAGAAAGTGAATATTGGCAAGAGTAAAATTTGAGTTACCCCGATATGTGAATGCATATGATCAAATTGTGATTATAGTGGAAAATAATATTACTTTGAGAAAATATAAACTTCGCACTTTTATTGAGGGGATTATAAGGTGGAAAAATATTTTACCCACGAAAACCATAAAAGGTAAAATTTATAAAATATTTGCACTCGGAGGTGGTATATTTTTCACTGAAGGAGTTATGAGAGTGCACAATTATTTTTACATGAAAGACATATTTATTGGGTGAAAATGCAAGTGTTGAAGATAATAAATCAAGATTAATTTTTATGGGAAGACAATGAAGTTTAAATTCAAGTATTTTAATTTTTGAAAGATAATTAATTGAATGAAGAGTTGTAGCGGACGAATGTATGAAGAGTCATAACCCTAAAAATGAAATGTATATATGTAAAATGAAATCATTAATCATCATTATTAGAAGTAGTAGGTTAGGATCATCATCATCAATAGTTATGGATAGGTTCATCCTCTAATATAGCACATTTCACTCATCCATTTCCATATTCCAAAAATTTCTGCTATTAATGTATATCTTTTGAAGCAATGTAATGGAGAAGAATTTCCATAATCAGCGATCTATTTCTAGTGTTCAACTATTGTGTTAATATTCATTCTTATATATTTTTGTGTTGTCTCTAAAGTTATTCAGATTTTTTCAACTTCTCATAACACATTTTAAGTTGTTGTGTGATTCTCTTGATTCGGTTTCGGTTGGGGTGAATTAAATTCCTTTCAAAAAAAATTATTTTAATTGGTTCCTTCCAAGGATTAAAATCCTTTTAAATTAGTTAGTCTGATTGGTTTCCCTCAAGTTTAGAATTAAAAATACTTTCCGTATATCACACTAATTTGGGAGAATAACATTGAGATTCATAAAGAACAATACAGTGACTGACAAACCTGCACGTTTGTACAAGGTGCAAACATCCTAAGTGCCCAATAGGTGAGAGGTAAGTTGAGAAGTAGATCCACCTACCTTACATATCTATCTCAATCATCGTTACCCAAATTTGACTCCATTTTCCCAAAAGGATTAGGCACTAGTCATACTTAGAACATTTTATACAAACTTTCTTTATACACTTGATTCTAAAAAAAATGACAGTAGGAATTAATTAATAGCCTTGCATCTATTTAACTCTTGCATGCAATTGTGAATATATTGCCTAGATTAGAGATTACACTTATAACCTATAAATTTTCCTTATCGTTCAGGTACACCCACCTAGTTTTAGCAGAACCTAAAGAATAGGGGGTTATCAATCATATTTACCCCATTCATTAGCCAAAAATGTACTAAGATATTGGAACTCTTAAGGTTCAAAACCTACATTTTTGAGACCTGATAGATTGGTGACTCTACTAGGGAAAAACTTGAAGAAATCTGGTAGCAAACTGCATTTTCTTCTAGAGTCATAAAAGCATTTTGAATCTTGTAATTTTACCTCACATAATTGAGCTAGAGATTCTTCTAGGGTAAACCAAGAACAATTTCAAAATCAATTTCATTTTCCTACTTTTGGAAAAAGTGGGTGCTGACTATAAAAAATAAATTTGATGAAGAATGCAAAAAGAAATTTCAAATTACAACATTTTTAGTTAGAGATAAAGGTTGAAGCATGGATAGAAACTATTCTTTTCCCTATACACATTATGGTACAATTAGAAATCTTGGCAACAAAAGTGATGCTTATCATTAACAGAAGGACATTTTTACATCACAAGCCCCAAATGAAATGAATTCTTATCCTATCCCTCCTAGAAAAAAGATAGTGAGCTACCAAGATCATGAATATAATCAGTATGTCAGGCATTATCAATACCAAATTCCATGCCAAACTGTGTAAAGCAATTTCATCCCTCTTGGCAATGTTGATCAAAGGTTACAACAACAATTAGAAGTACAACAACATCAGATACTTTTCCAACCGAGAGTATTGGATCTTGAAATATACAAACCACTTGATTTCAAAAATATTTAGGGTTATCCAAATCCTAGCATTTCAAATGTTGAAAATCATTTGCTAAAATTGAGTGGATGTAAATTAGAATCAATAGATATGCACCTCCGACAATTTATTAATTTAGTGGTGAACTAGAAAATAAGTGGAAAGGATGTTATTATGAAACTTTTTTATGATAACATTGGAAAATGATGCTGAAAATTGGTTTTGTAGCATTCCTATGTTTTACATAACTTCATGGAATGAACTTGGAAATAGGTTCATGTACCATTTTAAAGAGAAAAATGATGAGTATTTTCAAAAGGGAAGTCAAATTAAATTTGGGGAACCTAGATTTTCCCTATTCAAAAGAACATTGGATATCCTTTTAATGATTATCTTAATGAATCCATATATACTAAGACATTCATGAAAATATATAATTCAGACCAATGGCTTGCGTCATGGAAGCTGGTTACTCTAAAACAACTGGGAAGATTGATTACTATCATGGATAAGAAAAGGTATGGGGATGTTGTTAATATTGAATCTAATGGTGATGACATTGATGAATATGGAGAAATTGATCAAGAAATACACATGAAAGAGGAAACATGTGCAAGTGAATATTTTGATGATGATATTTCAGATTTCAATGAGGATGAATTTGCTGAGGACCAATTTTCCACCATGGAGGATAATTGTAGTACTGAAGATATTTTTGGAAACATGTTGCCTGAGGAATATATCAACCACGATTCAAATGATATGGAGGTGAAGCCATGTGTGCATTGTCATAGCATTGACAACAATAAATTAGAAGCTAAAATTAAAGAAGACAGTATGCCCTATAACAATGAAGAAGGCAATGACTATGATCAGTCCATAGAGGATGGGTATGCAAGTGAAAATAATTGCTATGATAGCCTACATGATGAGGATGAAGAAATAGAAGTTCACTCCTGCATATCAGATTATGACTATAGGAATAGTGCATGTTATGAAGAATCCATTGAAAATCCATATTTTCATGAAAATCACGTGGATTTGTAATTAAGTGGTTCTTTCAATTCTAATGGAAATCAAGAGAAAGAAGCAATGGAAGATGTAAATAAAGAAGCAGGTCCACTTGACAGTGAACTAATAATACCTCTAGCTACAGTTGAGTACCATGATGACACAATTTCTGAAGAAGAAGTTTGTACACCTGAAAATGGTTTTCAATTTTTTTCAACCCCATTGTATAATGAAAAGATAGAAGAAAAACAAATGAAATTTTTTCAAGGTGTGCCAGAACTTGAATTTCATGTGTATTCAAATCCAATTTATAATGAGGATTAAGCATTTTCTAATAATTAGGATGGTGTATCAATTTGTGAAGCAAATGAATGTGAAATCAATGCATCTAAATTACCATTTTTTGATGATGAAAAAAGTGAAGAATACATCAAAAATGAGATGGATGAAGAGGCATGCCCACTCAACATTGAACAAATTTCGGATTTGCTGACTATGGAATATCATAAATATGCACTTCAAAAAAAAATTGAAATTTGATGTCCGACATACATGTACTTCGACAATGAGGGTACCTTGTATGACAATGATGAAGGGATTCTTGAAACTGATCTAGATCCTATGTGTATCCAAATTCAACAAGAGATTTATAAATTAAAATTAGTGATCTTTAAGAATGAAATTTATTTGCATATCATGGATGATACATGCTTAACATCAATTGGTTCAAATATACATAATGATGAATGTATGGATCAAAATTTGATGTCACTACCAATTGATAATATGGAAGATGCTGAAAATATCTCAAATGAAACTATCTTAGAAGATGTTGATATGGAAGACTTCTTAGACCCATGTGAGAAGCATTCAAATAATAGAGTGAGTAGCATGAATGAGCACAATTTTTTTTCTTCCTACACACTTAGAAGTTGTTTTCATATTTTGCATCAAAATCCATATGATAATTTTAGATCATCTATGCAAACTTCTGATGAAGTGAGACCCAATGAATTCAGTTGTGAAGATTTTTAGTTTTCAGTTCAGCTGGGAGACCATTTCATGATGCATGACAATGACAAAAAGGGTGGAGAATTTGGCATTAAGAATAAAAGTTATTGGTATAATGAATGGGGCATGATTTTTTCACATGATAGTAACAATTTTAAAATTATGACTAAGTCTAAAACAAAGAATGGAAAAGGAAATATGGGTAGTGTTGAAGGTGGTGTTATTTTGAAAGTTTCCAATGGCAGTGGATATAACAGGGCAGATTGCATGAATATTTTCAAGAGGAATATGATGAAATCATATCAGAACATGGTTTATGATAGAGGTAATTTTAGGCCTTTATTTTGGGTGACCTTGGGCCATCATTTATGGTTTGAATTTAAAAAAAAACAAATTGGTGACAAGAGTGGTCTTTTTGAAGTTCTATTCCCCAATAGATGAAACATTTAGTTTGCTCCCCCAAAGACCTGGATTCTTGCTATGCCCACAAGGGGAATACATCCCTAGATGGAGTCACTTTTGGAACCTAAAAATACCTACCATTTTTTGCAAAATCTTAAGTTCCCATGATGAAAATTTTGATTTCAAAACTCAAAATTATAGTCATAAAATTTGCCTCAGGAGCCTACTTCAAAAAATCACAAAATGAAGCCAGTTAAATTCCATGAAAAACCACCTTAAAAGAATTTTTATCTACCTTATTTGAGTGTGCCTACCTAATTTTAGCTTCTTATGATCTGATATGATGAAATTTTGAAGTATCAAGTTGAAAGGTTCTAGGAAAGGTTGGTTGTCTACACAATAAAATTTGTCAAAGAGACCAACTTTGGAGGCCAACATTTATCAACTAGAATATTTTCATAAAAAACCAGTTGGAATTTCCGATTCTTCCCATATTAATGTGATCTCATGTAAGTTTTCAAGACCCCAACATATTATTGTATATTTTACAAAGCTGAAAGCAAATGGGTTTTACATAGTTTTTATAGCTGCACATCAAGAAAAGTGCCACAGAAGTCAACTTTGACCCTTGATATCATGTGAAGAAGATGGATTAATGGAAATCCATTTTGTACATATGTTCATTTAACATAAATGAACTAAACTTCAGGGTGGCAGCTTCCCAGAATCAAATTTGATATTTTTTCAAGGAGACAAGTTGGTAAGTTTCAATCGAGTTTGACAAGTGTAGTTTGCAGAAAATGTTGAGTGGACCACTTTGAGCATTAAAATTTTTAATCTTGATGCCTTCATGCCAATCCATTTGAAAAACATACTCCCCTATCATATCTCAAATTTTGGTGAATTTTTGTCACTTCAAGATAAGTTTTTGTTACTTTTTTGAGGCAATTCTGGAGGCTACTTGACTTATCTTGGTTATAGTGCAAAATGTCATAAAATAGATTTTTGATGACTACTCATTCAATTTTTGAATTCATTTTGGATTTTGATGGAATAATTGGGTCTACATAATGAGTATTTTTTTAGAATGACTACAAAGATAAACCATAGTGGGAGGTAAAAGGGTAAATAAAAGTAATGACAGAGGTAGCTTTCTTGGTAAGACAAATCAGAGAACAAGAAGATGAACTATTCTTGTGACATCTAAAAGGAGAAAATAAATATACAATATGCCATTGATAGTTCTATCAAAATTTATATCATGTATTAGATTTGTTCATATTGAGAAATGAAAAAATTCTAGAAAAATGAAGATGAGTTAAAGGATAATATGGACAAAAGTATATCATCAACAAGAAGGGTCCATTGTGTTAGTTTAATGAGCCAATGCTTGACTATTGTGAACCTTTGGATAAACTCGGATGTTAATAATTTAGTCACTATAAAAACATTACAATGAAATTTATTTATCACGTCTTGAACTAGTTAGAGATAAGGATGAATTAATGATAAAGAACATGTGCCTAATTTAACTTTTAAATCTTGCGCAAAAGAAACAAAGACTCTTCCAATTTCACAACAAGTGATGGAACTTGGTGTTGGGAAATTGGGCAAGACTCTCCAAACTATTAAATATTTTAAAACCCTGATTTCAATGACTCGGAGTTAT
This sequence comes from Sequoiadendron giganteum, assembly GCA_007115665.2. Lineage (NCBI taxonomy): Eukaryota > Viridiplantae > Streptophyta > Pinopsida > Cupressales > Cupressaceae > Sequoiadendron > Sequoiadendron giganteum. The sequence goes on along the minus strand of CM021104.1, from coordinate 174,639,977 downwards.
GCTTTGACCTCTGGTTTGGTCTTGATACTGACAAGAATATGCAATGCTTTCTTTCAATGAATGAAAGTGGCTTTGGGATACTTGATCCTATTTAACTATGCATCAGAATTAACTCAATCAAAAATTCTCAACAAGGGCAACAGATTAATTGGAAATTCTCCAGAAGGTTAGATTCTCAAAGAAAATGTACATGTCTTCATAATAACAAAAAATGATTGAAGAACTTTCTAGAGAATATAAAAGGGCAATAGAACAAAATTTCTGCTAGGAAAGCTACTCCATTTAGTATTTGGGTACAACCACATAGCTGCTACATGGTTAGAATGATTATAAATTCCTTCTCTATCACAATATCAATCATTGAGGGAAATTAAATGGACTATAATTGTCCTAATGAAAATACATCAATGATGGAGAAATCACGAACTACAGATGTTATTTTGGTGGGCCATGGAGAGACAACATCAAATTTTGGTGGGATATTTCAAGGGAAATTAGAGTCAGAACTGAATGAGCTTGGATGTGAAGACAATAGAATCGATGGTGTGAAATGGGAGAATGTTTTTCATATCCATCCTCTTTGAAAGTGAGTATGGCTATATACAAATTTCACAATAAGCACTAAGAGTGAAAAATAGTGGACAAGGGGTATTTTGTTTCTCCTCAACAATTTGATGATAAGTACAATGATCTTAATAACAGGAGTGAGAATGAGGCACATAGGAAATACAAGCTGAGAATGTGATTGATGAAGGATTTTAAGTATGAAACATGTGGCAACCACAAATATTAAGAAATGCTCAAAGAGACTTGGTCTCATGCAACACAATGATTCTCGATTGCGCAGAAAGTGGATTTTTTTAATAATACTCAAGAAAATGGAATTGGCAAGTTTCAGTCCAAATTTGATTGTCTTTAATATTATCCTCAATGCCTCTACCAAGTTGTAAGCTTCAAATAGAGATAGACAATCCCAAAAACTGAAAGGCCTTTGTTAAGCCCGTCTATTTCACATCCTCTAGAAAAGAGCCTCATTTCATTGGAAATGGAGCTAGTAACTACAAAATCGATGGGGAGTGTTAAAAATATCTAGCTCAAGGGAATTTAAGAAATGTTGTGATGATTTAGAGGAGGTGATAAGGAAACATGTTTTGCATTCCCATAGAGTTAAAAGTAAAAATCCCTAGAGCTAGTGCAATCATAGTAAATATTTTCATCAAAGGGGAATATTAATATCGAGAGGAATGGAACATAGGTCTCTTTGATGCCCCGACATATGGAAAAAAATAAGAAATTTTTTATCAAAGAAACATTTACTCATCGTAGGGAGTCATGCAAGGGCCCCTTCAATCTCCCGATAACACTTAAATATGTCAAAGCGAAATAGGGATATCGAAAGTACATTGCTCAAAGTCTCCTTGACTCTCCGACAAACAAAAAAGGAAAATTATTTGTTGAAGAGAGAAGTAAGCTTCGGTAGGAGATAAAGACAAGTCTCCTCTATGCTCTAAAACATATACATGTGACTGAAATTCATCGAGAAGAAAGTAAATATTAGCAAGAGTAAAGTTTGAGTTACCCCGATATGTGAATGCATATCATCAAAGTGCAAATAAAAGATTGAATAAAGTGTGATTATAGTGGAAAATAATATTACTTTGAGAAAATATAAACTTCACATTTTTATCAAGGGGATTATAAGGTGGATACTTATTTTACCCATTGAAAGCATAAAAGGTAAAATTTATTAAATATTTGCATTGGGAGGTGGTATATGTTTCATTGAAGGAGTTATGGGAGCACATAATTATTTTTATGTGAAAGACATATTTATTGGGTGAAAATGCTAGTGTTGGAGATAATAAATCAATATTAATTTTCATGGGAAGAGAACGGAGTTAAAATTAAAGTATTCTAATATTTTGATGATAATTAATTGAATGAAGAGTTGCAGCAAACGAATGCGCGAAGATTCATAATCCTAAAAATGTAGTTTATATATGTAAAATGAAATCATTAATCATAATTATTAGAAGCAGTGGGTTAGGATCATCATCATCAATAGTTGTAGTTTGGTTCACCCACTAGTATAGCACATTCCACTCATCCATTTTCATATTTCAATTTTTTTTTTTTTAATGTATATCTTTTGAAGCAATATAATGGAGAAGACTATTCATAATCAGTGATCTATTTCCAGTGTTTAACTATTGTGTTAATATTCATTATTATATGTTGTTGTACTATCTCAAAGTGGTTATCTTATGTTATTCATATTTATACAATTTTTCAAAACACATTTGTTGTTGTTATGCAATTGTCTTGATTGGGTTCTAGCTAGGGTGAATTAAATTCCTTCCAGATAATTCATTTTAGTTGGTTCCTATCAAGGATTAAATTCCTTTTAAATTATTTATTCTAATTGGTTTCCCTCAAGTTAAGAATTAAAAATATTTTCATGATATCATAGTAATTTCGGAGAATAACACTAGGATTCATAAGGAAGAGTACAATGACTGACAAACCTGCACATTTGTAGAAGGTGCAAACATCCTAAGTTCCCAATAGGTAAGAGGTAAGCTGAGAAGTAGACCCACCTACCTTACATATTTTTCTCCATCATCATCACCCACATCTGACTCCTTTTGCCCAATAGGATTAGACGCTAGTCATACTTAGAACATTTTATAAAAGCTTTCTTTATACACTTGATTCTCAAAAAATTTGCAATAGGAATTAATTATTAGCCTTGCATCTATTTCACTCCTATGTTCCATTGTGAATAGATTTCCTAGATTAGAGATTACACTTATAGCCTTCAAATCTACCTTATCATTTAGGTACACCCACCTAGGTTTAGCAAAGTCGAAAGAGTAGGGGGTTATCAATCATATTTGTCACGTTCGTTAGCCAAAAAAATACTAAGAGATTGGCACATTCTTAAGGTTCAAAACCTTCATTTCTGAGACCTAACAATCCCTAGCCTTAAGTGTGTTAAAGACTGGGAAATTTGAAGCAAAATGAAATCATATTCTAATTTGCAAGAATGGAAATATGAAGATGAATGACTCACTTGGAGGGATCTCTAATCACCCCCAAACAAGCTCCAATGATTCTTATACCTTCCTTAGGCTGAAAGTAGAGTGATAGTGAAGGATGGAATCACTTAGGAAATAGATCTTTAGGCTTGGCTTGATGGCTAGTTGCATCTCCCCAACCTAGAATGCATCATGATTCACCCTATAGAACCATGATCAACCCTTGACAATGATAGATCTTGAATGAAAGTGAGATTGAAGGCCTAAAAAAAACTTTAATGCTACTCCAAAGCTTCAAATTTACTGATTACTTACTCTTTAATGCTCTTGTGAAGACTCTTGAATGCCTAGATCTTGAAAATTCCTCTTGAGAATGCTTATATAGATTAGCTAGATGATAAAAATGACTAAGAAACTTTCTTTTATAGGCATCAACACCTAATTGACCATTATTTAGATCTCAAAGGCCGACATACACCAAAAATTTGAATTGAAAATGACCCCAAATGGGTCCCACCTAAGGGGACTCATTCGCCCAAGGTGACGAATGAGTCCCACCTTAGCTTTTTGAGATGGGTTTTTGAGATTTTTGGTGTTTTGAGTGATTTTGTCAAGTTTTAAGTGAACTAAGCCCTGAGATCCAAAATAATGGCTCTTAGGGGCCTATAAATTGTGCATTAAAGGGCGATTAATGCAAAGGTACTAAAATAGGTCCATATTAAATAAGAAATTACCCTCTCTCCAAGAAAGGGGGTCAATTTCCATCATTACACTTGCATATAAGCTCTAATAAAGATGGGAGAAGTTTCCCTCCCAAATAGTTCCATTAAAATATATTATTTTATACTTCCATATAACCTTAGGAATATAAAATACCCATAGGAATTCCAAAATATATCCCTAGGAATCCCTTGGTTGTCTATCACTTATGATGGAAAAATATTTTTTAGTTGTGTAGTGTCATAAGATTGCACCCCATGGGAATTTAACCTACACTTTTTTGCATCCACTCCCTTAGTATTTTTATAGGTTATATTCAACCCTTGCATCATCCTTTTTCCCCTTAGGAGGGTTAAGACCCCTTTTCAGTATCTATCTTCTTCTGTCAACTTTTTATTGAACCTTGTGTTATCATCATTCCGACCATTTTTTAACATGATTTATCTAGACACTAGCCCATCCTATGGGTCTATTCATTTTGTGCTATCATCTCGCAAAATTTAAATGTTGAAACAGTTGTTTAAGAGCATGTTTCCACTTATCACCTACCTTTGTTAGCGGAAATAGATCAAGTTACTTTGCAGCAGCTTCTTTCCCTCACCTTCTCTCTTTAAAATCCATATTTTCAATTAATTTGGTCTTCTTGGTCTCTCTCTTTGAAAATCTCACTTTTCTTTCTCTAAAAATATCTCTTTCTCTTGTTCTCTCAAGTTTGCACAACTCTCTTTCTTTCTATAGTGATCTCAAGCTCTCACAATGTTCTCTACATCTCTATTCACTCTCACAACTATCTCTTTATTTATCTCTCTTTGGTTCCCTCAAGCCTTTTAGGGGGTATATATCTCTTCTCTTATGTATTTTAGAATCTTTTTATTTCTCAAATCTCTTCTCTATTTATCTTTCTATCTATTTTTCTACTTGGTTGTCTGTGGAGGTGGAAACACTAAAATAGGGGTTTGACCAAGGCAAGCCCCTAAACAACCCCAGAATTTTCTCTTGGTCTTATGTGTGTAGGTGTTGGATATATTTATTTTTTGTAGGCATCATTGCTTGGTCTAGGCCATGAGCATTTTCTTTCTGTTATTCTCTCATTTCATCATTTACATCTCACTTAGTTTACTTTAATTTACTCTTTATTATTTTCTTATATTTTAAGAGTTCCTAGTAAGTCATAATAGTAGCAGTCATCTTCTTTTTTATGTGATAGTATCAATTTTTGGTCTATACAAGACACCTATGTGTCTCTGGGATGTTAGTGTGCTACACCTTTGTCTATGTGATGTGTTATCATCCATGGCTGAGAGATTGCTATTAGAGTAAAAGGTATTTCCTAATGAATTATTTATTTAATTATTAGGTTCCTTTTCCTGTAATTACTTAAGCTTACTTAGGTCCTATCTATTTTATGTTTAATTTCATAGGATGAGGACACATGTCATTATCTTATTTTATTTTCACCTAGGGTTTCTAGGTTAATGTAATAGTTTTTTAATGTTTTTAAACTTAAAAATAAAACATGTTTTTTTGTAATATATATTTCTTTTACACAATAAATCCATTGTACCTACATGAAGTATATTTTTTCCAACACCTGTAAATATGGAAGACCTCCAAATTTGGGGTATTTTTACTAAATTTTGGATAAATCCTTTTTACCCTACTCAACCCCTCTCTGTTGGGATTTTTAAATTTTGCACCTCAACTTGCAAAGGTCATATCTTGGCCATATGGTGGTCTTTTCTAGTGTAATTTTTTTTAAATGGGATAGAATTTCATGCTCTTTTTAGTGATGTAGGTGGTTTATAGTTTGGAGTTATTTTATTTTTCTATAATTTGGTTTTCTTAGTGTTGTTGTGTAGTCCTCATTTTGGAGACTTTGATGAGCCGTATCTTTTGTGCATCCAGACTCTTTTTTTGGTTCCATATTTTTAGAGTGTATTTTATTTGTGTACTTTTTCATGGTGCTATGGGTTCCCTCTTCCTTTCTTAGAGAATTTTATTTTAACATGTAGACCTTTTTTGGACAACAGGCTTCCATTGTATGCAATTTTCATTATATAAATGTGCTAAAATAGAGTAACTTTATATTTTTCATGTAATTGGGATCCTGTGCATCCTTGTGTGACTTATTATACTCACACTATAATGTAAAGTTACATGGGGGTTTTGATGTTTTTCCTTTTTTTGGAATTATTTTTTCAAGTGATTTCCCCTCCCATGATAGCAACCTCATGTGTATGTGCCTTTTTCTAGCAAACCCTTTATATTTTCTAGTAGTTTCATTTTTGCACATTCAGATGTTGGTCTTCTTCATGCACTAAATTTTGGAATTTAGTTTTTGTGTATCTGTCATGGCTCTACCTTGTCAACATTATGGGGGGTTTCTACTATTTGTGCTAATGGTTCCTTAGGTTAGCATTGGAGTGATCTATGCATATAGTATATGTTACTTTCAAATGTATCATACATTAATGTATGGTTACATGCATTTTGGTGAGATGGAGAACTTACCATATGGACACTCTTGCATTCATGTTTTGAAGGAAACCTTCTATTTTCACTTGATCAGTTCTTTAGACTTTTGGTACTTGTGCCATCTGTATCTTCAACTTCCAAATGTTTTCCTTTGTTTTCCATTTGATTCAAATAGTCTCATTGAGGGTACTCATACAAATTCTTGTCTTCTTGATCATGATCATTATTTATTTAGTTGAGGTTCTTCTTTTGACACTATAGTAGTCATTCCTCGATAGTGTTTGTAGTGTCTTCATGCTTCAATGGTGTTCTTCATGTTCATCCTTTATTCCTATATTTTGGGACAATTCTTGGTTTGAGGCTTCTTCATCCTTCACTTTAATTTGGATTTTTCTCAATCCTTCAATCTTGTTTGGAGGATTCTTCATTCCTTGGCTTGTATTTCTCTCTTTTGGAGAGAATTTTTCTCATTTTTCTTTTGTTTTGAGATATTTTTTTTTTGTACATGGGTACCTTATTTGACCTTGTTTTCTAGGATCCATCATTCATTCATATTTAGCAGCTTGAGCTTTTCCCTAAGTTTCATTTAAGGGGGAGTGTTAGAGTAATAGGTATTTCCTAATTATTTATATATTTAATTATTAGGTTCCTTTTCCTCTAATTATTTAAGATTACTTAGGTCATGTTTATTTTATGTCACATGTCATAGGATGAAGACACGTTACATGATCTTATTTTATCCTCACTTAGGGTTTCTAGGTTAATTGTCCTTTTATAAGGATTTTTTTTATTATCATTATAAGATTCACATTAATGAATGATTCATTATTTTTTGGATAAATAGTTCTTGGAATACATAGCTTTGATAGTCTCTCTTTCTGTGACAAGTTTTTGATTGTAGGTGATTCTTGGGAGTTGTGGAGCTAATTTTTTCCAGCTTCAACACTTTCCAGTCTATCTAGAGGACTTATGTGACCTATTCTTTCTATTTCTGAAACTCTCATCATTTTATTCTATCAATTGGGATTTTCCTTTGAGGTAGTTGAGGACCATTTTCTCCTTGTAGGATATTTTTTTTCATAGAGACTTGTTAGTAGTAAATCTCCCCCTCTACAACTTGTAAAAAATTATTAATGTTATACTCAAACCATTTGGATTTATATATTAATGGGATCATAGACCAAATTATCACCATAGGAGTCCCTTATTTTCACTTATTATATCTCCATCACCTTTGAATATTGAATTTTTAATAAAACCACCACTAGTGGCTATTATTTTTTTAGAATAATATATTTTATAGAGGAACAACATTATTCTAGGTTGGTAAAATTATAATGTTTGGTCAATTATCCAATTACAATCCCCTCTTCAATTTGATTATTTTGGCATATAATCATGGAAAATAAATTTTCCTCCAAGTTCCTCCTATGATAATGAATACTTAACCTAGAGAAATGGACTTAGTCGTAATCACTAAACTAGAGGAATTTGATTCTAGCATCTACTCACATAGTGATGGGAAATCCAAAATATTAAAATTTATTGATTTGATAATTAGTTGACTCATCCCATGATCACTTACATAACCTTGAATTCAAGTTTTACTCCAACTACATGTCATAAGGTCCAAACCATGATTTTCATAGATTTCATGGTATAGACCTTGCTAATTTGAACTACCATGGTGAACACCATTTTACCCTCCATAAGACTACTTTGGAAGACATGGTTCCTATTGTGTTATTCAACTTGGAAAAATAACCAAATTAGTGGTATAAATGGTATTGGATGGCCATAATTGACCCCAATTAAACTAAATTTACATAATTTTTCTTGATGTAGTTAAATTTTTGTGCCTATGAAAAATTTATATGATTTTTAACAAAATTGAGACAAATTTATGAATATCAAACTAAATTTGAGAAAATGGCCAATAAAACTAAAGGACTGATATATTAATTCTTTACAAGATATTTTATAAGTGACCTCTAGGAGTAAATTCAAGTTGCATTAAAAATTAACATTGTTAATTATATTATTGTGGCAATAATTTGGGAAAACATAGAAGATAAGCTCATAACTCAATGATAATTCTCCAAGTTCACCCGAATTAACCTCACTATATAAAATAATACTATTTCCACCCCTAACACTTAATACCTATCAAACATATCAGTAAATTATAGATGTAATCCCCACAAAATGGGATTATTTTATAATTGTGATGAAATATATATAATATGTCATCATTGTGCATAAAAAAAGCTATATTTTTACTTGATGTGGAATCACCACTAAAGGAAGGGGATAAAAATATGATAATGAGTAGCCACTAATTGAGGATCCAAATGATGACATTACTCTTGAAATTTCTATGCATCTATTTGTTTTTTATTAAGGAAAAAAGAGGTTTTGAAGGGATCCCAAAACCCTTTAACAAAAAAGACAAGAAATATATAGCAAGAAAAAGTTTAGAACAAAGAATAGAAAGCTACCAACAAAGAAGAAAACATAGAACTAGAACAACAAGAAACCAACAAAAACCCAACAAAAGTCTAGCCACTAGGCCAAATTCCTCAGGATGCCTACCACCTCCTGCTCTAGGTTGTTCATATTTAAAGTTTCTTTCTTAATCTATTGAATGTTAACAAGGGTCTTATCAGGCTTCCTCTTCAGGTTTAATCTAGTTATTTTTCTCATCCCAACACCCTCCACCTAGATTTTTTCTTTCTCAACTTCCAAATTCACAGCAGTCCTAACCTAATAATTTTTTTCCAAATTGTCAACCATAATATTCATTGTGTTTGCAGTAGATTTTAAGATCTTGTGTCTCATTTCCAACACCTTCTAGATAGAATCTCTTATGATCTTAATATTTTCCTCCATATCAAAAGTCTTGCCATCATGGTTACTCTTAAATTGTTGCAGATCCTCAACTATTTTCTTGAGGTAGTCCACCATGTATTTCTTTTCCTTCTCAGTCCATAAGTCAGTGGCCTTTTCTCTGTCTCTATTTTTGTTATCATTCATATCATGTATTTCCAACTTGTTGTTCATAGCCCTCTAATTCAACTTAATTTCCTTAATCTCAAAAAACACCCATCTAATTAACCTGAAAAAATCCATAGACCCATTATGAGCAATAGTAATAATGTCAATAGGAAGCTCATGTTCATCTTTAAAATAATGGTCATCCCCCTTAAGATCACTGGGATAATGAGGTACATCCTCTCTGTTATTAGTAGGGTAGTTGGAGTACTTTGATGAAGGGGTCGACTAAGGATCATCCTGATAAGTTTCATAGGAAGGGTCCTCTGAAAAATTTCTCTTTCCCTTCTCCTGAGGGGATACATTAGATTTTCTTTTCACCTTCAATTTAGTCACATCAAAACCCAAGAAAATAAATTTAGCTCTACCTTTAGAGATCATAGAACTAGGTTTAGGAAGGGCATGAGCCTTAGACTTTCCTTTGTTACTACCCTTTCCCACCACCTTCAAGGGATAACCTTCCTCATCCTCCATATCAATTTTCCATTCATCCTTGTCCATGTAACTGGAACCTAATTCACCCTTAGCAAAAACAAAGTGGGGAGAAGGGGACCGGTGGGATAGGGTTGGCATAGCTTTGAAATGTTCAAAGATTAAAACAAGAAAATCCTCATGAAGAATAGGGTATCTAACTGGATTCAAACTATGGTCATGAAGGCTAGCATTCAAAAAGGTGGAAATATAGAAAGGGAAATAAACCCTAACCTGATGCTGGAAGTGGTTGAGGAGCACAAAATGGTAACCAAAAACCCTAGTGTATCTACTAGCCAAGGTTATGTATTCCATGATCACCTTCAACACCTCCCGCCAAAGCAATTTGATCTTCATGGAGTCATAACTACTTTTGGTAGCCCTATGTAGGTCCTCCTTTTCCTTCTTTGTCTTCAAAAAAATTCACACAACTTGGTCAGAGAGTTTCCTATCCCTGTAAAACTTGAGACCCCCATGGGAAACCCATAACCTTAGCAATTAACTACTCATCAATGGCAACCTTTCTCCCAAAAAAATTAACATTTCCATTCTTTCATTCCTTGGAAAAAAACCTAATGACCTTATGGTCCCAGCCATGGAGGTTTTCAATGTAATTAGTAATCCCACCCTTCTCCAACAGTTCCCAAACCTTAGTGTTACTCCTCGGCTCCTCAAAATGTGTTAGTTCCACACAACAACACTACCACCCATATTGACAAAATTACAAGCCTGCTCAAAAAACTCTTGAAGAATGAATAAACTAATAACTAGAATGCCTAGAAAGCATGTCAAGCATAAAATATAAAAATAGAAATTAATATTATGGTGCTTCGGCCTTCGATGAAAAATAATTGAACAACAGTTCTAAGACTTCATAAAAAGAAACTCATCACCCATAATCATTAGTTGGTAGGGGGAATTTGAACCTTCCTATGAGTTCTATCATACATCAGTAAGGTGGTGACATCAGCCTTGAACTTGTCACTTCTTTGCCATGCCATTTTGTCCTTAGCTTGAACTCCCTTGTTGTAAAATAAGTCTACCATTGTGTTAATTTCCCTATATGCATGGGAAATGAAGCAATTATCAAAAGAGCTAATAATCCCCTTGGAAAGATTAATATAGTTCTCTATAGTCCATGAGGGATTTTGGAGGCCCTTAATACATTGTGTGATGTTGTTTGAGTTCCCTTCAAGCCACACATTTTAAAGTTCATATGATGGGCAAGATTTAAGGCTTGAAAATCTCCTATGGCTTCAATAAGGTGGTTGTTCTGGGTGCCCAAGGGGATCACCATCTCTGAAATAAAAATTCCATTATCATCCCATATCACTCCCCCACACCTAGTAGGCCTAGGATTACCCTTGGTCATCTAGTCAAAGTTGATTTTAACCCAACCAAGAGGAGGGAGGTTCCAATGGATACCATATCTAGGTCCCTTAGTTTATCTAAGAGGATAAGAAATATCAAAATTAATCTTCCAAGCATCTGCAACTCTAAGATCATAATCTTGGCAACTGACCTTTCCTTTAGCCTTAGTTTTTTAGTTAAGGAAATTTAAATTCTCTCTCACAACTCTAATGATTTTACCAAAGACAATTTCCTCTAAAAGATTAGAATCCCGAAATATTATATTATTATGCTCTTTCCAAATACCCTACACAAGGTGTGGAAAGATATATCTCCAAAGTAGTTTCATCACCTAATTGTTAGGAGGAGCCTTCCATTGGCAGTAGAAGTCAAGGATAGAGCTAGGAAAAACCTAGTTGAGGTTCCACAACTATAAGACCCTGCACCAAATGTCATAGGAAAAAGGATAGAGGAGAAAGAGATGTGAAATAGTCTCAACCTCTACACAACAAAGATAAAATCTACTAGGAAAAAAGAAACCATGCTTACAGAGATTGTCATTAGTCAAAATTTTATTTTGAAGAAGGATCCACACAAAAATACTGACTTTAGGTGTGAGGTTGTGCACCCAAGCCTTCACCCACATAGGATAAGGGGATGGATGATAAAAAGAGGCCACCACCAAGGAGACATAAAATATCACAACTGAAGATATTTTCCAAACCAAAGAATCCCCCTGGCGCCATGGAATCAACACGATAGAGTTTAGCAGAGACTGTATGGGGGATAGGTCTAGAATGATAGTAGAGATAAAAACCCATTGATCATTCCTCCAATAGTATCCAACAAGGGTACCAAATCTAGCTTTACACTCCTCCATATGATTTATAAAGATAGGGATATTACAAAGAGGTTCATTCCCAATCCATTGGTCTTTCCAAAACAAGATTCTTTTACCATCTCCAAGCTTCCAAATCGCACCTTTCCTAGCAAGATCCCTAGCCTTAGTGAAATTCTTACAAAGAGTAGATCTAGGAGGGAGATTTTAAGAGCTAAGAAATTATTTGAGGGAAACAACTCCCCACAAATATTTTTTGTGCCATATAGCATTCCATTCATGGACTTCAGTAAAGGCTCTCCAAACCTGCTTCACCAAGAGGGCTTTATTAAAAACTCTAATGTTCCCCAGGCCAATACCCCCATACTTTTTGTGTTTTCACACATTCTCCTAAGAAACCAATGGGATACTCTTCTTCCCCTCATCCCTTGACCAAAGAAAGTGTTTCTAAATATTTTCAATAATTTCAACAAATTTGGAAAGGATCTTGAACAAACTTATAGTATAGATAGGAAAATTCTTAAGTGAAGACTTTAACAACATAACTTTACCAGCTTAGCTTAGAAGGGCCCCTTTCTAGCCAACCAAATTTTGATTAAACTAACCCACAAGAGAAATCCAAAAAGATTCAAGAGGTTTGCTTCCCAAGGGAAGGCCCAAATAAATGGAAGGAAGAGAGTTAACAACACAACCACTAATATAATCAATCTTCCTTTACCTAGGTTTCAAAGTATTAAAAAAGAAGAGGGAGCTTTTTGTCTTGTTAATTTTTTTCCCAAAGGCTTCGTCATAAATCAAAAGGGAGCATTTTGATGTTCTAGTTTCTCCAATTGTTGAAATTCCCATAAGAATAGTGTAATCAGCAAATTTATGATGTGAAAAAACAAGATTAGTTGATGACGGTTTCAACCCTTTTAAACTCCCTTCCATCACCTATTTGTGCAATTACCTTCCTAGGCTTTCTTCCATCAAAGTGAAGAGAATAGGAGAAACATGATCTCCTTGTCTCACACCTCTTGAGACTTTGAAAAAATGGGACAGGGATCCATTCATAATGACAACAGTGCTGGTAGTGGAAATCATTTTCCATATCAATTGTGGAAATCTCTTTGAGAAACCAAAAGCTCTTAAAAATTTCAGCAAGAACTCCCAATCCACCCTATTATATGCCTTATACATATCCAACTTTATTAAAAAATATTGGCTCTTAGAAACCTCTAAATAATGAATATTCTCATGAATAGTGATTATTGAATCCAAAATCTTTCTATCAGGGACAAATCCATTCTACTGAGGAGAAATCAAAAGCTGAAGAACACTAAGTAGCCTAGTGGTGACAACTTTAGAAATAAATTTGTAAAAGGAGTTACATAATCTGATTGGGCAGAAGTAGTCAAAAACATCAGCACCAGAGAACTTGGGAATGAGAGCAATAAAAGTAGACTTAAGCTCCTTCAATAGTTTCCTAGATCCAAAGAGCTATTTGACAACATTAACCACATCTTCAACCATATGCATCTATTTTTTGATATCGTCACTCCTTTAACAATAAATTTTTAAGGTTTGTTTAAGAAAATTTCTCTCATAATTCTCATTGTTTCTAAAAGAACTAATAATTTTGTCAACCAAGAATTTCCAAGCAATAAAATCTATTTTGTTCACCATATTATAGCTTTAAGCTATTGAAAAAAATTGCTTTAAATTTACATTGTAAAGGAAACTATTAGAACATTTATGTTTCCATGTGAAAATGCAATCTCAAACCTAACATGATTGTATTGCCCTTGGGAAAATATAATATTATGTTGGGAGCACTATGCATCTACACTCCTAGTCATATCTTTTGGGATTCTTTTTAATCTCTAGATTTAATTTATAAATAGTGGTAAATAAAAAGTGTTATAAGGCCTGAAACTTAGATTATTTAGTCTCATTATCTCTCATTACATGGAAAAGTTACTCAAAAAATATTTCTCATGAAATTATTGCACAATAATTTACTATTTAGCCTATTAAATCTTTCACTTCAAGGCATATGAAGAATATTTAAGAGATTTTAGTGTTTTATTCAATGGTATTCTTGGAACTTACTATCCTACCTTCAATTTGCACTAAATATCATGAAATTAAGATATCATCAAGGAACATCCCTTTGAATATCTATCATTAAAGGTGCCAATTTTTGTAAAATATAGAAACAAAAATATTAATACAACTAATAGTTGTTATTCCAAGGGGTTATTAGGTGAAATCATATTTATTATTCCTCAAATTTCCTATTTTTGCACACAAATCATGTATCTTGGTTTATTTTAATTAATTTATGTTAACTATTTTTTACATCATGGATAAATTCCCCATTATGGTTCTTGATGATATATTAGATTAAAGCTATGGTGCCTAATTGAATCTGGATTACATTCATACTAAATAAGAGGGTATTACCAAAAAATACTTTCATGCTAATGATAGTTATCATGAGTTTTGTTTCATTCCATTTAGGCCAATGCACCATCTACCTTTCATATCTTGATATAAGATCATTTCCCCATTATTTTCGAATTTTATCATAATTTTATCAAATGATATAGAGAGAGGAGGAGATATAGTGATAAATATATAAAAAAATATAGAGATAGAGATCAATATCGAGATATAAATTGAGATAGAGAGGGACATATAGAGTTAGAAATATAAAAGAAGATAGAGATGGAGATAGGAGAGATATTAAAAAGGATTGGATAGATATATAGAGGGAGAAATTTATACATGAAGATAGTAAGAGAGGGTGATAGAGAGATATAAAGAGGGGGAACATTGAGATATATAATAGAGAGGGAGAGATATGTAGATATATATAGAGAGAGAGAGGTGGAGAGATAGAGAAGGAGATATAAATAGATAGAGATAGAGGGAGAGAAAGATATAGAGAGGAATATATAAAGAGAGGGAGATGGAGAAAAATAAAGGTGGATGGAGAGGGATAAAGAGGGATATATAGAGATTCAGATGGATTAAGGATAAAGACATAATGATGTAGAAGGAGAATATATAGAGATATAGAATAAGTGGAAGAGGATGAAATAGAGTGTAATAGTAGAGAGGGAGAGAGATGAGAGAGGGGGGAGAGGGGAAGATTGAGGAATAGAAATAGAGAGAAATATATGGAGAGAGGTGAAGACATAGAGATAGTGATAAAGATAAATAGAGATAAAGAGAAAGAGAGAGGGAGAGATAGGTTAAAATGGAGAGGGATGGACAGAAAGGGGAGAGTGACAAAAAGATAGATAGAGACATATGAATATTAAAGGGAGATATACAAGTATAAATATATAGAGAAAGGAAAAGTTAAATAGATAGAGAAATGGGGAAAATTGAGAGATTGGATAGAGAAAGGGTGAGATAGAGAGACATAGTGGAGAGAGAAAGAGATATCAAGATAATAAGAGGGAGCTCAATAGATAGAGATATATATATATAGAGGGAATGATAAAAATATAGATATATATAGAGAGAGAGATAGAGAGAGAAAAAGGGAGTAGATTGAAATATAAGTAATTAAAGAGAAGGGGAGATAGATATAGATAGGGAGGTAGAGAGAGATGGAGAGAGAGGGTGAGCAGAAAATAAATTTATAGTGGGAGAGAGGGGAAGATAGAGAGGGAGATATGGAGAGTGGGAGATAGATAGAGGGACATAGAAGATAAATTAAGAGGGGGAGAGAAGGGAAGGAAATATAGGGAGCATAAATAGAGGTATAAAGAGGGTGAGATAGAGAGATATAACTATAAGGAGAGAGAGATAAATGGTGAGAGAGGGAGAGATAGATGGAGGTAGAGAGATATATAAGGATGAGATAAGTGGTAAGATAAGATAAGTATACATATATATAGAGAGAGAGAGAGGTGGAGAGATATGTAAGGAAAGATAAAGAGATATTGATAAGTATGGAGAAATAGATAGATATAGATTGAGAGCTTCCACTGAAACACTATATACTAACTTTTGTATATATAAAATGAAATTTGAATGCATATATAGAAATGAAATATAAATAGATCAACTCAAAGAAGTCTATGACACCTACAATTTTACAAGGTGTGCCTCCCAATATTTTAGATCATCTTCTCAATATTTCTTGGCTAAGCCAAGCATGTAGTTTTGAGTCTCAAACTCCATGAGGAATTATTATCATTCATCTAGATTAATAGGTATTAGATTCAACTTTATTGACTTATACACATTATTTAGAGAACTAGATATGGATGTGAACTTGCATTCACTAGATCTTTGAGTTTCCCAAATTGCACTATGATCTTTTCCTTTTGTCCTACAATTGGAAGAATAGTTTGTGCAATTTTTTGATTTCTAGCCTTTTTATTCCATCTACATCTTTTCTAGATCATAGGCCTTAGATGCCTTGTGAACGTGTCCCTCGATGGAATCCATCTCAGCCTTTATATTTTTGGTGGAACTGGTCCACTTCAAGAAAAAATAGAATAAATCCTTGGCCTCTTCAACACAATTTTGTATATCCTTAAGGTTGATTTCCATTTTATCATATAGAGTGGAACATTTATCTAAGATATGAGTCAAAATTTTCTCATTCACTTTCTTGTTTATTTCATTTTCCAACTTCATTTCAAGACTAGTAGAATATTATTTGAAATAGTTTAGAAGTAACCTCAAATTTTGCATACAAGATAAAGAATTGTCTATACTTGCACCAAGAAAAATCTCTTGCAATACCTTCACTACATCATCTAGATAAAATCTTCACTCTTCTGATGTGTTTCTAAGATATAATTTCTAGAGGAGTCATTGAATACATCGACTAGTTGTAATTTATGTAGGGGGAAATCTTGTCCATATCTACTTGACCTTGTTGCATGAAAATTGTAATAACCATGAAGAAAGAATAGGTTGGAATTGTAGTTGCATTCTTAGTAGGCTCTTTAAATAATCTTCAAATGTTTCAAAAGATTCACCAAGTGTCTTCACATTTTGTCCAAAAATTTTCTCCTTGGCTTTTTCCTTGTCACCAATGCTATCTTCTTATTTTTCATCCTTCTTTTCTTTAACAATAGTATTGGAAAAATTCTTAGTCTCCCTTTTATCTTCAACTAATATATCATTGTTATCCAAAGGAGGTAGATTTTTTCTATTTTACACCTCAATGTTCTTTAGGTTATCTTATACAACCTCTTATTCTACATTTTTCTCTATTTTCATAGGGGTGTGATCTTCTCTATTTGTGTATCCTCCCTCTGCATTTCACCAAAATTTTCTTCCTTAAAAACATTATCTTCTACAACTATAGGGGTATTATCTTGCACATCTTCCTCTTCTACTTCATGCTCATGTTCTGGAGAATTTTCATGTTGTGCAACTTTTGGTTAATTTACATCGAAGATAGGGACATCATGTTTCATTTGTTCTTTTCTCTCTGAGATCATACCTAACCTCTTTACTAGATTGGAATTTTTTAAAAATATCTCATTTCTTAGTTGCTCAATATCTACCTTATCTCTACTCATTAGTGTGGTCAATCTCTATTTGATTCTGAAATCTATTATGCAATTGAGCTCATATATCTCTATTCTCATCAGTAAAAGAAAAACTTTCTTTAAAGCATGATTTCTCAAATTTTCATCTTTGTTTATTGCCTCTTCTATTCTTGCAATCAATGCACTTTCCAAGTACTCATGTAATTGGCCTTCAATATCTTTAATTCTGACATCATATGTAGCTATGTATCTAACTATTACCTCTTCTATTGTTGGATTATAAGTTTCATCCATAGTGGTATATAAGGTAGTAGTTTGTTCCAACATTTCATGCTCAACTATAACATTAAACAATGCTTCTAATTTCAAAGAGCTATGCCTTCTTACCATGAAAGACTTATCCTTCTTCTTCTTTGATTTTGGAGCCTTTTCTCCTTTACCAGACTTGGATTTCTTATCCCTCAAATGTATTATAAATCCTTCTTTTTGTCTCTCCAACTCTACTTCACTATTTATGTCAACAATGTCATATTTTGTTTTCTTTGCACTAGTTTCTTCTTGTGATACTTTGGATTTTATTTTTCTTGTGATATGTTCTTCTTCCTCTTCTTCCTCCTCTTCCTCTTCATCAATACTCACATATCTTTTTGTTTTTCCCTTTTCCTTCACTCTTTGTTTTTGCGGGGCACCTTGTGTCTTCACTAGAGTAGTATTTACTTGCACAAGAACACTTTATTATTTAACTAAAGTATTGGTTGACTCCTTTCTCTTTGTTCCACTAGCATAAGGTTAACTCTTATAGGACTTGAGGGAAACCAAAGAGGGGGTAGATGTTCTACTAAATATTTTTATGCTAGATGCACCTCCTAGAGAGCTAGAAATTCCTTTGTCTTTCTCCACTTGGCCCTTTGATAAACCCATCATCTCAACAACCTATGCAACCATCTTCACAACAATTTTCTTTAGTTTTTTCATTGTACTCCATGTGCATATCACTAGACTTTTCCTCATATATCCCAAATATTTCCTCAAAGGTGTCTCTGGACTTTCTCAACATAAAATCTATCAAATTGATAATTTATTCCTCTATTATTTCATATCCCATCTCTAGAATCCAAATAGTTATAGGCTCATTAGTTTTTATTATGCAATAGTACTTTGTCACCATGAAATTGATATTATTCTTGTACTTCTCTAACATTATATAGGTAATCCTTTCTTTGACATCCATGCTTATTTGAAATATTTTAAAGAAACCTTGTAATTTAGTCTCTTATGCATGCATCATCCAACCTCATTAGGTGGTCTTTATTTGAAATTCCACTATTATTTCCTTCAACCACACTGTGTTTATGGTTTTGGGGACCACGTTAAGAAAGTAAAATAGTATATAAAATCATCAAGGTACCAAACTTGAAGGGGTGTTGGGAGTCTTTAGTCTTCTATAAGTTCCCTAGTAGTTGTGATCTAATAAATTCACAAAAGTTGTAATCTACTGCATTCTTAACCATCTCATATGCAGTGTGAATAGATCTTGTAAGGAATAATTTTTCTCTCTTAGTGAAAAATATTTTGTAACCAATCATCATAGATGCATAATTAACTGTCGATTCCTTAATCATTATGATTGTTAGGGATCTCTTATAAAAATTTGTACCTATTAGCCTCATCACCACTTCATTCTTCATTGACTTGAGTACTGAAACTAGTCAGGTTGAGCATAGCCCAATAACAACCCTAATAGCCTCCTTATTGATCTTTTCTAGTATATCTAGCCAAATGAATCTATCATGAAGTCAGTCTAAAGTGTATCTCACCCACTCCACAACATAGAAAAATTTCATGAAATTTCTCTAGACATCTAGGTATGTTTTTCTCAAGCTCTCAAACTTGGGTTTAAATTAAAAATGGTCACTAGTGAGTTCATTAACCCACACACCACCCAACATTGAGTGATTTTACCCTTCCAACTTAGAATGGATATAGATTTGTACATCTATATGCAGAACATCGAATGGGATATCAAAGAACACACCATCTAGATCCATCTCCATTGATTTATCAACGTGTCATTGAATTTTGGACAAGGTTAGTCTACAACCTTGACAGCATGTGGAGCATAAATCTTGCAACATAATGAATGTAATATTCAAACTAAGGATAATAGACACTCTAAATACCTTTTAGTTGTTGTTGGTTAGGGTTTCATGCATAAGTGTTTTGAAACACTTCACTTTGCTCCTTTATTACTATTATCCCCTTGAATTTTCATTTACAAATGACTTTCATCAAAAGTGAAATGACTTATAAAACCATTTTGGAATTGAAATTATTTTTTTTTTGTTTGCTAGATAACTAAGGTTTAGGAACTAGGACAACAAAATTCATCATTTACATTCAAGAACAAACCCTTGAGATTCCAATGCAAAGGTGATTGAAATATTGCAAAGGGTGTGTTATAGGGGATAAGATGATATGAATAGGGGGTTTAACACCAAGTTTAAACTTGGAAAGACAATGAAATGAATTATGAAATGCAAAAACCCTAATTTTATGCCATGATTCGAAGAATGATCTAAAATGTAAGCAAACAACAATAGAAAACTATAAGATAAGAGATGTTCACCTTGAAAACTGGAGAAGGCAGAATGAAGGTTTGAAATCCTAAAAAATTCATTGTTGAATCCAACTAGGACTCATTTGCTAAGCTGGGTGAATAAGCCCAGTGTCAAGAAATATGTGTCAGAACAGGTTTTGGATAAAAGAGTACTAAAATCTACAAAAATACATGATAGACAACAATAGTGGGACTCATTCACCAATAGTGGGGAATTAGTCCCCTTCCATATTTATGTACATTCAAAGTTGTGTTTTGTAGCCTTCAATCTACTCTATTGTTCCTAGTTTAGATCTAGGTTTGAAACTGCTAAATTCAACTTGTAGGTCTTCTCCAAGCTCCTCCAAGATTTTTTCACTATCTTGACAACTTTTATTTGCTATGACAACTTGATGATGACTTTTCCAATATTTCTCTTTTATAAATCTACAACCTAGACCTAAAAATCACATGCAAAGAGAGGGGGAAATGGTTGTGGGTTTAGAGAATGGGGGTTTGCTTTTTGTCAAACCCCTTGTTGGTAATTAAACCTTGAAATAGAAAGAAAATGGAAAGGAGATTGATGATTGAACAATAGGTGATGTTACAACTCACCAAACCCTTATAATTTAGTATTGTAATTATGCTTGAGATGGCCACAATGGATATTATTCTTGATTATTTCTCGTTGAAGATAGATCTTGAATGCAAAGCTTGCTTGGATCATGAACTCTACACCACAATTGTAAGCATAGTGAAAAAGATAATGGAGATGATCTTTGACATGATGATTGATCTTGAAGAATGCTCTTAAAAGCTTGATAATTTTCCCTTGAAGATCTTTAATGATCTTGCTAAAAAGCTCTTGTGAAATTAATTTTCTATTAGGATGAGGAATTGCTTAGGATGTTAGGATTGAAATGAGTGAAAGAACCTTGTATTTGTACCCAATTATGTAAGAATTCTTGAAATTACAAAACTACAAGCTGACATTGCATCTTGGAATGTGAATGGGTCCCATCTAATAATACAAAAGGGGCCAATTAAAGCATAAGAGAGCCCAATTATTGATGAAAAGCCCAAAGGAATGTGAAAGTGTGTTACAATACTTTACAACACACCAAATAAGGCAAGGATAAGAGAAATTATGATGAAAAGAATGTTAATTATGCTTAGAAATCTTAGAAAAATGTGAAAGTGTGTCACAAAATTTTACAACACCTTTACAAGACATCATTAAAGTACATTAGTTCACAAGGTCCCAAGACACAATGTGAATGTACTATCCACATTACAACACTAAATCAAGGCCAAACTAATTCCAAAATCCAAAAGAAGGATCTAAACAAGCATGAAAAAGGCTAAGGACCCTTTTTTCAATGTTACATTTAGCCCCCACTTTAGTGAGAGGATGAACCTACTTCAAAATCACACTAAAGTAGCCAAACATGCATAAAGGGTGGATTCCAATGCACCAATGCTAATAAGATGAGATGACAACGATCAAGAGGGATGATCAAGTCCCCAAGATCGAGATCTCATGGAAAACCAACATAAACACAAGGGAACACCGATGAAAATGATATAAAGAACAATGGCAAGGCAATCATACAATGTCAAAGATGAAAAGGAAATGAAGGAGAAAGTTGGAACAAGCTTCAACCATTTTTCCAACGTGATAAGGATTAGGTCTATGTTGTTTGTTAAAGAAAAAAATGCATACTCACTCTAAGGAGATGGAACTCATGGCTATTCACCAGGTGAGAAGTCCAAAAAGGGTTAAAAACATACACTCATAGTTGGTATGTACTCACACACACACAAGTGGCTATGGGGAAAGTCATGCCACTAGTTGGGCTTCCTGCTCAAACCATACAAAATTTATACCTCCTGATAACTTTAATAAGATGCCACAAAAAGAGAAATGATTTGGTTTTCAAGCTTCATGAGACAAGAAAAACTTCATATGCTTGGAGCTCATAAACAAATAGAATGAGTCCATAGGCATGGAAATTGTGTTATGCAAGGTGGCAATAAGTGAACCATAGGAAATGTTCAAAGGATTCTTGCTTAGTTCATGTGAGGTCTTTAACTTAGGGAACATTGTGCCTAATTTCTCCAAGAGAGGACCAATCAAAGAATAGAAAATTTGCAACTAAGAGGAATGTAATATGCTAAGAGAGATTATGCTCATGGGGTACATCACACCCAATACCATCGACAAATTCAAAAATGCATCGTATGAAGCAAGAAGACTCCACTAAGAACCATGAAAAGGAAAAATGCAAAAGAAATAATGCCAATGTATGCCCCCACTTTAAAGAAATTACTAAACAAAATGTTATGAGAAATGAAAAAGGAAATATTAAAGGAAGCCTTTTGGGTCAACATAAAGGATACATGAATGTCTCAATGCCTTGAATCATCCCTAGAAGGAAAACATAAGAAAGAGAAAGATAAAGATGAAAAAGTGAAAGAGATTTATGACATAGAGAAGAATGAAGGTACAAATAGAGGAATGCCACAAAGAGAGAAAATAGAATATTACAGGGGATCACATTATGCACATGAAATGTCACAAAATAATAAAAAAGAAATATTTTAAAAGACAAGTAAGGAAAATGTGAGTCAACCTATGAGCAAGTCATTTGCCTCCCAATCTCAGTTTGTATAAGCAGAAGGTGAATGATGAACTGAAGGGACAATGAAAAGTGCATTACTAGGACAAGGCTAACAACTTCTTGCCCCCACTAAGTGGAAGAGAAGAATGAGCTGAGGTACGTGATGAATAAGGGGTCATGTAAAAATGAGAAGTGGGGAGGTTCTACAACTGTTACATGACAATGGGTGAAGCAATGCTAGGCAATCACCCAATGGAATTCATTGCCATCAAAATGAAAGTTCTTTAATATTAATTGGAATGCATGACACTCTTCAGTACTATGGAAAAGAACTCGTTGATATGAGAAGTGTGGAACCTTACCATCCTTAACATAGATAATTAATCTATTCATAGGAGGCAATGTTATGAATCCTTTGTTAAGAAGCAGTTGTAGCTTCCTTTCAATTTCAGGTGGTGGACCAGGGGGTTGCAATTTTTGTAAATTGTAAGGCCTTTCATGTTTGCTAGATTCACAAAATTCTCTAGTTGAAGGTTCTGGAGGAGGGCCTAAGGAGATCCTTGCATCCTTGCCATTGTTAGGAATTATTGGGTGTTCTTTACGAAGAAGAACATTCAAATCAGTATTATGATCTAAGATAACCATACCATCGCTATGATGTCTTAGATTTTATGTGGGAACATTTTTTTTGTGAAGGGGATCTTGATATCCTAAACCTTTTGTGTTTTAATCAGTTGGAACTTGCTCTAAGAGTTTGTGAATTTCATGTTCACTTGTTTTATCATGTCCTTGTTTGCTCAAGATTGTGAAACCATTTCCATATGTCTCTTGAAGATTGATGGAAGTGTTGGTGACCTTGTTATCATAAAAGGGTTGAGTATTTTCTTGTTTAGAGGAACCAAGTTCACCTATTGTGGGGAACTTAGGTTCAACTTTTGTTTCAGGATGAAAATAACCAAACATGTCAAGAGGTGGTATGGTAGGAGGTTTTGGTTCATTCATGGATAGATGAAAGGATGTATTAGCCTCAATATTATTAAGACAATCATTTAAGAACGTATTCATGATGTCATCATCTTCTCCAATGGTGTCAACATCATAAGGAAGAAATTCTTTAAGAGTCGAATGAGCATGAGTGAGTTCAAGGTCATTAGGATCATTTCCAAAGGCACAACTTGACACATCTACTAAAAATTTTAAGGACATCCAAATTTTTCCAAAGCACATATCCATGATGCAAATTTCAAATTTCTAAGCTATGCAACAATGTTATGAATGTAATTTTGATCGATGCACAAGATGAATGAATGTAAGCTAAATGCAATGATTTGAATGAAAAAAAGTCTACAAATGAAAACAAAAGGGAAACAATAGCAAACAAAAACTCAAAAAATGAACTGTAAATGACAAAAAATACAATACAAAATATGGAAAGGGATTGATTTGCCCAAGGTGGGCAATGAGTCTAGGTAGGGATTTTAAAAAAAATCAGAAACTTATAATTGAATTTTATGATTTTTATGTTTTCTGATGCAAATGTAGAATTATACTAATTTTTAATGAAATTAAGAGAAAAAATGCAAGCGAAGTGAGCTTTTCACTAATGCAAAGATTAAAGCCCTATAATGCAAATTAATCAATGCAAAACCCAATGCAATGTTAATGCAAGCCAAATCAAAATTAAAGATACTCTAAATGCGGGTTCACCAAAATGAAATGAATAATTTTGTGTGTGCTAGATCACTAAAGTTTAGGACCTAGGATGATAAAATTCATCATTAACATTCAATAACAAACCCTTGATATTCCAATGCAAAGGTGATTGAAATTTGGCAAAGGTTGTGTTTTAGGGGATAGGATGATGCAAATAGGGGTTCACCACCAAGTGTAAACTTAGAAAGATAATAAAATGAATGATGAAATGAAAAAACCCTAATTTTATGCAATGCTTCAAAGAATGATCTAAAAATGCAAGCAAACAACAACAAAAAATTGTAAGACTAGAGATGTGCACCTGGAAATTTGGAGAAGGTAGAATGAAGGTTTGAAACCCTAAAGAATTCACTATTGAAGCTAACTGGGACTAATTCACCAAGCTGGGTGAAGTAGTCCAATGTCAGGAAATCTATGCCAAAATAGGTTTTGGAAAAAATGGTACTTAGATCTTAAAAAATCTCTAACAGATAGTAGCAATGGGACTCATTCACCAATAGTGGAAAATTAGCCCCCTTCAAGATTTATATTATTTCAAAGTTGTGTTTTGTAGCCCTCAATCTACTCTATTATCCTTAGGTCAAATCTAGGTCTGAAACTACTAAATTCAACCTATAGGTCTTCTCCAAGCTCCTCCAAGATTTTTTCATTATCTTGAAAACTTTGATTTGCTTTGACAACTTGATGATGACTTTTTCAATCTTGCTCTTTGATAAATTTGCAACCTAGACCTACAAATCACATGCAAAGAGAGGGAAAAATGGTTGTGGGGTTAGAGAATGGGTGTTTTCCTTGGTCAAACTCCTTGTTGGTAATTAAACCTTGAAATGGAAAGCAAATGGAAAGGAGATTGATGAATGAACAATAGGTGATGTTGTAAACCACCAAACCCTTGCAACATACTATTGTAATTATACTTGAGATATCCATAATGGATATGGTTCTTGATTCGTGCTTGTTGAAGATAGATATTGAATGAAAAGTTTGCTTGGATCATGAAATATACACCACAATTGTAAGAACAATGACAAACATAATGGAGATGGTATTTGACATGATGATTGATCTTGAATAATTCTCTTGAAAGATTGATAATATGCCCTTGAAGATCTTGAATGCTCTTGTGAACTCAATTTTCTATTAGGATGAGGACTTGAATGCTTATGATGTTAGGATTCAAATGAGTGAAAGAATCTTGTATTTATACCCAATTATGCAAGAATTTCTGAAATTACAACACTAAAAGCCGACATTTGATCTTGGTGAATAAAATCTTGCCAAAGATTTAGATTAAATTTCATTTTTGAATTGAGGGGGACTCATTCATCACCTTGGGTGAATGGGTTGTACCTAAGGGGACTCATTTGCCTAGAATGGCGAATGAGTCCCACCTTAGGAATTTCAGGTGGGTTTTCAAGGATTTGATGTTTTAAATGCCATTTGTTGGGATTATTCTCAAAGATACACCAAAATAAGGCTTATGGATACAAAAAGGGGCCAATTAAAACATAAGAGAGCCCAATTATTGATGAAAAGCCTAGCAGAATGTGAAAGTGTGTTAAAACACTTTAGAACACACCAAATAAGGCAAGGATAAGATAAATTATGATGAAAAGAATGTTAATTATGCTTTGAAATCTTAGAAAAGTGTGAAAGTATGTCACAACACTTTACAACACCTTTACATGACATAATTAAATTACATTTGTTCACATAGGACCGAGACCTAATGTGAATGTGTTATCCACATTACAATAGTAAATCAAGCCCAAACTAATGTCAAAATCTACAAGAAGGAGCTAAAAATGTGTGAAAAAGGATAAAGCATAGTTACCTTCAATAGGTCTAAGCATGTTGTGAAAAATTTGACATCTTGATATTTTCCACTGATGTTTTCTCCAATAGGTCTAAGCATGTTAACGTATGCCTTGTTCCAATGTTCTAAAGGCATTAACACCATATCTTTGGTAGGGGATTAAATATATTTTGTTAAAACTCCCCGTAAGAAAAATTTCTCCATTCAGTTTCTGAAGGAAACATCTACACCAAAGACTAGGACAAACTTGATCTTAACCCCATTCTCCTATTTATTTTTCCATATCTTGTTAATCTCTTTCTTTTCCTCTACTAGATAACCCTTTTCATTGGATCACTCATCTTTACTAGGTCAACCTTCACATTCTTTATTCTAAAAAAATTGGCTATATGTCCAAGTTTATTGCATTTATATCAAGTGACAACATTTTGAACAATCTTACTTCCACACATTCTATATTATCATTGATTAGCCTTATTCTCAAATCCATTGCATGCATAAAAATAGCCATTGAAATATTGGAACTATTATCAATTAAGTATGTACCCCTACTAATGTAATGCCCTGCCACACACCCTTAGAGGAAGTTTTAATTCACTATAAAAGCGTACAATTTTTTTTTTTAAAGTGAATTAAACATACATATTCATCTACAATTGACAACATCCCCTAAGGCTATGTAACCGAGATTACTTAAACCCACACATACATCAACATATACCATAACATTAATTACTTTATGAAATAAGAATTTAAACAACATCAAGATACAACATAACATAATGAGATAAACATCCAAGATATAAATTCATTAACTTAATCAAATGGTTACATCACTCATTCCCAGAATGAGGCGATAGTACAAATATGTTACAATTACATAAATCCACCTTGTAAACATAAGAGGGGTAAAATAACTTATTACAAATTGAAATATTACAATGCTTGAATTAAAACAAGAACTATGAGTTTTCCAACTGGATGTCTCACCACCAAGTACAGAAGATAGAGGGGACCCAAAGGTGTATGGTGCATGTTCCACCCAACCAAGTGGTACCCAAAGGTCCATCCCTCATGCTAGGAGATAGTAACAACGTAACATGAACAAACTCTACAACCTCTAACCATAGGCAGACTCATATTGACTCATACTAACTCAACTAAACACATGTACAATATAAGTCCAACTCTAACAAGGTCACGTTGCTTCCAGACATATAATTTGATCAATTATGATAAGAAATCCATACACATAAAACAAATACCAATGTTTTCCTAGACAGAGTGTCATCGTACATCTTGTCATGAGATCTCCTCTAGGAATCTTCATAGGCTCTAGTAATCCTGCTGACCTCAACCAAATCTCGGTCCTCATACTCACTCATGCAGAATCAACTACCTCTCATAAGGAAAATATAGTTGCTCTTCCCATTCCAGGCCTTCCCACTAATCCCAAGTCTAAACAATCCCTTGTGTCTATGAGTGAGGCTAAATTATCTGGATTAGTGTGTAATACTTCCTAATCATCTAAGTACATTAATTTAGTTATCACTTGATTATATCACTTCTGAAGGTTATCCAGTTTACCTCTCTGGGCTTTGGCACCTAACAGAAGCCACTCTTCTAATTGACAACATACTATACAAAACTAAACTCCAAGGGTAACTCAAGTGCATACAAACTAGACAATGCAATCGCTCCAACTCTAGGAGGCAACATATAATGAAACTCACTCTAAACACTTGGAGGAAACCAATCACATAAAGCACTACCCAAGGTAAATAAAAATGGTTGACATAACAAATCGACAACCCTCAACCTCTAGAATCTTTCTGGAAGACTCACAAATTAAAGACTCAAATAACCCTTTTTCCCCAATCATGAATACAAGGGAAATAATTACCATAAACAATGACATGGAAATAATCTATTTTTGGATATATTAAATCAATTTTCCTTTCTAATACAATTCATAGTAAATAAGACAATTGCCTCAACAAAATATTTAATTACAACAATTAAATTGCCTCTACAGTAAAATCATTTTTCAAATACTTTTAAAAGCAACATATTTCCTTCTACATTTAATTCCTTCCATTTTCCAATCAACATAAGATATAATAATTTTTTTTGAAATAAAAAATATTTAAATTAACAACATATATATTTAATATATATTCATAAAATATAAATACACAATTATATTTTAATATATAATTATGTATATATACTCATGATATATACTCATTAAATATGTCTATAAATACTGTTGTTAACTCAAATCAAAGAAACTCATATTAAAATAATATACATATAAAAATATACACATTATATATATAATATATATATATAAATATATACATAATGTATATACATTTAAATATTACTCCAATTAAAAAATTTACGAACCCAACGAATTATTCACGATTTCTGAAAACAAAAATTAAAGTGAACGAAATTCAATTCCTAAAAATATTTTAAAATAAATAAAAAACAACAATGGTTCACCGGACTGTACATAGTATAGTCGGCCCTGACGGCTTGGGTGCTGGACTGTACATTGTACATTCAGCCACCCAATGTATTGGGCATTGGTTTGTACAATGTACAACCGACTACCCTGGTTGGGGGTAGTGATGTTGCCATGGTAGTGGTCCCTCCACTTTAGTGGAGGGCGCAACCATGGGAGCAATGCACTTCCTTACATGGGGTACAGTGGGCGGTGGGGTTTGACCTCCCCACCAACCACAATAACAAAATACCACCCCCCACCCCCCCCTTTAATTTTTTTTTTTAAAATGAGGAATTCGTAAATTCTATAAAACGTATTTCCAAAATACCAAACAATAAAATTCATCGAATGATGATTTCGTCATTTTTAAATAAAATAATATATATATATATATATATATTATATATGTATGTATATATAATCATATATATATGTATATATATATAAACAAAATCTTCAACATAATAGACAAATTGGAGGAATTTTTCCAAAACATACAACTACAAGTGAAAGAACACAAAATATCTACAGAGGATTTTAAAAATGAATCTTTTAAATGACTTTCAAAAATTTAAATCTAGGCAAAGAGACTACCAATTTCCAACAAAGGTTTACAATATACAAACTAATATCCTCTGGATTTCTCCACCGCAAAATGTATAGAGGATTCAAAGAAAAATTGATTTTTTCTACAAAGGTTTAATTTTCTAAAACAAATCTTGATATTTTTTTCCTCTAAGTTTGATTTACAAATTGGATCTATTAAATTTCTCAAATATATTAAATCCTAATCAGAGGTTTTAATTTTCCTAAAAATCTTCATGGCAACAACAAAAGCTTAAAAAATTTCCTTTCTCTAAAATCAAATCCTTTCCTAAATGGATCTAACAAAACAATTTATTGAACAATACAATTTCTAATTTAGATTATAAAAAATAAAATATCACAAGTAGAGAACTTGTATCAAGAAGTTTTAGACCAGATGAATATTTGATGTTGAGCAACCTCCAAAGCTTCCACAACTTCTATCCATAATTCTCAGTAATTCCAACACCAAAATAGTATCCAATAAACAGAGCAAATGCCCAAAAGAAATTCCTTAACAATTTCTATAGCTAAGAAATTCTACAATCCTCTGTGTATTTTTCAATTTTTCCTTCCTCTCCAAAAATATCTTGTATCCAAAATATCCTCACACACCCGTGAAGAAGCTTTCCTCTTTCTTCCAAATCCAAAATTCTCTCCATGAATAAACTTTCAACAACCTCTTCATTAATTTTAACTCTAACATGCTGGCAAAATTAAAATATCTTCTAACAACCAAATTTAATTTCCATATAATTTAGTAATTCCAAATACTAATTCAAATCCAAATTGAAATTAATTAGCACCAATTGAAATTAAATTCCAAAATGAAATTAAATTCTCTTTTTCTTTTAATTTTCTCAACATAATATTTAATTAATTAATTTTAATTATTTAATAAACAAATTCAACCTATTGGATTAAATTTAATTTACTGAATAAATTAAATTAAATTAATTAATTTATATAATAACTTCTTTCAACAATGTATATTTTAATTAAATAAAATCAACATCATTTAATTCAATAATTCTAAATATTTATTTCCATAATCAAGAACCCTTCAAAATTAAATAACATTAAAACATGGAAATCAACAACTCAAAAAACATGGCTAATGACACACTATGGCTAGGTTGTAGACTTGACACAAGTTACCTAGCTACTATCTCCCATTCAACTTAACCGTTGGATTTACACACTCAAACCTATGAAACCAGGTGGAGTCGATGTCATGTACCTACAAACCTGAAAACATAGTAACCAACATCATATATATATAAGCAACATAAAATACACACCATGAAGAGGAAATCATGGAATCACAGAGCACTCACAAGTGAGTGATGCAATCCTATCCCCTTCACCAATACACTCATCACAAACTGACATTTCCATAATACTTCAAATATCTTATGTACAAAAACATGTTATGGCAATAAGTAATTTAACACCTCTTAAAGCATATCAAATCAAATATCAGATAAACCACATCACATCATACCAATAGTTCTTTTCTCTATAAATAGTGATCAAATAACACACATGAAAAAGTATGCAAAGTATCATAGTAGCTAAAACCAAAACAAAGCATGAAAATTTGTCTGAATAGGAAGCAAAATGGAGGGGTATCACATTCTCCCCCCAAAGGACCAAGCTTACTCCTGGAATCCTGATTACAAGTAGGGATATAATTCCCTCATCCTAGTTGCATCTTCCTAGGTGGATGAAGCATCATCCCTAGGATCCCACTAAGTTCTAACTTGATCAATATCTCACCCCCGAAGAGTGAGCATTCTGATCTCCGTTACGGCCATGGGCTCCAAAGCCAGTTGTTTGTCCTCTACCTATAAAGAATTCCAATCAAGGACATGATAAATATCTTGATGGTATGGTGGAAGAACAAAAACATGAAAAACGTTATGAATACATGCAAGACTGGGCGGCAAAGCAAGCTAGTAAGCAACTGGACCAATCTTCTCGAGTATCTCAAAAGGTCCGACAAAGTGAGGCGCCAAATTAGAACCCTTTCCATAACAAATTGGATTCTCTCGTAGATGCACCCACAAGAACACTCTATAACTGACAGAAAATTTTTGATCCACTCTATGCGCATCCGCATACTTCTTGTGCCTATCATGTGCTTCTACCAAGTGCTCTCTGATCTGAACCACCTGCTGCTCCATGTCCTACAACATCTCCAAACCCAATAATACTCTATCCTCTAGTCAATACCAACTCAAGGGGGTACAACAAGGACACCCATACAAAGCCTGAAAAGGAGGCATGCCAATAGAACTTTGGAAACTGTTATTGTAAGAAAACTCTACCAAATAGAGATAGTCTTCGCATTGTGTCTACTAGTCCATAACATACATGTATATGCAACATGTCTTCAAGGATCTGATTGAACCTCTCAGTCTATCCATCTATCTCTGGTTGATATGTTGAACTGAAGTTCAACCATGTCCCCATCGCATGTTGTAATGATGTCCAAAGAGCTGAGGTAAACAATGGATCCCTATAAGAAATGGTCCGACATGGAATATCGTGCAACATGACTATGTCCTCCATGAACACTCTAGTAATAGATAACACATTATAGGAATAGTGCATAGGTGAGAAGTGTGCTACCTTTTTCAACCTATCGAATGACACCATAATCACATCATGTCATCGTGAGGAGTTGGGTAAACCAACAATAAAGTCCAACGAGATCATATCCCATTTCCATTCTAGTACTCGATGTGGTTGTAGAAGCCCTACTAGATGTTGGTGTTTAGCCTTCACCTGCTGACACTCCAAAAATCTCGCTACAAAATATGCAATATCCCGCTTCATCCCTGGCCAGAAATACAATTGATGTAGATCTACATGCATCTTATTCACCCTCGGATGGGCTGAATAGGGTGCACGATGTGCCTTGGTCAAAACTAAATTGCAAAGATCACTTGCTGAAGGAATGTAAATGCGTTCTGAATGTCTCAGTAAACCATATGTATCAAGTGCATATCCCATGAAACTACCCTCTAGAGGTCTGCCTGCCTCAATCTCTGCCCTAACATCTTGATACCAACTATCTGCTGGAAGAGTAGTAAGAATTCGACTCCAAAATTCCACTACAAGAGTCAACTTGGATATCTCATGCTTACGTCTACTGAGTGCATCAGCTACGACATTCTTCTTTCCCTAAATATACTTCACTTCAAAGTAATATTCATAGAGAAACTCCATCCAATGCCTCTACCTAGCGTTAAGGTTCGGCTGCATGAAAATGTACTGAAGACTCTTGTGATCACTATACAGTTCAAATTTGTGCCCAAGAAGAAAGTGTCTCCATTTGGTCAATGCATGGAAAACTACCGCTAACTCAAGATCATGTGTAGGATAAGTTAGTTCATGATCCTTAAGCTTTCATGTCTGATAAGCTATAACTCAACCCTCCTGCATCAACACTACTCCTAACCCCTCCAAGGATGCATTTGTATAGAATACAAAGTCACCTGTAGGATCAGGTATAGCTAGTATTGGTGCACTGGTCAACTTCTCCTTAAGAACCTAAAATTTCATCTCACATTGCTCTGACCATCCAAACCTCTTCCCTTTCCTCTAAAGGGAGGTGATAGGATGCCCTATCCTAGAAAAGCTCTGAAAAAACCTCCTGTAATATCTTGCAAGCCCCATAAAGCTATGGATCTCTGCCACATTCATGGGCGCAGGCCAATCTAAGATTGCTTGGATCTTTGAAGGATCCACTGATATACCTTCTTCTAAGATCACATGACCAAGATACTTGATCTCAGTCTTGAAGAATTCACATTTCGACAAGTTAGCATAAAGCTAGTTATCTTGTAAATACTGTAATACTTGTCGTAAATGCTTCTCATGTTCCTCCACTGTCCTGAAATATATCAAAATATCATCTAGGTACACAAGGACAAATTTGTCTAAGTAAGTGTGGAATACTCCATTCATCGAACTCATGAACACAAAAGGTAGATTCGACAACCCAAATGGTACCATAGTGAACTCATAGTGACCATATCGTGTCTGAAACATCATCTTATGGATATCTGTGTCAAAAATATGGAGCTTATGGTATCCCAACTTAAGGTCAATCTTTGAAAAGATTGTAGCACCCTTGACTTAGTCAAACAAGTCATCAATTCTAGGAAGCGGATATTGATTCTTGATCGTCACTTTGTTCAATTATCGGTAATCAATACATAAATGAAGTGAACCATCCTTCTTCTTCATGAAGATAACTAGTGCTCCCCATGGAGAAACACTAGGGTGAATGAAACCCTTTTCTAATCATTCCTCAAGTTGCAAGTCAACTCCTACATGGTCATATGGTAAGGAGCTCATGAAATGGGCTCTGATCCAAGTACCAGGTCTATCTTGATGTCTATATCTCTTCGTGGTGGCATCCCTGGAATTTCATCTAGAAAGACATCTAAGAACTCCTAAAGGATGGGCTAACTATCAAGAGATACTTTCTCCTCTCCATCTCCTAATCCCAAATCCTCAACTGTAACAACAAACAACTAACATCCATGTCATACACATCTTCTCAATTTCATAGCTGAGATAATCCTCAAGGATATTGGTCTCTGAACTCCTACTATATCCACCTCACTACTAGATGTATTAATGCATCAAATCGACTTATGTCAATAATCAATAACTGCTCCTTGAGCCTCTAACCAATCCATACCTATGACAACATCATAGAATCCCAATGGTATAACCCAAAGATCTAATGTAGTAAGGAAAGGTCCAATCTCCAACCTACACTCAGGTACTATAGAATGCGATGGGACTTTTGCACCAGAAGCTAACTCGACCTACTACCTATCAGCTTGCCTTACGGCCCCCAGTTCGCAATGTGACACTATAAATGAAAAAATGATGGAGTCTGATGCTCCAGAATCAAGTAGAATGGTAACAAGGCTACCCAATAACATACCATAAGTCTCAACCATGGTACCCTGGTGCTCTGCCTGATGATTATGAACCATCACAAACACATGATGGCCTCTGTCAGCATCCCCCACTATCGGCTCTGATGCCACTAGTCTTTGTGTGAATCCTAATGTGCCCTTGTTAGGACACATCCTAGCAATATGGCCCTGCTGACCACAAGAGAAACAACCTGCGCATCTACCATATCCTCTGCCTTCATTTGGTGTGCTAGACTATTCCACATTGCCTCTAAAAGTAGACTAGAAACTCTGAGCGGGTTGCTTAGAGTTGAAATGCTTCATGCGCCTCTAGTTTCATGAAAATAACATAGAAAATTATTAGAATTAAAAACAACTCCAAAAATTTGAATTTTTGGAGTGGAAGCTCTTGATAGTGTTGTCAACCTACAAAAATAATTTTGTCAGAAAATATGCAGCCATTTGAGAGATATGGTCGAATCTTTGAAAACTAGGGTTTTTATCTCCAAAATGATGCAAAACCTACAACAAAAAGCCAACAAAACCCGCAACAAAAAAGATCCAACTCCAAAATACCTCAAAATTTGTCAAAATATGTCAGGTTCACCAATGTAACAATGAGAATTTTCCTAGAGGTTAGCAATATCACATGCAGAACATAAAAAACCAAAGCAATAATGAAGTGCAAAGGAATAGATTAAACAATCTCACTAGATTGTCTTCGTCCTCCATGACTGACCTCCATTACACCTTCTTAACTTGCTGAAATATGTTGTTTGCCCTCATATTTAAGAAGAGTAATCTAATGATAATGACAAGCTCTAAGCAAATATTGAAGGATTTGAACAACTATATGCAATACTATGCCCTAATATAACTATTAAGCATCTAAAATCTCTAAGATATGTCAAATGAAATCTAAAAATATGCTATGAAAAATGAGAATAACAATGCTAAAATATGAAAAATGCAAGAAGTCAATAATGCAAGAGATAAGAGATGCAAGATGATAAGATATGCCAAAATGAGACCAAAATTGCTCTTTTATAGAAGATGCAATTTTGTGTGAATGGCCAAGATTGAAAGTTAGCAAGTGCCCTAGAATCAATCAACGATATTCCATATAGCAACCCACAATTAGGGTTAGGGCAACATTAGGTAAGATTTGAAATAAAGGGTCAAGATTGATTCTTCAGAGAATCAAATCAATGGCTGACAATTCATGTGACAAAAAATTATGGGCATGGAAAACAGAGTCGTTGGAGAATTAAATAATTATTTAAAATTATTTAAATCAAGAGGGGATGTTGACTTTTTGAATAAAAAACTATTTTAATTCAAAAAGGGGTGGGGACATGTGACATGAAATAATTTAAATTAAATTATTTACTAAAGAGGGAAATTATAAAGGGGGATTTATTTTAAATAAATAAGATTTAAAAGAAATTAAATAATAAGAGTTATTTAATTTAGGTGGGAATTAAATAATAGAGATATTATTTAATTATTAGAGGAATGTGACAAATGAAACCTTTTAAATTAAATATAATAATTTAATTCAAATTTTAGGAGAGTGGACCAAATTAAATAAATAAAAGTTATTTAATTTAGGAGAGAAGAGGCTAATGAATAATTAGATAATTTTAAATATCTTTATTTAATTATAGTGGGAAGTGGACAAATATTAAATAGATAAGAATTTATTTAATATTAGGAAGAAGAGGACTTAATTAGTGACATAATTAAATAAATAAATGAAATTATTTATTTAATAATCAAAAAGTTATAATGGACAATGTTAATTAAATAAATTAAGAGATTTAATTAATTATAGGAAGACTTTAGACAATTAGTGATGGATTAAATAAATAAATAAAATTTATTTATTTGATAATCATGAAGAATAAAAAGATATGAATTAATTAAATAATTATGAATTATTTAATTAATAGTCAAAAGTGAGTTAGAAATATAATTAAAATGTCTTAATTATGCTAGGAAGGAAATGATTAAAAATAGAGCTTTTCTGGCCTAGGTCATTTTTATGTGTCTACATTTGCCCCTCTTTGTCATAATGCAGCTTGTCGCATTGTGGCAAAGGAAATAAGTCAAACGTATGCCCTAGTGCAAGATAAGATGAGGAAGAATGACGAGGAGGGTTGCAGTATGCCCCCTCGGGAGGACAGATGGGTTCCAAGAACACGGGTGTGCTCTCGAAATGGAATGAGAAGAATAGAATATAGAGAGAAAGAAATGTTAGTGAAAAAGATATGGATGATGATATGAATGCAATGCCTATATGAGATGCATGTTAGTTCCTAGACCAAATCCTTCAATGTTTACCATAGGACTTTAATATTTGTTGCTCTTTAATCATCATTGGGCATATTATTGTAATGGCCAACAAACACCATGATATGACATAAACCAAGGTGTGCAAGATCACACCATCACATAAGACAAGCAGTCACAAACAAGGATGATCATGACTCATACCAAAAGCGCAATTGCCCCAGTCCTTTTGTCATAACCAACCACACGCAGAAAAAGACAAAAAGGACAAATCATGAAACATCGTTGCTTCTCTAAATCCTATTTCCAGGACATCCTCGAGAAACTAGCAACATGATTGCCAAAAGAACGAAAAATAAAGCCACCATCATGATACATCGTTGTTTTTCTAAATCCTGTAGTCAGGACATCGCTGAGAAACTAGTAACATGGTTGTCAAAAGATGAGACAATGTCATGAGATGTCGTTGTTTCTCTAAATCCTATTGTCGAGATTTTGCTGAAAAACTAGTAACATGATGAAGAGGCCAAAGAAAAGTGCCATGTATTTGCCAAGTGCTTTAAGATCAAGGTTGTCAAATGTCGAGCGATATCAAATTCAAGAAGGACACATCCTGAATGATGTTGATATCTAAGAGATCAATTCTCAGAGTTAGGAGAATCCATCAAAATGCCAGATGATGAGGATAATGCTTAGGAAGGACGCATCCAAAAGCATTAAGAAATGATGAGAGTTTCTCTTCAGAAGGACACATCTGAAGAAGAACCCAAAGTTTTTCCAGGTTAAATTGTCTTGATAGAATTTGACTACATGCCATTGTTGACATGCTGAATTGACCGAGATTGCCAATGAAAAAGACTATTCATATATTCCTTGCTCAGGATTGACAAAAGATTTTCTTGATTTGAAGAAAGTTTGACATGTGTGGAAACATTGTGCCATGAACCCTAATAGACTGACCTAGTGCGGCTTTGGGGGCTCATCGATTGATGGCCTTTCCTACGTCATGCACTCAAATACCTCGTAGTTCGACATGACCAATGATGTTGTCCAAAGGATAGAAGTTTGAATCATGATTTTATTTTGACAAACCTAAAGATTGACCTAATGTCTCTGGGATTCAAAGATGAATCTTGCCTATGTAGCAAATGTGCAGAGACAATGTAATTCGGACTTGGACAAATATTGATTGACGTGATAGATTGGATTGATAAGATGGCCATTGAATCTGTTTTTGGGATTTTCACATTTATTTGGATGTTTTTGTATTTTCTCAAGACATTTTTCAATTTTTTTAATGTCTTTTTTCAAGACTTTATATCATTTTTAGGATTTTTTTCAGGACTTTTGCAGATTTTTATGACTTTTTGATGTTTTGCAAAAATTGTGACAAATGCATGTGAATGATGCCAATTCACATGAATCCAAGGACAACCATGATTTTAATGCTAATCAAGTTGAATATCGATTGACAGGTGATGATGACAATGACAACATTGTTTGACATGGGAAGGACACATCTCAAAACAACGTGAGGATGACAATGATATGACAAGAGGATAAAATTTTGTAACAAGGCTAGGGACAAAGTCAAGGAATGTTTTGGATGATGCACTAGGTTTTCCATATTGTTGCATGTGAAATGAATTTGGTAGGACTAGATGGGATGATGAGGGATCTTTAGACCATTGACAAGGGAGACCAGGATGGGTGATAGGTATAAAAGGACAATGGATGGCTATTATCATATAGTTGTCAAGGATAATGTCACATGATGCTATGATGGTAATGACATGATATGGAATAGGGTATGGTCAAAGGATAGACATGTCAAAAGTTCTCCCAAAGCATGACTTGTGTTTTTGCCCCCAATCTTTATCAAGATCAAAATAGGTGGGAAAATGGATGGAATGATACGACTTAGATGGATAGATGGAAATGTCACAAGAAATTTCATGTGAAGGGCATGGGAAATGAGATGACTTGCCCCCAAGTGCAATGGTCCACATAGATGATTTATTCTACACATGACACCTGTTTGTCAGGTTTTCATCATGGTACTTATCCAAAGCGCCATAAGAATGGTTTTCACTATTGGATGAAATTTTTCTCTTTACTATTTTTTGGATTTTTTTTTTTTTGGTGTCACCATGATTCGTGTTTGCCAGGTTTTCATCAAGGTGATGAATTTTTTTTTATTTTTCAATTTTTTGTATTTTTGCATTTTTGTCAGATAGCCTTGATGCTTTAGATGACCACTGATTGTGCTTAAGCCTTTGATGGTGCCGATGTAGAGACTGGTGCCATGGCATGCCAATAATGACCTTTTTGAAGTAATTGCCTTATCAGGATGATAACGCTTGCATGCAGCTGATTGATGTCATTGTGATCTTTGTTGATACTAGAGTTGGCCTTATCAAAATACGCACATCGCGATAGAGTACCATGAGAGTCCTTATAATAGAGAGTTGTTGCCAAGATGCGACGGATTTGTGACATGGGATGTTTGGATTTTAAGGAGGATGTAGAATTATGATGGATGATGGTGGGCGTGGACGGGTTGGTTGGATGTTTGGATCTATTGGTTTTTATTCTCCAAACTTTAGGTGTCGGGTTAGGAATTTGTTTGGAACCAACACTTTTATATGTCTTTCTTGATGGCCATTTTGAAGGAGGTGGACATTGATTATATGTGGGAGTCCTCTTGTCTTGTGGTTCCACATTTTGATTGAATTTTAATTTGACATATTTTCTTTGCTTGATCCATTTTTCTTTGGGACCATTGTAACTTCATTTGTTCACTTGTCTTTTTGTTGTCAATGGCCTTTGATATTTTATGTTGGACTTTAGCCTTGTAAGAATTTTGTTTTTGTTGGTTCCAAATGGAAGGCTTATTCATGTTGGAATGACAATGTATGGTGTGGATGGAAGGAGTATTGGCAAAAACCTTATGACAAGGACTACTCATGATGGCCATTTTGATGTTTGTACCTGATAAAGTTTCCCCCAATATCGAGGAGGGACCACTAACATCGTTAGATTTTTTGACTGAGGAGTAGCCAAGACCTTCATGTCTGTAATTTGCCTAAACTTGTACTTGTTCAATAATTCCTTGCTCATGTAGGCCTAGTCCTTTTCCTTGATAATGCATGCTTTGACAGATTTTGTTGCTGATGGGATACTTGTTACTTTGGAAGCAAGATGCTAACCCATCCTTATTGTGGAAATTAATGCTTGAAATCTTCTCCTTTGTAAGGAAGCCTGCTCTAAAAAAGGTAGATGATCCTAATTGATAGGATGTTGTAGCTTCACTAACATGTTGGACTTATTTTTGACTGACATCTTCAGTTTGATTTTCTGACATATCAAATTCTGATGATTATGTTGGTGCTTCGAAGTTGATGTTAAAACCATCTTCATGGTCATTGTCATAGAGCCCGCTGAATTCAGTTATAGCTTGATCGTTTGAAAATATGTCCATGCTAGAAGATTCTTGTTCTAGGGGAAGATCATCTATGTGTCCCATGGAGGCAAGTGTCTCACTTTTGGAAGTGTCAATGTTGGAAGCTTGGAGAGGGTCATCTTCAAGTTTTTCATCATGAATGGAATATAGGTCAAGGAGTGGATCATTTTGGACTTCTTCAAAAGTAGTGTCTTGATCAAAGATGGGCTTAGTTGGAATGACATGATCGAAAATAGGGTCTTGAACAAGGATAGGTTCATCTTCAATTAAATGGTTTTAAATGGACTCTTGACTAAGGATAGGTGTATTTGGTATGCCATGATTGTCTAGGAGGACTTCTTGAATGGATGTAAAGATAGGGTCATGGGATGGACTACTTTGATCTTGACATGATGGTGAGGTTATGATGCCATGCTTTGGATTTTTTGTTTGACATGTTTCCTCAAGTTTATGAAATGGGATGGGGCTTTGGAGACCATGACTAGATGTGTTTTCATGAAAACATGGAGTGTCTTGGAATGGATTGGTGTGTAATGGACTAGGATATGACATGCAAGTTTGGAAAGGATTAGTGAATGAAGGACTAGGATGAGATGAAGGATTAGAATAGGACATGGATGCATGACAAGGATATGATGTGGATGGAGGATTAGAATATGACGTGGATGGAGGACTAGGATAGGATGTGAATGAAGGACTAGGATATGACATGGATAGTTGGTTTGGATTGATGGATGGTTGATCTCCCCTGTCAAAGTTAGGGTGGGTGTGACCAATGGAAGTTTGTTGTGACTTAGTGCCATGGATGGTGTTAGGGGACCCTTGATAGTAGATGGATAGAGGACTAGGACTCATGGATTGTTGGTAAGATGGATAGATGGATGGAGGGGTAGGGGTTGTAAATTTGGACTTGGATTGGAGGTATTGTGTTTTGAAGTCCCTAGCAAGTTGTGCTTGACCATTATGGATAAATTGACATTCAATTCAACTAGCAAGCATATCAAAGTGGCTCGAAGACATGATGGTGGATGGCATGAGACTAAGGCTATGCAAGGTGAAAATGCAAAGTGATAAAAGGGGATGCCTTATGTCAAATGATTTCTAGGAAAGCTTCACTTAAGCATTCAAAGTTTGGCCATTGTGTCAATTTGGATTGTCAAAGGATTTTCTTGAAGGACAAGATGACAAAATGACAAGGTGAGATTTCCACATTAGACTTATGAGTTGGAAGAAACTCACCAAAGGAAAATGACTAAGGATCGATTTGTTTGACTTGGTCCAATGAAAATTTACTTTTTGAGACAATGGTTTGAAAAAGAAAGGAAAGTTTTCCTATCCCAAAGTATGCAAAATTGAGGACTTGATTTGACAAATGTGGTTCATGATGGCAAATGTATTGCAGGAAGTGATTTGACAAAAATTTAGGCCGATTGCAAAGATTTATTTCATTTGGCAACGTTGTTTTAGATTTTGGCAAGTTTGATGTTGATTTGTTTGAAAATAGTTGGCAAACACATGGTGTTAAAAATCAACAACATAGAAGTCATTTTACAAAAATCCTATGGCTACAAGGATAGTATTCTTTTGGATCCCACTAACCACATATCCTTAGCAAATGAATTCAGAAGCTTGGCCCCATAGGCTCCCCCTTACAGTGCACTCACTTCTCAGGGAAACCAAGCTTCCAACCTCCAAGAAACTCCCATGGTAGATTGATCATCTCTACTAAGAACTGGGCAGGTGTGGGTGCCTTGACAAGGACCGTTGCTGCACCAAAGAAGAGAAGGTTTTTGGCTTGCTATAGTAAAGGATTTATTTTGAGCACCCGTTCAAAAGGCCACACGAAAGGCATTATCATCCCAGTCTGCAAAGGTTACATTCTGCAGGTTTCGATGCACCACAAGGGTACTGGGGAGTCAATTCTTGGTCCATAGGAGCTTCTGTAATGCTTAACTTTCCTTAACATTAAAATTTATATACAAGTTGGGCATTGCTTGGCTTTAGCGCGTTCCCGGTTTGAGTCGCTTTGGGGTGAGTACTTTTTCCCACCAAAACAAGCCCAATCTTCTAAAGTTGACAAAAGCAAGCCAAAATATTCATAGTTCAGTCAACCCTTGTTTAAAAAATAAAGAGAGAACACATGAATATCCTAACTCACACTCGCATGGTGTTCATTTTAAGCCCAAAATGAAATGTGTTGACAAACATAAAAAACATGGAGTTCATTTTAACTGTTTGTAGTATTTGTCAAAACATGGAGTTCATTTTAACCATTTGTAGTGTGAGCTAACTAAAAGTTCATTTTAATCCAATGAGTTATCATGCAAAATTGTGTTCTTTTTAATCCAATGAGTATGCATGCATGTTCATTTTAACCCATGAATGTAAAATGAAAACTTGTAGTATGTCTAAGATTTGTGAAATAAAACAAGTAAATAAATGTTAGACTTCTCGCCACAAGCTGCAAACAGAAAATCAGTAACCCGAAAATCTTTAAACTACCATGCAGAAAAAAAGTGTTTGCCCTAACCCGAATTGACCTAGTGCAAGCTCAAATCCTAGAGTCAATAATAGTTTCTCTTACACCCAGGATCGCACAAGTGTGCAAGGGGAGAGGATACTTCTATTATTGATCACTAATATTAGAGGGTTAGCTAGTCAAAATAAATCTGATTTTTGGAACTAATTTTTGCATCAAAAGTAAAAACACAAAAAATAGACACTTAGTGAAAATTAGAGAGATTTCCAGAAATGTAAAGAAATCCGAACTTTTTTCTATTTTGCATCGAGAATTATTTTTTTATGAAACATCATAT
Source organism: Sequoiadendron giganteum (assembly GCA_007115665.2). Taxonomy (NCBI): domain Eukaryota; kingdom Viridiplantae; phylum Streptophyta; class Pinopsida; order Cupressales; family Cupressaceae; genus Sequoiadendron; species Sequoiadendron giganteum. The sequence goes on along the minus strand of CM021104.1, from coordinate 174,597,170 downwards.
AAAAATTATTAAAATTTCAAAATAGGTCCAAAAAATCTGATATTTTAATTAAACATGTATGACATCATTCCAAACATACAAAAAACATTGTGTGAATAGATCTAAAAAATCTTGTGAGATATAAGTCAATCTTTCTAAAACCCTAATTGTTAAAGATCTATTTTTTGTCAAACTATTTTGTAAGAAAATTAAAAACATAAAAAATATACCCTTATTGAAATTCTAAAAGCTTTCCAAAAATGTAAAGAAATCCGAAAAATTCACTAATTTTCTCTCAAAATTGATTTTTCATGAAAATAACAAAGAAAATTATTAAAAACTAAAAACAGCTCCAAATAATCAGATTTTTGGAGTGGAAGCTCTTGATATTTTTGTCAACTTGCAAAAATAATTTTGTCAAAAAATATGTAGCTGTTTGAGAGATATGGTCGATCTTTGAAAACTAGGGTTTTTATCTCTAAAATGATGCAAAACCTGCAACAAAAAAGACCCAACTCCAAAATACCTCAAAATTTGTCAAAATATGTCAGGTTCACCAATGTAACAATGAGAATTTTCCTAGAGGTTAGCAATATCACATGCAAAACATAAAAACCCAAAGCAATAATGAAGTGCAAAGGAATAGATGAAACAATCTCACCAGATTGTCTTCATCCTCCATGACTGACCTCCATTACACCTTCTTAACTTGCTGAAATATGTTGTTTGCCCTTAGATTTAAGGAGAGCAATCTAATGATAATGACAAGCCCTAAACAAATATTGAAGGATTTGAACAACTATATGCAATACTATGCCCTACTGCAACTAGTAAGCATCTAAAATGTCTAAGATATGTCAAATGAAATCTAAAAATATGCTATGACAAATGAGAATAACAATGCTAAAATATGAAAAATGCAAGAAGTCAATAATGCAAGAGATAAGAGATGCAAGATGATAAGATATGCCAAAATGAGACCAAAATTGCTCTTTTATAGAAGATACAATTTTGTGTGAATGACCAAGATTGAAAGTTAGCAAGTGCCCTAGAATCAATGGACGAGATTCCATATAGCAACCCAAAATTAGGGTTAGGTCAACATTAGGTCAGATTTGAAATAAAGGGTCAAGATTGATTCTTCAGAGAATTAAATCAATGGCTGACAATGCATGTGACAAAAGATTATGGGCATAGAAAACGAAGTCGTTGGAGAATTAAATAATTATTTAAAATTATTTAAATCAAGAGGGAATGTTGACTTTTTGAATAAAAAACTATTTTAATTCAAAAAGGGGTGGGGTCATGTGATAATAAATAATTTAAATTAAATAATTTACTAAAGAGGGAAATTATAAAGGGGGATTTATTTTAAATAAATAATATTTATTTAAAATGAGCACAATAAAAGAGGAGAAATTTAATAATAAAATTATTTAATTTAGGTGTTGGGACTTATTTTAAATAAATAAGATTTAGAAGAAATTAAATAATAAGAGTTATTTAATTTAGGTGGGAATTAAATAATAGAGATATTATTTAATTATTAGAGGAATGTGACAAATGAAACCTTTTAAATTAAATATAATAATTTAATTCAAAGTTTAGGAGAGTGGACCAAATTAAATAAATAAAATTTATTTAATTTAGGAGAGAAGAGGCTAATGAATAATTAGATAATTTTAAATATCTTTATTTAATTATAGTGGGAAGTGGACAAATATTAAATAGATAAGAATTTATTTAATATTAGGAAGAAGAGGATTTAATTAGTGACATAATTAAATAAATAAATGAAATTATTTATTTAATAATCAAGAAGTCATAATGGACAAAGATAATAAAATAAATTAAGAGATTTATTTAATTATAGGAAGACTTTAGACAATTAGTGACGCATTAAATAAATAAATAAAATTTATTTATTTGATAATAATGAAGAATAAAAAGATATGAATTATTTAATTAATAGTCGAAAGTGAGTTAGAAACATAATTAAAATGTCTTAATTATGCTAGGAAGGAAAGGATTAAAAATAGAGCTTTGTTGGCTTAGGTCATTTTTATGTGTCTATAACTTTGTAACCGAGATTACTTAAACCAACACATACTTCAACATAAACCATAACATTAATTAATTTATGAAATAAGAATTTAATACAACATAACATAATGAGATAAAAATCCAAGATATAAATTCATTAACTTAATCAAATGGTTACATCACTCATTCCTAGAATGAGGCGATAGTACAAATGTGTTACAATTACATAAATCCACCTCGTAAACATAAGAGGGGTAAAATAACTTATTACAAATTGAAATATTACAATGCTTGAATTAAAACAAGAACTGTGAGCTTTCCAATTGGATGTCTCACGGCCACCAAGTATAGAAGATAAAGGGGCCCCAGTAGTGTATGGTACATGTTCATTTGTAATAAGTTATTTTACCCCTCTTATGTTTATGAGCTGGATTTGTGTAATTGTAACACATTTGTACTATCGCCTCATTTTGGAAATGAGTGATGTAACCATTTCATTAAGTTAATCAATTTATATCTTGGATGTTTATCTCATTATGTTATGTTGTATCTTTATGCTGTTTAAATTATTATTTCATAAGTAATTAATGTTATGGTTTATGTTGATGTATGTGTGGGTTTAAGTAATCTTGGTTACGTAGCCTTAGGGGATGTTGTCAATTGTAGATGAACATGAATGTTTAATTCACTTTAATAAAAAACACAAAATGTACGCTTTTAAAGTGAATTAAACATACATATTCATCTACAATTGACAACATCCCCTAAGGCTATGTAACCGAGATTACTTAAACCCACACATACATCAACATATACCATAACATTAATTACTTTATGAAATAAGAATTGAAACAACATAAAGATACAACATAACATAATGAGATAAACATCCAAGATATAAATTCATTAACTTAATCAAATGGTTACATCACTCATTCCCAGAATGAGGTGATAGTACAAATGTGTTACAATTACATAAATCCACCTCGTAAACATAAGAGGGGTAAAATAACTTATTTCAAATTGAAATATTACAATGCTTGAATCAAAACAAGAACTGTGAGCTGTCCAATTGGATGTCTCACTAGCAAGTACATAAGATAAAGGGGAACCAATGGTGTATGGTGCATGTCCCACCCAACCAAATGGTACCCGAAGGTCCACCCCCCATTCTAGGAGATAGTAACAACATAACATGAACAAACTCTACAACCTCTAACTATAGGCAGACTCATACTGACCCATACTAACTCAACTCAACATATCTACAGTATAAGTCAAACTCTAACAAGGTCACATTGCTTCCAGACATATAATTTGATCAAGTATGATAAGAAATCCATAAACATAAAACAAATACCAATGTTGTCCTAGACAGAGTGTCATTGTACAGCTTGCCATGAGATCTCCTCTAGGAATCCTCATAGGCTCGGGTAATCCTGGTGACCTCAACCAAATCCCAACCCTCATACTCACTCATGTGGAATCAACTACCTCTCGTAAGGACACAATAGTTGATCTTTCCATTCTAGGCCTTCCCACTCATCCCAAGTCTAAACGAGCTCTTGTGTCTATGAGTGAGGCTAAATTATCTTGATTAGTGTGTAATACTTCCTAATCATCTAAGTACATTAATTTAGTTATCACTTGATTAAATCACCTCTGAAGGTTACCCATTTTACCTCTTTGGGCTCTAGCACCTAATATAAGCCACTCTTCTAATTGACTACATACTATACAAAACTAAATTCCAAGGGTAACTCAAGTGCATACAAACTATACAATGCAATCACTCCAAACACTAGGAGGAAACCAATCACATAAAACACTACCCAAGGAAAATATAAATGGTTGACATAACAAATCAAGAACCCTCAACCTTTAGAATCCTTCTGGAAGACTTACGAATTAAAGACTCAAATAACCCTTTTTCCCCAATCATGAATACAAGGGAAATAATTACCACAAGCAATGGGAAGGAAATAATCTATTTTTGGATATTTTAAATCAATTTTTCTTTTTAATACAATTCACAGTAAATAAACTAATTTCCTTAACAAAATATTTAATTACAACAATTAAATTGCCTCTATAGTAAAATCAATTTTCAAATACTTTTAAAAGCAACATATTTCCTTCTACATTTAATTCCTTCCATTTTCCAATCAACATAAGATATAATAATTTTTTTTTGAAATAAAACTATTTAAATTAACAACATATATATTTAATATATATTCATAAAATATACATACACAATTATATTTTAATATATAGTTAGATATATATACTCATGATATATACTCATTAAATATATAATTATAAATACTGTTGTTAATTCAAATCAAAGAAACTCATATTAAAATAATATACATATAAACATATACACATTATATATATATAATATATATATATATAAATAAATACATAATGTATATACATTTAAATATTAATCCACTTAAAAAATTTACGAACCCAACAAATTATTCACAATTTTCAAAAATGGAAATTAAATTGAATGAAATTCAATTCCGAAAAATAAAAAAAAAATAAAAAACAATGGTTTGTCGGACTATACATAGTACAGTCAGCCATGACGCCTTGGGCACCGGACTATACATTGTACAACCAGCCACCCAATGTATTGGGTGTTGGTCTGTATAATGTACAGCCGACCACCCAATGTATTGGGTGTCGGTTTGTACAATGTACAGCTAGCTACCCTGGTTGGGGGTAGCACTGCTGCCATGGTAACACTCCCTCCACTTTACTGGAGGGCACTGCCATGGGAGCATCGCACTCCCTTACATTAGGTACAGTGGGTGGTGGGGTTTGACCTCCCCACCAACCACAATAACAAAATACTTCCCCCCTTAATTTTTTTTTTTTTAAATGCAGAATTCGTAAATTCTGAAAAACATATTTCTAGAATACCAAACAATAAAATTTTCCAAACGACAATTTCGTCATTTTTAAATAAAATAAAACATTTATATATATAATCATATATATATATATATATATAAACAAAATGTTCAACATAATAGACAAATTGGAGGAATTTTTCCAAAACATACACCTATAGGTGAAATTATAAAAAATTATAGAGAACACAAAATTTCTATAGAGGATTTTAAAAATGAATCTTTTAAATGACTTTCACAAATTTAAATCTAGGCAAAGAGACTACCAATTTCCAACAAAGGTTTACAATATACAGACTAATATCCTTTGGATTTCTCCACCGCAAAATGTATAGAGGATTCGAAGAAAAATTGATTTTTTCTACAGAGGTTTAATTTTATAAAAAAAATCTTGAAATTGTTTTCCTCTAAGTTTGATTTACAAATTGGATCTATTAAATTTCTCAAATATATTAAATCTTAATCAAAGGTTTTAATTTTCCTAAAAATCTTCATGGCAACAACAAAAGCTTTAGAAATTTCCTTTCTCTATAATCAAATCCTTTCCTAAATGGATCTAACAAAACAATTCATTGAACAATACAATTTCTAATTTAGATTATAAATAATAAAATATCACAAGTAGAGAATCTATATCAAGAAGCTTCAGACAAGATGAATATTTGATGTCGAGCCTCCTCCAAAGCTTCCATAGCTTCTATCCAGCAATCCCAGTAATTCCAACACTAAAATATTATCCAATAAACACAGCAAATGCCCAAAAACAATTTTTTTAACAATTTCTACAGCTAAGAAATTCTAGAATCCTTTGTGTATTTTTAAATTTCTCCTTCCTCTCAAAAAATATCTTGTATCCAAAATATCCTCACACACCCTGAAGAAGCTTTCCTCTTTCTTCCAAATCCAAAATTCTCTTCGTGAATAAACTTTCAACCACCTCTTCATTAATTTTAACTCTAACATGCTGGCAAAATTAAAATATCTTCTAACAACAAAATTTAATTTCCATATAATTTAATAATTCCAAATAGTAATTCAAATCCAAATTGAAATTAATTCCCACCAATTGAAATTAAATTCCAAAATGAAACTAAATTCTCTTTTTCTTTCAATTTTCTCAACATAATATTTAATTAATTAATTTTAATTATATAATAAATAAATTCAACCCATTGGATTAAATTTAATTTACTAAATAAATTAAATTAAATTTATTTATTTATATAATAAATTCTATCAACAATGTATATTTTAATTAAATAAATATCAACATCATTTAATGCAATAATTCTAAATATTTATTTCCATAATCAAGAACCCTTCAGAATTAAATAACATTAAAACATGGCAATCAATGACTTAACAAACACGACTAACGACACACTATTGCTAGGGTGTAGACTTGACAAAAGTTACCTAGCTACTATCTCCCATTCAACTTAGTCATTGGATCGACACGCTCAAACCTGTGAAACCAAGTGGAGTCGATGTCATGTACCTACAAACCTGAAAACAAAGTAACCAACATCATATATATAAGTAGCATAAAATACACACCATGAAGAGGAAATCATGGAATCACAAGGCGCTCACAAGTGAGTGATGCAATCATATCCCCTTCACTAATACACTCATCATAAACTGGAATTTCCATAATACTTCAAATATCTCATGTACAAAAACAAGTTATAGCAATAAGTAATTTAACACCACGTAAAGCATATCAAATCAAACATTAGATAAACCAAATCACATCATACCAATAGTTTTACGCTCTATAAATAGTGATCAAATAACACACATGAAAAAGTATGCAAAGTATCATAGTAGTTGAAACTAGAACAAAGCATGAAAATTTTTCTGAACAAGAAACAAAATGGAGGGATATTACAACTAATTTGTAGAAACTTAGCTTACTTAGTGAATCATTGGATCTCTTCTAGGTTTGTGGGATACCTATGATGGAAGAGAACCTCCAGAGAGGGTTGGTTCCCTTGGAACTATCACCTAAACTAAGTGTTTTAATGCTTTTTATTTGAAAAGAGAGAAAGGGTAACATAAAAATGAAACCTAAACTCTAAAAGGTGATGCACTGGATGATTCTTTCAAACATAAACTATTTTTTTAGAACTTACAATATGACCAAAATGAACAATTTTCTTCAACACAACTCAAATTCCTATATGCTTACACATAAGTATTTCATAGGAGAGATGAGGCATTTTTTGAATTCTAAAAGGAAAAAAAAATTTACCTTCACAATTAGAAGTTTCCAAAACTATTATCATAACCTATGACCTACATAAGGCATGCATGTTTCTGCAAGAAGGTGCTTAAAGAATGAGACATAGATTGAGGATTTATATCAAATCACAAATAATACATCTATCATTCATACTTGCACACAAAAATAAAATTGGAGAAGGAAAAATACTTGTCTTTATTGATCAAAAGAAGTGTTTGCATAGTTGTAAAAGTCTGAAAATAAGTTACATTTGCTTCTCTAGCTAGAAAGAACTTGAAAAAGTTACAATGCCAAGACTAGAGAGAAAATAACTAACTAAAAAATATACCTAAGGCCTTTCCTTTAATTTATTCAACAACTTACATGAGAATAGGAACATGTGTTGAGGAATTCTTCACTCCATCTTGTTGAGTCAATATATTTTGGTTGTCCATAATAGATATGCCTACTTTTTAGCCCCCAAAATTTCTCCAAAAGGTTATTTGAATGGTGGAAAGGTCCTTCCTTGACCTCTTCTAACAACCAAGTCCCCAATAATCACTCCTAGATGCCATCCACTACCTTTAAGAAGCTCAAACTACCACCAAAATATTTTGACTTCTTTATGAATGCCTAAATCGCCCCTTGAAAAGCTTAACTTGTTGTCCTTGTCATCCTTTCATGAGGTTCTAAAATTTATAGTCATGCAAGGAAACAAAGCCTTCATTTTAGGTCTCAAAATTGCTCATAACTACAATCTCATGGGTTAAAAATTTCCCTTAATTCAATTCATAACCCTATGAACTCTTAATTAACCCTCAAATTGGTAAAAAGTTGCATCAAACTATCTATTGTTGTGCATTTGTCCTTCGTGACTATATCATTGTTCTTATCAAGACCATGGCACTGAATTCATCTCTAGTTTATCATTTGAAAAGGAAAACTTTCCAGCCTTACTTCAAGATCTCTACTATGTTGTCATGGTTTTTTTGTTATTCTTGACTACACTTTTATAGCTTTTGCACTACCTCTGGTTTCTTTTCATAGTCCATTGTTTGTGATGAAAAACTTGTCCATTGTGACACTACTTCCTATAGCTTCTCATTTCACTAGTATAGAAACAATAATATATGACTAAAAATACTACTAAAAACTTCTTATAGATGACTAAACATGGTCACGTGATCATTAGTAGTTTATTGCTAGTCATTTATAATATGACCAAACTTATGACTAAACCAATTTTAGTCATTTATTGGCTGTTTTAATTGATTGATTTGGTAGTATATTCAGTTGTTAATTTAGTCATTGATTAAGTCATATATTTAGTCTAATTATTCATTGAGCTTGGTCACGTGACCATTAGTACTTTATTATCAGTCATTTATTTAGTTATTTGATCAATTTGGTCATATATTTAGTCATATTTATTCACTTATTTTTGTATTCACTAATTTCTTTCAATTGGTAGTGTATTTAGTGATTTGATCAATTTGGTCATATATTTAGTCATATTTATTCATTGATTTTTGTATTAAATGATTTTTGTATTCATTGATTTTTGTCAATTGGTAGTATATTTAGTCATATTTTATTCACTGATTTTTTTCAACTGGTAGTATATTTAGTCATATTTGATGATTTAAGCATAAAACACAAAAATACACATCATAAATCATCAATTGCACACAATAAGACAACCATGAGAAGGAAAAATTGGTGAACTTTATTAATAAAATAAAGCTTTTCTAGTTACAACTTACAAATAGAGTATTAAATTTTTTTTTTTAGTCACAAGATTGAAAATATGAGTTACAATATTGCATAGAAATGATTGCAAGAAAGAAACTTCTCCAAAAACCTTCTATAATGATGCAAACACATGCTTGGAGCCCTTTAATGTTGTTGAATAGAAGAAAAAAGAATCATTTATCTACCACCAGAGTGAATTCATTATTTTTTTCTCCTCAATTCTAAGTACATTCACATTTCCATCAACATGACTTAATCCTATCTCCTTGATGTAACTTATAAGTTCTCCAATAGGTAGTGAGTTGTTTCTAATTCTTGAAATTTTATATAATCTCTTGTTAATTTTTTTAACTGAATCAATGCCTCTAAAATTGATTTTAGCAATGTCACATGTCAAAGCCACTTCTTCCACAATTGCTACCAAATTGAAAGAGCTAAAGAGTTCACCACAACTATTAGGTGGTTTACTTAATGGATAAATTTCTTTTATAAGAAAAATATATAGTAGATTTTGTAATGTTCCATGTATTCATTGTATGTTCCTAGATATACATCTTTGTCTCCATTAATTATTCCAGTTCGCTAAGAAACCCTAGTGGACAAAACATCTAAGCCACAATAATGGAACAAATTTTTTATTATAAAAGATAAGCGTGATCTACATAAAATAACATAGAAAACATTCTAATACTAAGTCCTCTAAGATTCCATGAGTATGATACTAACACATTTAATATCAAGAACTAGAATTATTTCATTAATCCTAATTTATCTAATAATCAAGTTCATTTTAATCCACCACAATAGATAATTCAACAATATACATTTCTATAGCATGTCATCCATTAAACAACCTAAAAGATCATCTATAAGTAACTAAAATGTATAAATAAAAATTACATTACATGAGAGTAGATCACAATTCATTACATCATTACATTGTTTAAAATAATGCTTCCCTGAATACAATTGGGGAGAATACATCAAATTACAATAAATAGTACAACTGATATACAAGTCCAATACATATACATCAAAGATTTTCTTCTCAAACTGGATCAATAATTGGAATATTCTACCCAAGGTATCAACTCCATGCACTCGAACAAGCAACAAAGAAACCCAATGGATGAAAAACACCAGCCTCCCAGTGATGTGGAACCCTGAGGTCTACCCCCTATGCTAGGATATAACATAAGGTCCCACTACAATAGACAATCAAGAAGATAAAAGGCTAACATAAACAAGGCTAAACATGGCTCCCACACAACATTGAAACAACATTAGCATCACATAGACACATACATCGCTTCTAGAGGCATTCACACAATAGAAGGGAAAACATAACTAGGGGATGCTATACTACAATAGGGAAGAGTGCATCACATGGTCCTAGCATGGGTTATCTTGACAACCTCTCACTAGATGCCGACCCCATTTATTGTTATCCTAATAGTCTCTCACTAGACGCCAACCCCATAGGGTGACATATGTGGAAGCAACATTCCTTTCATGAGGAAAAGGAGGTTGATCTTGTCAACCAGGCCTTCTCAACCCATCCTTACCCTAAAAAGCACTACAGGCATGGGTGAGGCATCCAATTATCTTAATTAATGTGAAATCTACCCATCACCCTAATTCATTTTAGGTTATCATTGTATTAAGAAACTCCCAAATGGGTTATCCTAGATACCACTTTGGGTTTTGGCTCCCATTGAGAGCCACTCCCTCTACTTGCAACTAGTAGACCCAACACAACAAGCAAGGTAAAACCATTTTTCACATGTAACAAGATCACATAAAACCCACACACATAGCAAGGCATTGACCATCTTTCTCACATATCCCAAACACACGAATGTATACCCAGTGCAAGGCATAAATCCTCTTGCACACATCTCAAACACATTACCAACAACTTCCAAGTGAAACAACACAAAACCTATACACACAAAATACTTCCTCCTAACCTCTGGAAGACTATCATAGCAACTTCACACAAATGAATCCCATTTGAAACAATAATCCAAAATCACCTTGATTTACTAATTAAACACATTGTTTGAAAAAGGAAGACAAATAACCAATGCAACCATGAAATCAACATATATTAACAAATCAACTATTAAAGAATTAAGAAGGAAATCTGCATATAAAAGATAATCCAATTTATTTATTTAGCCTAAAGTTAATCTCAATTTCTTCCATTTAACTCATTATAAATAAATAATTTTTTTCCTTATTTAATTTTCCCAACCTACTCATCTAATAATCAATTATTCTCAAAATACAAGGTTACAACCATAATAAATATACATATATAAATATATACCAATATATATATATATATATATATATATATATATATATATATATTATAATCTGAATTTCTATTTCCATATAATAAAATAGATAATAATGTGATAGCACATCTAATGAAATATACATATATATAATAATCGAATGCCCACCATTATACAGATTCATCATATTCTATTCAAATTCAAATTACCAACAAAAGCAAACTCATCGAATTTCCAACACCTAATGTTTTCATCCAAGAAAGACAACATTCAACATCAAATTTCAGAATTTAATATATATGCAGTCACAATACACATTCGATATGCAAACACAATAAAAAAATCACATCATATAGTATTAAAATAAAACAATGAACTTCACACATTTTATAATTAAAAAAAAGCAATGAACTTCAAGCCTTATATAACCATTGAACCACATACAATCGATTGGTAAACTCACTATAAGATTATCAATTTGTACAATTCGAATGCCATAATATGTAACACTTGTAAATCAAATTTCAACATAGATAAATAAATTAAAATTGATTCGAAGTACATGCATTGACTATAACCATAAAAATCAACTCCCACACAATATATATGCAACGATTGTCACTCTAAAAATGTATACATTGAAAGGAAAGCAATGTAAAATGCAGTTTGAGGTATAAAATCACCTCACTAAACATTGATCTTATTTCTTAGAATGAGTTCAATGCAGTCAATATTGATTGTAGGGCGCTAGTAATTAAATCATAATCCCATAACATCAAATGGCATGAAACTAGTGAATGCTAGGATAGTAAAACTTATCGAATGCTAAAGAAAAATATATCAAACAACCTAGATTGGAAAATTAGTAGTAGGTAAGCTACAAAAAAAAGAGACTCTGTAAAAGAGAGGGCATCATTGTATAACGAAATTACACTAGAAAAGCCATACAAAGGCCTGATCAATCTTCAAACAAATTCAAACGACAGGGATAAAGCCAAATTCCAAAACTAAGGGCTACACTAGGTAGCCATAAAATAAACTAAGAACTTTCAAATAAATGCAATAAAGACTGGTATAAATCCAAACTTCAATTATATACGATTTCATAGCAAGAGAATGACCAGTACAAAACAAATATGTTGTGGAATACACCAAAATTCAAGAGGTATCAGTTTAAGGACTACAAAGGTTGCTTGTTATATACAAAATGGGTTTAAAGTGTTCTAAAACAAAATGATTGTAGGGTATATATTTACAAATGCATATTCTAATTGTTTTAATACAAGAATTAAGTAGATTAACATCAAATTTCCAATCAACACCAAACAGACAAGCATTCATTTTCAACAGACAAGAGAGAGAAGATTAGATCACCTTAAATAGAGAAATAAAACAAATAATAGAGCAAAGACAACCTGGATCCAATGTAGGTTGGGACAAAATCTGATGCTAACTCTGAATCCTTCAATTTTCAACCCGAACTCTCCAATTCCCAATAATTTTTTCCAAAATCAATAAATACAATGCATTTTTTTTAACATAAATTTTCTTGCAGAAAAAATATTACTTTCCTTCTCGGAAATAAAATTCTATCATAATGAAAATCTCTCGAAAAGATAATTGTTTACCAAAATAAAGTTTTTTGATTTTCAAAAATAAAAATCTAATAAAATCTCTAAAATCTCCAATAAAACATCAAGTTTCTATTCGACAATCAGTTCAAAGTTATGGATGTCCTCCAAGAAAAATCTCTCTATCTTTAATAATATTTTTATTGCTTATTAATAGCAACATTCCATTATAATATTTTATTTTATATTTGTTTACACATAAAAATGGTCTAGAGCACAATTAATTAAATACCAATTATTTAATTAATTAATCTTAAAATATTTTGCTTGTATACATAAATTAACAAATTTATTTGTATAGTTTACCCCTTAATTCTTCTATTCCAAAATCATCTTCCCTCTTGAATTAATTAAATATACAAATTTAAATAATTTTTTATTTGACTATTACCCTCCCTTAATTAAATTTGAATTTTTAATTCAAATTTGTCACATTTCTCCATAATTCTCTAAGCTCCTCCAACTCACCCTCCACATCATCATGTATGTCACATGATTTCATTTATTTCTAATTTTCAAATTAGGAATATTCATCTAACCTCCTTGGAGACACATGGCTCCTTCCTTTAATTGATGCTCTTTGACACTTGAATGATTTGCCCTTCCAAGTGGAGCAACCTCCATGATTTCCTCCAACTTCCTTATGTTGCACTGTTGATCTCCCAGGATCATGATCTTAACCATCCATCTCTACCACCTCACTCAAGGCTTAAAAAAATCTATAAATAGGAGGCCATTCTACAATATTTTAATGAAGGATTTGATCATTAACTTATGTTGCAGGAATTATCTTAGCAATTGAGAGAAATTGAGAGCATTTTAGAGTTGCATAGAATTTTAGCATTGTTATATTTTAGTATTGCACTATTTTTTATTGTGTTTATCATAGAATTGCATTTAGATTTGTGTTACATCATTAGTAGCAATCTTAGCATCATTCACACAACAATAATTCCATCCATCATTTAGTCTTTTATATTCAAAAATACAAAAAAAATGTTAATGTAGGTACATAGTCTTGCATTTTATAAATATTCTTGTTTCTTAAGTTTCCATCTAATAAATTCATGTGCAACATACAAATCTAAGAGCATGAATTAGAAGATCCCTAATATTACAGAGCAATGGAATGATTTTAAAGAGTAGATATAGCAACTTGTTTTGTTATTTCAATCTCTATCATGTAAGATGTTTCATTGATGTGTGTTGGATTTATTTTTTGGTGTGTTGTTAGTTTTATCTTTCTGATACACATATTTTTTATCACACATTAATTGGCACCCACTGTGGGGCCTAGCCCCTATTTTTAATATTTTCTGGAAAAGTGTGTTTACAAGTTTGAACATGTAAAGTTTTTGCGTGATCTTGAGTTCTTTTAGTGCATGCAAAAAAAATTCTAGTGCATCTGGGCTCTGTTCTGGCACATCTATGGAATTTTCCAGTACATGCATCTAATCATTCGATGTATATGGAGAGTTTTCTAGCGTATTTATAGTTTATTTTAGTGCATATATTTACTGTTCTAGCGCACTCATAGTTTCTTTTAGTGCATCAGTGTGATTTATTAGCACATATGTTTGCTATTATGGTGCATCAATTTTATTTTTGTAGAAAGTTAAAATTTTGAGGACTAATCACTATCTCACTATTTTGCAGGCCTTTCAGATGCTATTAGAGACTCTGTTGAAATCATAAGAATGTTGTCAAAGATCAATAAACTAAAACTACTCACAATTTTTTTGTAGGAGCTAGAGTTTATTGTTATTTCTTTTGATTAAATTAGGAATCTAGCTTAATAAGAAGGATAAATTGAACACCATGTTTGCTATTTATTTTTATTTCTTTTATTCTTAGAGGGCCTGGCTGGTGGGAAAAAGTAATCACCCTAGGGAATGACCCAACCAATAACACACTAAAGCCAAGCGATTTACAGCCGGTATATAAGTGTGGATACTTGAGGAAAGTTCAAGTATCACGAGGATTGTTCTAACAAGAAGGGCAGCAATGGTCTCTTGCTATATGAATGATCCCCCACAAATAAAATGCCTATACTAGAACCCTTTGTTGTAGTAAGCCAAAAATTCCTTTTATATTTACTAGTGCAAGAATGGTCATTCTGAAGTCATCCCATATTCTTGTGGATTTTAGTAGAGATGAGAAGTTTGTCATGGGAGATTCATGAGAATTGAGGCTTGGCTAACCCGAGAATTGAGTTTCATGGAGGGGAGCCAGTATGGTCAAGCCTCTAGTCATCCACTATAAGTAAGCATAGCTGGAGTAAAATCCAAGTGGGAATTCAATTAATATTATCCTACATATCCTAGGATTGCACTTGTTTGATGTGTGTTGCATATTTTTTTTGAACCAACATTCAAACAAGCATCACACAAAAAAATTCAACCACTAATTCAGAAGAACATCTAATCAAACAATCAGATTCCCTACTAGAAAACAAGAAAAATATTTCAAACTATAAAAAACAAAGAATATTTTCCAGATTTGTGCATTCATTCATTGTTCTGGTGCATATACTACCTTCTCTAGTGCATTAATTCCCTATTCTAGCACATACCATCCATCTTTTAGTGCATTTGTGCAATCTTTTAGGACATCTGTGTAATCTTTTAGAGCATCCATGTAATCTTTTAGTGCATTCGTGCAATCTCTTAGCACATATGTGCCATCTTTTTAGAGCATCTATGCAATCTTTCAATTTCCAAATTTCCAAATTCATTCCTTGTTCTAGTGCATAGACTACCTTCTATAGTGCATTCATTCCTCGTTCTAGCACATACCAACCATCTTTTAGCCCATATGTGCAATCTTTTAGCACATCCATGTAATCTTTTAGAGCATTTGTGTAATCTTTTAGTGCATTCTTGCAATATTTTAGCACATATGTGCCATGTTTTAGAGCATTTGTGCAATCTTTTAAAGCATCTGTGTAATATTTTAGTGCATCTATGCAATATTTTAGTGCATCAATGCAATATTTTAGTGCATCAATGCAATCTTTTAGTGCATTTGTGTAATATTTTAGCGTATTTGTGCAAAATTTTAGAGAATTTTTGCAATCTTTTAGAGCATCTAGGCCCTATTTTAGAACATCTATTAGAGAATTGAAACCAAATTTATGGATTCTTTTCTTAGCATAGATCATTCCTCATTCAACCATCACTTTAACTAAACTTGGATCAAAACATCTAAAAGTGTCTAATCATCAAACCTATCTTTGATTGTTAGCTAAGTTTCATCATCAGGATCTATCATCCTTCATCACGAAACAATGTTGTATAATTAGATCTCACCTTAGTCTCATTAATAGAATTTTTCATTCTATTCGAATTGGGTATATCTTTGGCATTCCTAAACAAAAATCAAAGTTTAGTTTTATCACTTGAAATGGAAACCAAAACTACCATGGTAGAAGCAGAAGAAAATTCCTTTCACAAATTCCACCAAATTGAAAATGATGAAATAATGGATGATGAAATCTTACAAGCTCAATAGGACCCTCAATTTCACAAGTTTGTGGAGAAAATTTTAGAAAAAGATGGAGAAAAATACCTCTTGATGTTGGCAAATCAAGGTGTCAAACTACCAACTGATTTTGATGTCAACCAATTAAAATAAATTCCTAAGAGGACAAAGGCTAACTCACAAAACACAGATCCAATCGATGCTTTGACCCAACAAATACAAAATCTCCAACAAAAAATCCAAGACATGTAAAGGGGAACAACAAAGAGATATTCATTGTAAGATATTTGTCCTTATCCCTTTAACAGAAACATGAACATGATATCTTATCCACCAAAAACAACATCATCCAAGTTAAATGTTTCTAAATTCTTGCAAAGGTTACATGAGCCCAAATCTAAGCCATAAAACACAAATAATATTGAACAATCACATTATGTCATGCACCTATCTTCATCTCCCACAAGCCAAAATAAACCTTGTGATTATTCCACTCAATTTAACGATTCAATCAAACCAACTTCTCCTATCATACCCTCTATGTCCAATGATTCACATCAAGATCTAAGTATTATTTCCACTCCATCAAATGATACCAAAAATTTACAAGCCCTTCCAATATTTGACAAAGATCCCATCTCTCAATAATCTTATGATGATACCCTCATTTCATTATTCACCCACGATGATCCCCTTTCATCTCAAGAGGAAAGTATCCTTCCAAGTCCTTTTTCCACCTCATCTAATGAATCCACACCCTCTCATGATTTTATCACATCCTAGCAGCATGACAATTCTTCCATCCTATCTAATGATTCCCTATCATCTCATGACCAATATATTCCTTTCACACCACTTCATGAGGATTCCATGCTTAACTCATCTCCTACACCTCGTGATCCTTCTTCAAGTCAAGATCAAAGTATCTCATCATCTCCATGTCGAGAGTCTATCACCCCTATTCAAGCTATCCATGAACCCCACACCAATAAATTGGGATATTCCACCTTTATGCACTCTATCTTACTTCCAACACCTATCCTTTCATCCATATCGTATCCTCCCCAAAATGGACTCGCAACTTGTTTTGTAAATAATGCATATCCCATTGGTAAACGAATGTATCAAAATATGAACTACAAAGGAAAAGGATTAAGCCTTCATGAACAAGGTATCCTAGAACCCCTTCCTACCCAAGAAAAATTATATTCTCATGTCCTTGGCTATACACCTCATGCTCAACCTAAGTATCCTAGTCCATCAAACTTTCCATCTATCCTTGGTCCTTATCATCCAAACCTTAGTTCATCAACCCTTCCATCCATATTAGGGTCCTACATCCCTCCATCTTCGTTTCACCAAGAACAACAAAGGCACACATCCTTGATGCCCTTTCAAAATTCTACCTACATTAATTCATCCATAATACATCCATATCATTGATCTCAATCCGCCTCTCCCATTTCTTTTGGAAGCAATTTGGGTGCCAAATGTCAAAAGCTTTAATATCAAAATCCACATGTATCAAAGGATCAACATGTCTCCTTGAAGAGTCATGCAAAAATAAAATAAAATTTGATCCAAAATCAAAGTCAAAAACTATTTGGATTCCTATAAGTCTCATAAAAGCAATAAAATCTAAATTGGCATCCAAATTTGCTAATCCAAAAGCTCCTTCAATATTCCATCTGAAAACCTATCACCTTCCAAATCCATTTTTCCTCCATCACTCCACCACCCTTTAAGGTGTGTGTCAATGTTGATCTTCCCATACTTTCCATCTATCCATCAATAAGCCTTCCAATCTCCTAAACAATATCCAACATCCATCCCCTATTATCCTCTTGTAATCCAAAGCTTTGTATAAGTCCTTAGCTTCTTTTATCATGCCAACATTTATGAGTCTAATTCCCATGTCCATGGTTTATTAGAACACGCATTCGAGAGATATTAGTGATGAAACTTGATGCTTAAGCCATTCGTCCATCTCCCTATCATGAATATATTATCTTCCATATTCCTCTTGCACTCTACACTTGGGGGAAAATTTCATCCATCTTATCATTCATGGTCATTATCCTCTCCATGTTCATTTCCTTACATTTCATCTTTGATCTTGACAAGGTTAAGGATCTTCTTGAACATCATGCATCTTATCCTATGTGCTTTATCCAAACCTTCCATACCATATCCTCCACCGAGCATCTTATCATATATTGTGGGGCATCTTGTTTCTTCAATTGGTCATCTCATTCCATCTTAAATGTCCTATAAGAATCCAAAAAAAGTAAAAAAGCTAAAAATAAAATAAAAACCAAAACATTTGAAAAAAACAAAAATAATAAAAATTCCAAAATCCAAAATAATAAAAATTCCAAAAATCCGAAAAAATCAAAACATTTACAAAATTTTTAATCCAAAAAAATCAAAACATTTTCGAAAAATAAAATAAAAAATAAAAAATTCCAAAATCCAAAACAAAATCAATAAATCATATGCTTTCATAATAATTGTTTGTTTTCCACTAGGGAAAAAATCCCGAACTCACTGGGGGCAATCAACTTTGACATTAAAACAACGAACAAACAATAAGACAACATAGAAAACACAACAATAGGATGAAAACCCAACATTGAACATCCATCATAAATTTTAAACATCGACCATCCAAATCAACAACCATACTCAATCAATCAATAATTCAAAAATCTAATTGGATGATGTTCTTCAAAATCATGATTTAATGCTTTAGCATGAATGTTCAACTATTGTTTATTGATTTTTATTTTTGTTATCATTTCTTTGGAGCAACTCGAAGATGTCATGAACTAGAGAAGCTAAGATGGAGTATGATATTTTTCTTTGTTTGTTGTCTATAGGTTAATCATTACTACTATGCAAATTATTGTTGCACATGATTTACAAAGTATCATTGATGACATTCTGAATTTGCATGGGAAAATGATTAACTCTTGTTTGTTTACACAAGTGATGCTCAGGTAATCTTGGTCCAATTATACCTAGATGTTTGTGTTATCTTGCACTATCAAACTCAATGAAAGTTGTATGGAATCTATACTCAAGTCATCATGGTCTAATTATACCATCAATGTTTTGTACTAACTTTCAACATTTTAAAAGCTCAATGATGATACCAAGCACAATGAATTGAATGACAACCTTGAATATTAGATTTATATGGTTAAGATAGATTGCATCTATATTAGAATCTGCATGATCATTATCATATCAATCACATCTCATCTACATAATAAAATCCATCTCATGCATCATAATGCATCATCCATAAAGCAATAAAATTAATCCATCCAATCATTTCTTCCAGTCTCATCTGATCACTTCAATCACTTCGATCCAATCATCTTCATCTTCATCAAATCCATTCAATTCATCCATCAAGTCCTCTTCTGTCATTTAGAGCAATAATCCAAATGCAAGTCAATCCTTAATCCATATCAATTTACTCAATCAATCTTGTCAAATGATCTAATCACATCAATGGTCCTAATCCTAATCTTGTTGTAAACCCAATCAATCAATCATCATCAATCATATCATTGACCCTCACCTATCATGAGGTCAATCATCATCATCCTATCATTGACCCTCACCTATCATGAGGTCAATCATCAGTAATCCTATCATTGAATCTCACCTATCATGAGGTCAATCATCATCAATCCTATTATTGATCCTCGCCTATCATGAGGTCAATCATCATTTATCCTATCATTAATTCTCACCTATCATGAGATCAATTATCAAATATCATCATCATCATCATCATCAATCAATCAATAAATTAGTGGTTTACAGCTTGATAGGGGCAATACCTTATTTTATTTTGAATCATTTGTACATGCTTTCTTGCTTGCTTGCATGTGTTATCAATCTATCTTGCATTTCTATCAAATTTGTATCATTCCAACTAATGCTCATACCTTGTATATTGCTCAATCAACTCAACACTCTCTCTTAATTGAAAAAGTACATCAATTAATCAATTTCTCAAATTGGTAGATTTCAAAACTATTTTCAAGGGATAAATTGTTGAAATGTGCTGATACTCAAAATCATCAAATTTTTTTAAAAAAAATCAGAAAAATCCTAAAATTCAAAAATTCGCCAATTTATCTCCCAAGGGGGCATACATCTATCATCACCTAAAAAAAATAGTGTTTGGGGGCATATCAATTTTTTTTTCTTTGAAGCAATGTGTAAACACGTCACTTCAAAAAGAGGTAAAATGTATACACAAAAAAAATGTCTCAAGCACAATTAATTAAATACCAGTTATTTAATTAATTAATCTTAAATTCTTCTACTTGTATCAATAAATTAACAAATTTATTTTTATAGTTCACCCCTTAATTCTTCTATTCCAAAATCATCCTCCCACTTGAATTAATTAAAAACACAAATTTAAATAATTTGTTATTTGATTATTTCTCTCCCTGAATTAAATTTGAATTTTTAATTCAAATTTGTCACATTTCTCCATAATTCTCTAACCTCCTCCAACTCACCCTCCACATCATCACATGTCACATCATTTCATTTATTTCTAATTTTCAAATTAGGAATATTCATCTAACTTGCTAACCTCCTTGGAGACACATGGCTCCTTCCTTCAATTAATGCTCTTTAACACTATGATGATTTTCCCTTCCAAATGGAGCAACCTCCGTGATTTCCTCCAACTTCCTTATGCTCCATTGTTGATCTCCCAGGATCATGATCTCAACTGTCCATCTCTGCCACCTCACTCAAGGCTTGGAAAAATCTATAAATAGGAGGCCATTCTACAAATTTTTAACAAAGGATTTTATCATAAACTTATGTTGCAGGAATTATCTTAGCAATTGAGAGAATTTTAGAGTTGCGTAGCATTTTAGCATTGTTATCATGGCAATTTTATTTTGTAGCATTTTAGTATTCCATTAGTTTTTACTGTTTTTATCATAGAATTGCATTTAGATTTACATTACATCATTAGCAGCAATCTTAGCATCATTCACACAATAGTAATTTCATCCATCATTTATTCTTTTATATTCAAAAATATTAAAAAAACATGTTAATGTAGGTACATAGTCTTTCATTTTGTAAATCTTCTCATTTCCTAGGTTGCCATCTGATAAATTCATGTCCAACATACAAATCTGAGAGCATGAATTAGAAGATCCCTAAGATTAGAGAGCAATGGAATGATTTTAAAGAGTAGATATAGCAGCTTGTTTTATTATTTCAATATCTTTCATGTAAGATGTTTCATTGATTTGTGTTGGATTTATTCTATGGTTGTGTGGTTAGTTTTATCTTTATGATATGCATATTTTACATCACACAATATTATAATATTTTATCACACTTTTAATTTATCATCCACTATAATTATTAATAAATATATTTATATTTAATTGCCAAAATACTTGTTACTTAATAATTTAATGAATCAATTAATCAAGAACAACATTTTTCAAAAAAATAAAACTAAACAACCCAAATAACAATATTAATTACTGAACCATATTTAGGTTTGAAACAAGACCAACTTACCTATAAAAAAAGACACACTGATGAGGTAACAAACATATACTCATCCTCTTTAGGGATGATGGCTAGGGTAGGGGACCAAATTTTATCTTTGAAAAATTGTTCCATTAGGTTTAAGGCATGCTAAAACCTACCAATTTAGGTGGAGTTGATGCCTAGTACCTACAACCTGCGACACACAAAATGGTTGAGCATATACATAATCATACAATTAGGCACACTATTAAAGGGAATTGCAGTGTAGCAAGGTACTCACAAGTGAATAATGTGACACTATCACTTTCGCCAAAAGACATAAAAAAAGTAACCACATTAACTCATAACAATCAAGATAGAACAATCACTAGATAATCACATAATACTCATAATAAGACTAATCCACAGAATCAAATAAGTCCACATAAAATTCATAACATGTGCATAAATGAGTTGAAGGTGATTCTTTAAACATAATTAACTACCTAAGTGGCACTCATAAGCCTAGTTGGAATGTGGAGCAATTAATCATATATACTATAATCCTGCTAAGTTCTTGTGAAGAGACCCGCATATCTCACATATTCCAAGAAGGAAACTCATTGGTAGACTTTTTTGCTAATGGGGTTGTCAGATTGAATGAGTTTCATGTATGGGAGGAGGGCTCGATCCTTCCCAAAAAATATAGGATGTTAATGAGAAATGATGGCATGGGTTGAGTTGATGCAGTGGTGGCATTTAAGCCTTAGTACCATATTCCAACTCATGCACTTTGTGGGTTTCATTTGGATTACTAGTATTCAATTGAGTGATTATCACAAGGGTCTACCTTTCTTGGTGTTTGAAGAAATGGTTGGTGATAGAAGAAGAATTGATTTGTGCTCTTGTGCAGGTCTGAGGAAGAAAAAGAAGCTATGGAAGATTCTCTTCCATAGGAATTGTACGTTGTTTCTAGAAAGATTGCATGGGCATGACCCAAATGCCTCGATGGAGTTTGTTTCCTACTAGCATAATCATAAGCTTTAGATAAAGGATCTAGAAGTGGAGGTAAATGAGGAGTTGATTGCTACTACGATGGGGATGTTGATGGTTGGCTATAAATTTTACAAGGACAAGAGGAGTAATGAGGAAGCGATGGCCCAGTTATTCAAAGATGACGAGAGGAAGAAGTTGATTAAGATTTAGAGTTGGGGCTATGAGCACAAGTCACTCAAGAATATTTGAGCAGAGGTGACCAAGGTAATTATATGCTATGCGACATTGGAAGGTAGGTTTACTGCTATACTGGGTCACCATTTCATTCTTGTAAATCACTTCATACATGGGTTGTTTGTTTCCTTTCCATTTGTTCTACTGTATTCCATGGAGATTTCTATTTATTCAAATTTTAAAAATAGGAGGGATTCAGTCCTCCATGAGGGTCTCATCATTTTAATCATGGAGCATGTTAGGTCTCTTCTCCCTACCCCTGCTATTAAGGGCAATGAGAAGAATCTGAGTGAGGGTCTAATTCGTCTTGTTCAAATACCAGTAGTGTTGAATATGAGGACTAGGAAGAAGAGGATGATGATGCTCCTCCATCCCCTAAGGCTACCTCCTCGAAAAAGAGGAAGAAGGGTAGCCTTAAAAATAATCAAGTTGCTAAGCACCTTGTTCTTTTTTATAGTGAGTATACAAAAGTGAGCTCAGATGATTCATCTCCCAGGAATGTGGAGTTGGCTATTGGCTAGGTAGAAATTGAAGATGGAGGTAATAAGGATGATTTGCAAGAGAATTTACTAGTTTCAAATGCTAAGGATAAGCCGAGGAGGACATCCAAATGTATTGCCAAGCTGAAAAACCAAGTCTCGAATGTTCTTGCAAAGGATTCTAAGGTGATTTGTGAGGAAAAGGCTCCTGGAGAAAAGGTGGTGGAAATTGATGACTTGCTATCTCATGACTTGACCAATGATGATCTTCAAGAAGAAAACAAGGGTCAAGAGGAGGAAGACACTAAGAAGATGAACGCTAAGACAAAACCCCTAAAGGTAGATCCCCTTTTTAAGGACTTTTCATATCTAAATATGAGTTTCCCTCAATGTTTGAGCTCTTGAACATGGCAAGGGTTGGCACCACTGTAAATTTCAAATTCGCTAAGTGGAATCTTCAAGAATTTAATAAAGTAAAATTAGGGGTTTAAAGGACAACTTGAAGAATGTGCTAAAAAGCTTAGTGTCAAACATTCTGATTGACAGAATTGTGGACCTAGATGATTATTTCCATGATTTCATATCTCTATGTGAAGATTGATTGGATGGTTTAGAAGCCAAGGTTGTGGGCACCAATGTAGACATCAAAAATATTTTGCATGTGTGTCATATTTGTGTGAAAAATGGTTTGGACTCTTTGGAAGTCCTTTTCTGAAATATTAGTGAACTAAGGGATGACCAATTTTACTTTTTTGAATTAATGGAGAAGGATCATGCGGTGAAGGGAAATGGAAAAAATGGGGTGAAATATTATAGAAAAGGCCTTGCTATTAAAGTGTTTATTGATTGGAAAAGATAATTTGAAGCTAAGAAGAAGGAGCTTCTATGTTGAAATGAACAAGACAATTGAGAGGGGGTGAATTAGTTGTATCAAACTTATTTACTTCTAACCTTAATCAATTCCACTTTAACTTCATCTATTATTAAGTGTAAACATGAAATGCAAATAACAAAAAGAAATCACCAAAGACACCAGATTTATGAGGAAAAACCAATGAGGGAAAAACCACAGTGAGGACTAGTTCACAATATATTAATAATGCAATACTAGATACAAAGGCTCACTACCAAAGGGATCACTACCTAGATACAAAGGATCATTGCCTAGAATAGGAATTATTGTCCAAAAGGAGGCTCACTACCTACAGAAAAAGAAAAGATAAATAAATATCCACCACAAATGTTTCACACATTTACAACTTGATCAAAATATTGTAGACACCATCAGCTCACTGCTTTCAGGAATCTAACACATCAAAGTACTATTACCTTGATTCGCTCTTGCACACTCTACTTTTTGCACTTTTTCACACACTTCACTTGCTTGTTCTAAATTCGCAATATCTTGACTTGATTTTATACCATCTTCAACCCTAGAGGCATTCTCGAAGGTTGGATAAACATTATTCAATTTACAAATTCAAATTATATCGTCTACTCAACATTCTTGCAGTGGATAAGAATGAGAGAGGACCAATTACACATTTAATTAGGACCCAGACAATATCTTGGATTAATCACACACTTCCTTAATTTGATGCAGAATCTTTATGTAATGTGTAGACACCATGTCATCCAAAACCAATGAAAACACCAATGATCTTTGAAGTACACACATATCTAGCAAGATTATCACACGTGGATCGCTCAACACACTTCACCAAAATTTTTACCATCTCTAAGAAACCTCTAGATACATTTGCAGCAACTACAACGATTTTAATTCACATAATATTCTTCAACAATCCAATTGGACCAACCAACAACACACAGGAGCTCTGGAGAAAGTCTTCTAGAGCACCCAATCATAAGCACATTTGTCAAAACACAAAAAACATCAATATTAATCATCTCACAGATTGCAAGATCTGAAACAAAACACCAAAAGATTACGGAGCCAAAACATTTATCCTAGCCCACAACCAAATATTTTTGTCAAACTAGCTCACATAATAGTGAACATATCTTTCATTATCCATCGATAAAGATGCTAAAACTTGGGATATATTATCCATTTAGGCTCATGAACACAACTAAAAATTCACACAAGCATAGGAACAACAAAGAATAAATGCAGAGCACAATACCAAAGCACACTCAGACCACACACTCAACATTGCCTTCATTATTTCTTAAATTTTCTCAAAAGCACTTGGCAAAAACACAACTACAACTTCATAAATATAGCTCCATGTACTCTAAACACTTCTACAATATCTCAACTATACAAGTACCATCTTTAATCATACTGAACTATGTTGACATCAATGACAACATTAATGACAACATAACCAAACACATCCATACTTACAACAATCTCCCCCTTTGTCATTGATGGCAACACATGATGTGAAAAACCATTAAAGACAACATACACAATATCCTACTTCTTCTCTCTTCTCTTTACAAGACTTTCTCTCCCTTTTTAGCTTTTTCACATGACTTTCTCTCCCTTTTGAACTTTTTCACATGACTTTCTCTCACCCTTTGACATCAATGGCAAAGGAATTCTTTTCATGAAAACTATTTCTATATAAATCTTTGTTCACTCCCCCTTAGGAGTGCACCCACATCACATACTGCAACAATGCACCTCTCTACTCCCCCTAAGGAGTAGACAACAATCATCAGTCCATATCAAAAGAATCTATGAATCCACTAGACTGATGCATCACAATGTGCACCTAGTTAAAGGAAGGAGGGGTAGTAACCCCTAAATTTCCTCCGAGATACTCAAAAGTATCCTTCAAAAGGGCTTTAGTGAATATGTCAGTAATTTTTTCCTTAGTAGGTACATATTCAAGTCTAACTTCATTTTGCAACACCTTCTCCCTTAAGAAATGATACCTGATAAATATGTGTTTTTTCTTAGAATGCATCACTGAATTCTTTGAAATTTTCATTGTACTTGTATTGTCACAAAAGATATAGATGGGCTCATCACACATCACACCTATGTCCTTCAAGGTTTTATTCATCCAAAGTACTTGTGTATAGTAGGATGTTGTTTCAATATACTCAAGTTTTGTAGTGGATAAAGAAATTGAATCTTATTTCTTACTCAACCATGAAACCAATCTTCCTCCAAGGAAGAATGCACCACCAATTGTACTCTTCTAATCATCTACACAACCAACCCAATCTACATCAATGTAGGTATTTAATGTGAAATAATTATCCTTTGAATACCATATCCCATAATATGGAGTTCCCTTAAGATATTTCAATATCCTCTTCATAGATGTAATATGTGCTTCCTTAGGTTTTTCTTGAAATATTGCAACTAAACATACTGAATGAATTATGTCCGGTCTAGTAGCAGTAAGATACAATAGTCCACCAATCATAGATCTATACATACTCTGATAAAATTTAGAATATTCATCATCCTTACTTAGCTTACATCTGGTTACCATAGGGGTACAAATAGGTTTGGAGTCATCCATTCCAAAATTCTTCAACAATTCCCTAACATAATTAGATTGTGAAATGAATATCCCCTTGTTAGTTTGATTTACTTGAAGTCTAAGGAAGAAATTCCACTCACTAATCATAGACATTGCAAACTTATTTTGTATCTCTTCTACAAATTTCTTACACATACCTTCATTTCCACCAAAGATAATGTTATCAACATATACCAAAACTATCAACATTTTTTTTTTTCAACTTTGAAGTAAATATTGTTGTCTATAGACCCTTTGTTGAATCCTTGTTGTGTCAAGTATCTATCCAACATTGCATACCAAGCTTTGAGAGCCTTTTTAAGTCCATATAGTACCTTTTTTAACTTGCAAACCATGTATAGTTTGTCTGACAACTAAAATCATTATGGTTGGTCCATTTATACTTCTTCCAATTCTCCATTTAGAAATGAATATTTGACATCCATTTGCTACACTTTTAAGCCTTTATAAGCTGCAAATGCCAAGAACATCCAAATGGCCTCCATTCTTACAACTGGTGCAAATTTCTCTTCAAAATCTATTCCTTCAACCTGTGAATAACCTTTGCATACAAGTCTTGCTTTTTTCCTTACCAATTCACCATCTTCATTCAGCTTATTCCTAAATACCCATTTTGAACCAATTGCATTCTTGTTTATAGGCCTAGGGACTAGTTCCCATGTCTCATTCTTTTCTATCTACTTCAGTTCCTCTTTCAGATCTCTAACCCAACTCTCATCATTACATGCTTCACTCATAGTCTTAGGTTCTATCTTAGAAAGTAAACACAAGTTTACCTCAACCACTTTGCTTTTTGTCTTTACACCTTCACTTGTGTCTTCAATTATCTGTTCCTTTGGATGATTTCTTTGTACATATTTAGGAGTCTTAGGTGCAAGCTACATAATATCATCTTCATCACTTTTTTCTTTCTCTTCATTTTCTTCTTCTTGCACTTTCCCATAGATAGGATCATCTAGTTCAACTTCACTTATTTCTATTGGTCTATACATAGCTTCATTAAATTTTACATTAGCACTTTCAACAATTTTCCTCAATATTTTATTAAAACATGTATATTCCTTGCTATTATTTGAATATCCAATAAATATTCCTTCATCACATCTAGCATCAAACTTTCTAGGATTCTCATAATCTCTTTTAATGTAACATCTACTTCCAAATACTTTAAAGTATTTAATAGTAGGAGTTTTACTAGTCCATAACTCATAAGGAGTCTTAGTGTTGTTACCTCTAATCTGAACTCTATTAAGAATGAAAATAGCAGTGTGGATTGCTTCTCTCCAGTATACATCAGGAACATTTCATTCTTTCATCATAGTTCTAGTAGCCTCTTGAATAGTCTATTTTTTCCTTTCCACAACTCCATTCTACTGAGGATTTCTAGGAGAATACTAATGTCTCTTTATGCCATGCTCTTGAAAAAATGCATTAAACTCACTAGAAGTGAATTCTCCACCTTTATTACACCTTAAACATTTGATTCTAAGGTTTACCTCATTCTCTACTCTTGCCTTGAATACCGTGAATCTATCAAGAGCCTGATCTTTCTCTTTGAGAAAAGTAACCCATGTCATCCTAGAGTAATCATCAATCAAGAGTATAAAATACCTATCACCATTAAGGATTCCTACTCTTGTAGGACCATAAAATTCTATGTGAAACAATTCCAACATTCTGGTAGATGATTGTTGCTTTTCTTTAAAATTGATTCTTGTTTCTTTTCCCAACTGAAAACTTCTAAAAATTGAATTTAAAGGCTTTGCGATTCTAGGAAGATCTTTGACAACTTCCTTAGAATTGATCCTAATCATATTGTCAAAATTTACATGTCCCATCCTCCGGTACCATAGCCAACTTTCATTAATTTGTGAAACAAAACACTAGCCATAACCACTCTTAAGTTGATAGATGTTTCCATGAGTTCTTCTTCCTATTGCTACCATAGTTCCACATCCTTTTCTAATCTCACAAGTGTTATCTTGAAACATAAGCTTAAATCGTTTCCTAAAAATTTGTCCAACACTTAAAATATTATGCCTTAAACCCTTAACATAATAGACATTGTTAGTACTATGTTTTCCATCAAAACTAATTGTTCTTGTACCAACAATCCTAGCACAAGAATCATCTCCAAACATAACTATTCCTCCATCATAATTTTCAAATTTACTGAACTTACTCTTGTCTCCAATCATGTGATTTGAACACCCATTTTCAATTACCCAAAAGTCTTCATCATGTCTAGCATGAAAAGAAGTTACCAATGTACCTTTCATCTCATCCTTCTTGATCTTCGGACTAGATTCATTTTCACATCTTCCATGGTTAGTAGATACACCTTTACTTTCTAGGGCTAGAAATAAACATTTATCTTGATCTTCCTCAAAATCATACTCATGATCAAAAATTACTGCATCTTCTTTGACATAATACAATTTCTTGAACTTCCTATCCTTCCTGTCTCTATGATTATTATTATTATTATTATCATTTTTCTTCTTGTGTGTAGCTCTATTAGGACATCTTGAGGCATAATGACCAATATTTCCACAACTGAAATAGTTGAAGGGAAACATACCTTTGTATTTACCAATACATTCCTTCAGTTTCCTTGTGAAGTTTTCTTCCAATTCTTCTGAATCATCATCATATGATTCATCTCCTATCTTCATTGATTTAAAGGTTGTTTCAGTTTTCTCCTTATCTCTTTCAAATTTTCACATCTCAAATGTAGTCAAGATACCAAATAGGCACTCCTTAGTAAATATCTTTGGATCATATGACTCTTGAATAATACAAACCTTGTCTTTGTAATTCTTTGGTAGGTTCATCATGATATTCTCAATTATATCTTCATTTCACATGGTACCACCTTGATTCTTGATCTCATTTGTAACAAGTTCAACTCTTTGATAATAGCTTGTAATAGCTTCACCCTCTTCCATTCTTGAGTTCTCAAATTTTCACTTAGCTATTAGCTTCCTTGATAATTTTTCCCATACTTCATAAGCAATGCCCAAATAAATAAATTTTTTCCTTTCAATTTTAGATAGAGCATTGAAGATAGCATACCTTTCCTTTTCATTCTCCTCATAAGACACAATCTCATCTATACAGGAAGGACCAACGGATGGTGCAACATACTTTGTCTCCATAGCTTTCCAGGTCTTGAAACCAAGAGAAACCAAATAACCTCTCATTTGTTCTTTTCAGTCACTATAATCAACTCCATCAAAAATAGGAATTTGCAAGTTGTGCACCATTTGATCTACCTCAATTGGTTAAGCTTTTCACTGAGGAACTAGAGCTCTGGTACCAATTTTTGAAATTCACAAGACAACTAAGAGGGGGGGTGAATCGCATGTATCTAATTTCTTTACTTCTAACCATAATCAATTCCACTTTAACACCATTTGTTATTAAGTGTAAACATGAAATGAAAATAATAGAAAGAAAATATCAGAAACACCAGAATTATGTGGAAATTCCAATGAGGGAAAAACCACGGTGAGGATTAGCTCAAAATATAGTAATAATGCAATACCAGATACAAAGGCTCGGTGCCTAGATATAAAGGCTCACTTTCTACAATTGGACTTACTGTCCAAAAGGAGGCTTACTTCCTATAGAAAAAGAAAAGATAAATAAATATTCACCACAAAGGTTTCAAACATTCACAACTTGATCAAATTATTGTAGACACCATCAGCTCACAACTTTCAAGAATCTATCACATCAAAGTACTAGTGCCTTTATTTTCTCTTGCACACTCTTCTTTTCACTCTTGTTCACACACTTCACTTGT
Source organism: Sequoiadendron giganteum (assembly GCA_007115665.2). NCBI lineage: Eukaryota > Viridiplantae > Streptophyta > Pinopsida > Cupressales > Cupressaceae > Sequoiadendron > Sequoiadendron giganteum. Next base: position 174,566,258 of record CM021104.1, on the reverse strand, counting down.
TCTCAAATTCGCAACATCTTGACTTGATTTTTTACCATCTTCAACCCTGGAGGCATTATCCAAGGTCAGATAAGCATTCTTCAATTTACAAATTCAAATTAGGTCAGCTACTCAACATTCCTATGGTGGATAAGAATGAGAGAGGACCAATTACACATTTAATTAGGACCCAAACACCATCTTGGATCAATCAGATGCTTCCTTAATTTGATGCAGAATTTCTATGTAACATGTAGACACCAAGTCAGCCAAAGCTAATGAAAAAACCAATGATCTTTGAAGTACGTACATCTCTAGAAAGATGATCACACGTGGATCAATCAACACACTTCACCAAAAAATTTACTATCTCTAAGAAACCTTCAGGTACATCTGTAGCAATTGCAAAAATCTTCATGCACATAATATTCTTTGGCAATCCAACCAGACCAACCAACAACACACAAGAGCTCTGGACCAAGTCTTCTGGAGTGCCCAATCACAAGCATGTTTGTTAGAACATAGAAAAAATCAATATGAATCATCTCCCAAATCTACAAGATTGGAAACAAAACACTGAAATACTGTGGAGACAAAACATTTCTCCCAGCCCACAACCAAATAGTTTTGTCAAACTAGTTCACATACCGATGAACATATCTTTCATTCTCCATCGATCTAGAAGCTAAAATTCAGGATATATTATCCATTTAGGCTCATGAACACAAATACAAATCCATATACGAATATGATCAATATAGAAGAAATGCAAAGAAAAATAATGGAGCACACTTAGACCACCCACTCAACACCACTTTTATTATTTCATAAACTTTCTCAAAAGCACTTGCCAAAAACACAACTACAACTTCATAAGTATAGCTCCATGTAATCTAAACTCTTCTATTGTATCTCAAATATACAAGTACCATATGCAATCATATTGAATTGTGTTGGCATCAATGAAAACATTAATGGAAACACAACTAAACACATCCATTCTTGCAACATTCTAGACATGATCGATCTACACCAGATTCAAGAGCTTGAGGTGGCCAACACCTTAAGTAGTATGAAATAGTGCTTGGTTCTCTTTTTTTTTTGTTTTCTTTCTATTAGGTCTCATTTTTCTTTTTGATTTTTTGATTTTTTATTGCTAATGGGTGTTGTTGATGGTTTACTATTTTATCTCTCGTTCGACACTTTGTCCATTTTTTTTCCTTTGTTTTGGTTTTTTGCTGGTATCTTTTTGCCTATCTTCTAAGAAACATTTTTATCTCAAGCTATAAAGGGTTTCAAGTCTCTTGAAAACCTATTTTCCCCATATAATCAAAATATGTGCATAAACTCAAGTAATACAAGTATCACCAAAGTATCATCAAAATATCATCAAAATATCATTGTAGTAGTGAGTCCAACATCAAACAAAGTGTCATAATATCTTATCCTAAATAGATCAACTACCTATCTAACAACAAATAGTATGAGGGGAACTACATCCTCCCCCCTAGGATTAGGCTTACTCCTAGAAGCCTGCAAATAGAAAAGGGTATAAATCTCACATTTGGGATGCATCCTCCCATGTAGATGAAGAATCACCATTAGGATCCCATTGGATCCTCACTTTCTCAATGTCTTGACCCCTGAGGGGAAGTCTCTTGTGCTACAGAAATCCCATGGGCTTTATAGGTAGCTTCTCGTCCTCTACCTATAAAGCATTCCAACCAAGAACATGAGAAATATCTGGATAGTATTGTCTAAGAACAAAAAAATGAAATACATCATGGATACATGATAGATTGGATGGAAAATAAAGCTGGTACACAATAGGGCCAATTCTCTCCAAGACCTCAAATGGCCCAACAAAACATAGTGCAACCTTAGAGCCTTTTCCATACTAGATCAGACTCTTTCATGGATGCACCCGCAAGAATACCTGATCACCAACCAAAAACTAATGGTCAACCCTATGAGCATCCACATACTTCTTCTACCAATCCTATAGTACCACTAAATTCTCTCTAATATGAACAACCTGCTATTCCATCTCTTGAAGCATTTCTAGTCCTAGAAGGACTCTGTCCTCAAGGTGATCCCAAATAAGTGGGGTCTAACAAGGACAACCATACAATGCCTAAAAATGAGGCATGCCAATAGAATTATGGTACCCATTATTATACGCAAACTCCACTAAGTATAAATAATCCTCCCATTAAGTATTCTAATCCATGACATACATCCTAAGCATATCTTCAAGAACCTAGTTAACCCTCTCGGTTTTCCCATCTGTCTTCGGATGGTAAGCAGAAATAAATTTCAACTAAGTCTTGAATGCATGATGCAAGGATGCCCAAAGTGCTAAAGTGAACACTGCATCTCTATAAGAGATAATCCTATAAGGAATCCTATACAATCTGAATATATCCTCCATACAAATCTTGACCACTAAAGAAGGATTATATGAAGATAGAATAAGAGAAAAGTGTGCCACCTTAGTCAACCTGTCCATGGTGACCATGATGGTGTAATGAAAATGGGAAGATATTGGAAAACCAAATATAAAATCCACTGAATTGATGTCCCATTTCCATTCTATAACAAGATATGTCTACAAAAGACCCACAGGGTACTGGTGCTCTTCCCTAACCCTCTAACATTCCAAAGACCTCGAGAAAAAATCTGCAATATCCCTCTTCATTTCAGCCCAAAAATAAAACTAACAAAGGTTTGCATACATATTCTTGACACCTGGATGAGCTAAGTATGGCACCCAATGTGCCTCTGGCATAATTAGGGTATGAAGACCCTCAAAAGGAGGAACATAGATGTGACCTAAGTGCCACAAAATACCATCCAAATAAAGAGAATAACCCACAAATCTACCCTCCAAAGCTCCGTCTGACTCAACCTTTGACTTCACCTCCTAATACCAACTATTTATAGCAAGCATTGTAAGGATCTGACTAAGAGCATCTATCACAACATTTTACTTACCCTAGATAAAATTCACCTCAAAATAATACTCGCATAGGAACTCCATCCACCACCTCTTCCTAGCATTTAGGTTTGGCTACATGAATATGTATTGTAAACTACGGTGATCACTGTGCAACTCAAACGAATGCCCCAATAGAAAATATCTCCATCTCACCAAGGCATGAAAGATGGTGGCTAACTCTAATTCATGTGTAGGATAGTTCAACTTATGACCCTTGATTTTGTAAGACTCATAGGCTATCATGTGACCATCCTGCATCAAAATCACTCCTAGACCCTTCAAAGATGCATCAGTACACACCACAAAGTCTCTAGTAGGATTAGGAACTGCCAAAATGGGTATACTAGTCAACCTCTCCTTAAGAGTCTAAAAGGATAATTGAAATTTTTTTGACCAAATTAACTTCTTTCCTTTCTTTTGAAGGGACATGATAGGGTGAGTTATCCTAGAAAAACCCTACATGAACTTTCGGTAATAACCTGCTAAACCCATAAAGTTGCTAACCTTTAAAACATTAGTGGGATCAAGCCAATCTATGAAGGCTTGGATCTTTCAAGGATCCACAACAATACCTTCTCTTGAGATAACATGCCCCAAATATCTTAGCTTTGTTTGAAATAATTCACACTTATCCAAATTTGCATATAGTTGATTCTCCCTTAGACACTACAATACCTGCCACAAATTCTCCTTGTGCTCCTCCATAGTCCTTGAATATATCAAAATGTCATCCAGGAACACAAGGAAAAATCTATCAAGAGAGGTATGGAACACCCCATTCATTAAACTCATAAATATAGATGGTGCATTCGTCAACCCAAATGACACAACAATGAACTTATAGTTCCCATAGGAAGTGCGAAATGCAGTCTTATAAATTTCTACCTCAAAGATACACAATTAATGATACCTCAAATTTAGATTAAAATTCAAAAACACATTGGCTCCCTTAATCTAGTTAAAGAGATCATCAATCCTTGGTAAGGGATATTTTTTCTTCACAATCACCTTATTGAGTTGTCGATAATCGATACACAACCAAAGGGATCCATCCTTCTTCCTCACAAAAATGACTGGTGCTCCCCAAGGAGAGACACTAGGATGAATGAACCCATGGCCAAAAACTCCTCTAACTACAATAGGATCTATCTTGAAATCAATGTCATGCTTAGGTGGCATCCCCAGAATCTCACTAGGAAAGACATCTATGAACTCCCTAAGAATAGGATGATCATCAAGGGACACCTCTCAACTCTCCCTTAACTCTAAATCATTAACCGTCATAGCAAACAACTGGCAACCCTAATGCATACAACTCCTTAATTGCATAGTATAAATAATATGCAAGGAGATGGGCCTCTGAATGCCAACTACCTCAATCTCTTTGCCTAAATCATCCAAACACTATATTGAATTATGTTGATAATATTTCACTGCTCAATGAGAATCCAACCAATCCATACCCATCATTATGTCATAAGATCCTAGGGGTATGATGTGAAAATCCACCATGGTAAAGAGAGTACCAATCCTCAATTCACAACCATACACAAGGGGTTATACCACTAATTTAGCTCTAGAGGCCAATTTGACCTTCCACCTAGCATCTTCCCTTGCTACCATGAGTCCACATCGCTCCACTAAAGAAGGGGAAATGAACAAATCAAAAGCACTAGAGTCAAATAGGATAGAAATACCAATACCCTACAACAAAATTAAAGCCTCCACAATTGTGCCTTAACTATCTGCCTAATGGTTATCAACCACTTCAAACACTCTATGAGACCATCTTGCATCACCCATTGTCAACTCTAAGGCTGTCATCCTTTGATTGAATCCTGATGTACTCTTCTGAGGACACTGTTTAGCTATGTGATCCTGTTGGCTACAAGAAAAACATCATGCACCTTGGTTATACCCCCTTCCACCTAAGGGTGCACTAGACTACTGAGAGCTACCTCTACTAATTGTAGACTATGTGCTTTGAGCTAGCTAATCAAAATGATTACACTTAGTTCACTTCCAACTCTAATTTTTCCTCGACTAAAACCTACTACCTTGCTGAGACTGAGAATTCTTAGGTTTCAACTGGGAATGCTACTATTTCTCACCCTTAGAAGGTGCATGATGGCTCCTAGAGGATCCTCCTACCTGAGACTAGCCACCATGAGACCCATAGCCTGTTGGAGGAACACTATGAATTTGCACCTCTATATGACCTCCTAGTGCCATGGCCAAATTCTCCTCTACCAAATGAGCCTTCTCTATTGCCACCTCCATGGTCTTTAGATCAAAGATGTAGACTCCCCCACTAATACAAGCATTCAAACCCCTAATGAAATGTTCAAGGAGCATTCCCTCATCATCACCAATAACTATATACTACTTAAGCTCATACAACCTATGCTCATACTGCTCCACAAACATAGCCATCTACCTCAACTCGTGAAACTCATCAGCATGAAACTACCTCTAGTGATTTGAAAAAAACAAGCTTTGAACCTCTCCAGAAAAATCTCCCAAAAAATTGAACCAATATCCAATTGCATTTTTTTGTTCCTCCAACTACCACCATGTAGAAGAAAAACCCCTAAGGTGCATGATGACACATCTTTCCTTGGTGTTTCTACCATATAGATGTATGGAGAAAAAACCTATCCAGATCCATCAACCAAGTCTCTACCTCTAAGCTACCACTAGAACCATCAAAAGTAGGAGGGTGTTCTCTTTACAGATCCCTCATATGGCCTACTAAAATAGTCTCCTACTTTGATGTAACATTTCTCCTCCTAGGAGACCTTTCTCTTTTCCTATCCACCTACTAGTTACCCCCCTCTCTAGGGCATAGGTGGGAAAGGACCTCTTCAAGCATATGACACAACTAAGCTCCCTCAAACCCTAGTAGACCCATATTTTGACCCCAACTTTCTTGATCATTCTAGGAGCCCTATTGTTCCTCACAATCACCCTCATGGGAACTCTGAGAAGGGGTGTTTTGGTAGTTAGCCCCATGGCCACCACCTCAACCTCTACCATGACCCTAACCTCAACCTCTTCCTCTAGCCATCTTCCTACAAAACACCACCAAAGGACAAGTCATAGGTTATTACGTGAGGATGAATAAAGGGGGAATGCATAAGATCAAGATTCTAAGCACTAAGACAACATAATGGGTTCATACGAAGCTAGACTACCCAGTGTTAGAACTTGGGCTCTAATACTAGGTGTAATGCCCCACCAAGGAACCCCAGAGGACAACACATCTAAGCCACAATAATGAAACAATTTTTTTTATTAGAGATAACAATGATTTGCATAAAATAACATAGAAAACATTATAATCCTAAGTCTTCTAAGGGTCCATGACTATGGTACTAACAAATCTAATATCAAGAACTAGAATTATTTCATTAATCATGTTTTATCTAATAATCAAGTTCATTCTAATCCACAACAATAAATAATTCAAGAATATACATTTCTATAACATGTCATCCATTAAACTACATGAAAGATCATTTATAAGTAACTAAAAAGTATAAATACAAATTACATTACATTGTTTACAATAATGCTTCCCTAAATACAATTGGGAAGAATACATCAAATTGCAATAAATAGTACAACTAATATACAAGTCCAATACATATACATCAAAGACTATCTTCTTGAAATTGATTAAGAACTACAATCTACTACCCAAGGTACAACCTCTATGCACTCAAACAAACAGTAAGGAAACCCAATCAAGGAAAAAGAACCAACCTCCCAACCATGTGGAATCTTGAGGTCCATCCCCTGTGCTATGAGGTAACATAAAGTCCCACTACAATAGACAGTCAAGAACACAAAAGGCTAACATAAAAAAGGCTAAACATGGATCCCACATGACATTGCAATATTATTAACATCACATAGACGCATACATGACTTCCACATGCATTTAGACAAGAAAAGGGGAAACATAACTAGGGAATGCTAGACTACAATAGGGAAGAGTGGCATCACATGGTCCTAGCATGGGTTATCATGATAGTCTCTCACTACACATCGACCCCCATCTATGGTTATCCTAACAATCTCTCACTAGATTTCGAGCCCATAGGGTGACATCTGTGGAACCAACATTCCTTTCATTAGGACAAAGAAGTTGATCTTGCCAACCAGGCCTTCTCAACCCATCCTTAGCCTAAATGAGCACTACAAGCATCAGTGAGGCATTGAATTATCTTGATTAATGTGAACTCTACCCATCTTGCTAATTCAATTTAGGTTATCATTGTATTAAGAAACTCCCAAATGGATTATCCTGGACACCACTTTGGGTTTTGGCCCCCATTGATAGCCACACCGCCTACTTGTAACTAGTAAACCCAACACAACAAGCAAGGTAAAACTGTCTTGCACACTTAACAAGATAACATAAAAACCACACACAAAGCATGGCATTGACCATCTTGCTCACATATCCCAATCACAAGAATGCATACCCAATGCAAGGTATAAATCCTCTTGTGCACATCTCAAACACATTACCAACCACTTCTAGTCAAAACAACAAAAAACCCATATACACAAAATACTTCCTCCTAACCTCTAGAAGACTACCATACAAACTTCACACAAATGATTCCCATTTGAAACAATAACCCAAAATCACCTTGATTTACTAATCAAACACATTGTTTAAAAAAAGAACACAAATAAGCAATGCAACCATGAAATAAACATATATTAACAAATCAACTATTAAATGATTAAGAAGGAAATCAACATATAAAAGATAATCCAATTTATTTATTTAGCCTAAAGCTAATCTTAATTTCTTTTGTTTAACTAATTATAAATAAATCAATTTTTTCATTATTTAATTTTCCAACCTACTCATCTACATAATCAATTATTCTCAAGACAAAAGTATTCTTTTTTTACAACCATAATAGATATACATATATATATAAATATATACACATATATTGGCATATATTTATATATACATATATATTTATATGTATATATATATATATTATAAACTGAATTGTTGTTTCCATATAATAAAATAGATAATAATGTGATAACACATCTAATGAAACATACATATATAAATGTACATATATATAATAATTGAATGCCCACCGATATATAGATTCGGAGAATTCTATTCAAATTCGAATTACCAATAGAAGAAAACTCATCAAATTTCCAACACCTAATGTTTTCATCTAGCAAAGACATCATTCAATACTGAATTTCAACATTTAATATGTATCTAGTCACAATACACATTTGATATGCAAACAAAATAAAAAAATCACATCCTACAGTATTACAACAAAACAACAAACTTTACACATTATATAATAAAAAAGCAATGAACTTCAAGCCCTCTATAAGCATCAAATGACATATAGCCGATTGGTAAGCTCACTATAAGATTATCAATCTATACAATTTGAATGCCATAATATGTAACACTTGTAAATCGAATTTCAACATAGATAAATCTATTAAAGTGGAGTCAAGGTACATGCAATGACTATAACCATAAAAATCAACTCCCGCATAATAGATATGTAACAAATTTCACTCTAAAAATGTATACATTGAAAGGAAAACTATGTAAAATGTAGTCTAAGGTATAAAATTGCCTCATTAAACATTGATCTTAGTTCTCAGAATGAGGTTGATGCAGTTAGGTGATCCCACAATAGTGGTTTACAATTTTTGGCCAAACTAGACACTGAAATTATTATTTTTAACTAATCTTCACATTCGAGCACCTATAACGGCTAAACCGTGAGGAATTTGAAGATGATGATAACTAGAGTCTCATCACATTTTTTCTATAGATTCTAAAAATATTTTTTTCAATTTTTTTGGAATAATATTGCACTTCCTTTTCCATCTCCCATGAAAACTGGTTTTTTTTTTCAGAAAACAACATTTTTAAAAAGTGACGCTCAACGTATACAACATAAATTTTTTTGTATGAAGGATAAAATTATATTTATTTTGAATTTAGATTTGTAACTATGATATCTATCACTTTCATTTGGTCTCATAGTTTTTTATTGAATTTTGTTTCCGTAATAGAGTTTCGAAGTCAAACCAATTGCAATTCAGACATAGGCAGACTGTATACAACATAATTTTTTTTGTATGTGTCAAAATTCTTTTTTTTTTTAATGGCTCAAGGACATCAATACCCAACATGAACATATTCTTTAAAAAATTATTTTGATAATTTTATATTTTTCCACATGTGCAAAACAAAGAGCTTGATTTTCGGTGAAAAACCTATGTTTAATAAAACTAAAAAAACACATACATAATAAAACCATAACATATTAAAATTATATTTGTGGGATAGCTCATTTTGAGGACTACCATAATCATTTGAAATAAATTTTAAATGAATTCATTTGATCCCCCAAGAGGTAAACCAAAATTGTTTTTTTATCAGCATTTTGATAGGTGTAAAGGAGACTCATTTATAGGTATGGTTTAAAACTAGCGAGGTTCTATCCAAGGGGGTTTGATCTAAGGTGGTTTGATCAAACCCTCTTCAATTAGAATCCTTAAAATAGAACTTTTAAAGGCTTAAATCATTATATTTTCTAAAAATATGTGATTTCAGCAAAAATCAGTTCCTCTCATAAATTTTAAACCAGCTTTGTGGGATCACCCAGTCAATATCAACTATAGGGCACTAGCAACAAAATCACAATCCCATAACATCGAATGGCATGAAAATAGTGAATGCCAAGATAGTAAAACTTATCCAATGGTAAAAAAATATATATCAAACATCCTAGATTGGAAAATCAATAGTAGGTAAGTTGCAAAAGCAAAGATCTATAAAAGAGAGGGTGCCATTGCGAAAATAAACTGCATTGGAAAATCCATACAAAGGATTGATCAAGTTTCAAACAAATGCAATCAATAGGCATAAAGTCAAATTCCAAAACTAAGGGCCATGTTGGGTAGCCATAAAATGGCCTAAGAACTTTCAAGTAAATGCAATAAAGATTGGTATAAAGGAAAACTTCAATTATATATGATTTCATAGCAAGAGAATGACTGGTACAAAAAAAATATGTCGTGGAATGCAACAAAATTCAAGAGGTATTGATTTAAGGACTGTAAAGGTTACTTGTTATATACAAAATGGATTTAAAGCTTTCTGAAACACAAAGATTGTAGGATATATATTTACAAATATATATTCTAATTGTTTAATATGGGAATTAAATAGATGAACATCACATTTCTAAGAAACACCAAATAGACAAGCATTCATTTTCAATAGACAAGAGAGAGAGAGAGAGAGGATTTGATTGCCTTATATGGAGAAATAAAAAAATAGAACAAAGCCAACTTGAATCCAATGCAGGCTAGGATGAAATCTGATGCCAACTCTAAATCCTTCAATTTACAACCTGAACTCTCCAATTCCCAATAAAATTTTTCAAAATCAATCAATTGAATGCAATTGTTTGTTTTTTTACAAAAAATTTCTTGTAGACAAAATATTACTTTCCTTCTTAGAAACAAAATTCCATCATAATGAAAAAATCTTGAAATGATAACTGTTTATCGAAAGGAATCTATTTGATTTTCGAAACCAAATATCCAATAAAACCTCTAAAATCTCCAATAAAATATCAAGTTTCTTTTCGAAAATCAATTTGAAGTTATGCATGTGCTCCAAGAAAAATCTTTCTATCTTTTATAATATTTTTACTGTTTATTATATTTTATCACATTTTTAATTTATTATCAACTATAATTACTAATAAATATATTTATATTTAATTACCAAAATACTTGTAACTTAATAATTTAATTTAATAAAATCAATTATTAAGAACATCATTTGTCAAACAATTTTAAATTAAACAACCCAAATAACAACAACAATTACCCAACCATTTTCAAGGTCAAAACAAGACCAACTGACCACATAAAATAGACACATTGATGAGGTAACATACAAATACTCATCCTATTTAGGGATGATGACTAGGGTAGGGGACCAAATGGTATCTCTAAATAACTATTCCATTGGTTTTAAGGCACACAAAAACCTTCCCATTCAAGTCGAGTTGATGCCTAGTACCTGCAACCTATAGCACACAAAACAATTGAGCATATACATAATTATACAATCAGGCACACCATGAAAGGGAATTGCAATGTAGCAAGGTACTCACAAGTGAGTAATGTGACACTGTTCCTTTCTCCAAAACACATCAAATCACAACAATCAATATAGAACAACCACCAAATAATCACATAATACTCATAATAAGGTTAATCCACATAATCAAATAAGTCCATACAATAGTCATAACATGTGCATAAACTCAAGTAATAGAAGTAACACAAAAGTATCATCAAAATATCATCAAACTATCATCATAGTAGTGAGTCCAACATCAAACAAAGTATCATAGTGTTTGATCCTATACAAATCAACTACCAATCTAACAATGATTAGTACAAGGGGCACTACACTTTCATTTTTGATGGTGTCTGTGATATTTTATAGATTTTACCATTAGAGTACAGCTTTTCCTACAAATTTTTATTGAATAGCCATTTCTATAGTTAGATCAAGATCTCAAAATTCTAAATAAAGCTATCAATTTAAAAAAGACCTTGTTACTCCATGATACATTGATGTGCCTCTAGTAAAGCCACTAGTCCTCCTATATCAATAGAATATTATACATTAGGACCATACATGAAAGTAATCCAATGTAATATCTTACTCAAACTAAATCTAAAATGCTAGCATAGACCTTATGTTGACCCTGCTATGTATGAATTTTTTGATGGGTCATTTGAATATGAATAAATTCAAGCTAGGGAAACTCTTCATGTATTTAAAATTTTAATCTTTCTATACAATTGTACCATTTATTATTCTAATAGAAATGCATATATCTATTTTTTAGTTACAAAAACAAAAACTCCACTACGATAATTTTAATTTAAAAGACTTCAATGGAAAGAATTCTAATACCTTTGAGATAATTAATATAGTCTATAGTGGTCATTGTGGATTAAATAATCCATGAAGCTCCCTTTGGGTTGATTTGTATTTGGCCTTGTGAAAGCCTTGATTGTATGCATTGTATTTCTTAATATGCCTCAAGCTCCTTTTTCAGTTGCACTTAAATCTACTTTACCACATCTCAGTAGCATGGGCTTTTGAAAAGCTTCTTCCCATTTTTCCTCTTCGAGCCCCATTTGTGTACCATGTTTCATAAACCCTCGGATGCCTTTTTGGTGGGCCCCATTAATGGAAGCTTAGGCTGACACCATGTGATATGTCATCCTCATGGGGATTGTATCCCAAGGAAATGAAGGATGGATATAAAACCCTGCGACTTCTCCATGTGTCACCTCCGCAAAATATTTTATTGCAAGAGAGAAAATATTGAAGAGGAGGCTCCGTCACTTTGCCACATGTCCTAACCAACTCTTCAAGTAGTTAGACATGTGTCTTTCTAAGATTGTTGTTGCTTCACGTTCAGGACCAAATTCATCATTTGTTGCAAGTGCACTTTGTTCAAGAAAACTAAGGATATTTTTATTACGATTTATCTTTGATTTATCAAAGGGGAGGACAATGTGTGCCTGAGGAATATTTCGGGCTATTGGCTTTGAGGTGGTGGGAAAGGTCTATTTATACTACTACAATGCTCTATGAAAGTGTTTGAAAACTAAAGAAAGAAAAGACTAAAAATCTCCATGCCTCTGTATTATTTTTTATTATTATATTAAGACTCATAGACTATGTCAATTTTTCAACATTTCTATTTCTTGGATAATATAAGAAATTATACCATGCTATTTTTTGTATTGAATAGTTTATTTACAAAACTTGTATAATTTCAATAGAAATTTGTTATTTGGGATCATGTCTTGAACTCTTCTTGTTATGTAAATGTGTATGGAAATTATATTATTTCATTTGGTTAAATTGCTTAGGATTTTCATCTATATTTCTATTATTATCAAATATAGCAGATTGTTGAATAGGTCCTCAAATCATATACCAAAGGAAGGTTTCTCATGCCTAAACACTTACATCTTGGCGCATTTCCTTAGGAATTAGAATTTATTTTATATCTACTCCCTTTTTCCATTCTAAACCCCCAATTACAAGAAGAGTCAACTTCTTTCAAAACCCGAAGGTTACTCAGTTTAGCACAATTTGTCCCCCATTTACTAAGTTTCTCATAAGGCTATTGCCTAGCAATTTTAGGCATCAATAGTTCTTTTTTTGGTATGCCCAGTGGGACTTGTTTGAATGTATCTAAATTTAAAGTGGGTGTATGAGCCATAGACTTGTCACCAAATCCCAAACAATGAATAACCCTAGACTACTAGTACCACCACTAGTAATAGTATGAGCAAGAGAAAAAATTTCAACCCCTCCACCTATCCATTACTTATGGATAACATAAATTATGTAGCTTGGGACATTGGATGTCCTCTTATATCACCAATAGCACTAGTCGTATGGGCTAACATCCCAACCTCTACTCTAAAAGCCTTACCTAAGTTCACTAGCGAAGGCTCAAAACACCATTCGACCATTTGCAAGATGTGGTGGATGTGTGCTTGGTACATGGTGTCACTGATGAAAATTTAGTAATGAGGCTACTTGTAGCCTCTTTCAAAGGAAAATCACTAGATTGGTACTACACTTTGGGAGCCAATACCATTGGTACGTAGGATCAACTTGGAGATTCTTTTTATGAGCAATTTTCAAATAACGGAGATCGGTGTTCATTGTTCCAACAATTGGTGACTCTCGAGCGAGCTTCTCAAGAGGCCATGCCTAAATTCAACACTAGGTTCCACACAACTTGGCAAAGGATTTTGATCACTATTCACCCACCTCCCAATCTAGCATTTATGGTTTACCTTAAGTCCATCAATGCAGAAATTTCTATGATGATTAAGTCCCTTGGTTGGAACACCTTTCTAGATGCATACAACCTTCCTATTAAGGTCAAAAATAATTTGATAGATTCTAAAAAGGTACCGCCTCATCCTACCATTCTTGTGTTTGCAGAATTGTCAACTCTCGTCCCAAAGATAGTTTTGGCTAGTGCACCTACTCCTCCCCAATCTATGTATAGATACCTGAGCACACCACACAAATTTGTTTCAAGGAGTTGTTGCAAAGTATATCGAATGAAATAAATACCATCAAGAGGCAAAAATTTATGCATCCAAAGCTAGCCTACCAAAATTACCAAGGGGGAAAACCTGCTTACCAAAAGAACCAGTACCAAGGAGGTACACACACAAATTCATAAACACAACCAAACCATCAAATTGTGATAGTGCCTACTCCACTACAAAATTTTCCACCAAGTTCAAATAGAGATTTGGTAGTAAGGAAAAATAATCTCGTTGAAGATATCAACCCCTAGTGTTTTCCCTGCAATGAAGCACATATGTCATAAAATTGTGCAGTTGGAAATTTATAGGAGAAGGAGCAAACCAACGTAGCCAGCGCATCCCATTGGATTCTAGGGGTTATGCATATATCTCTCCAAAAATGGAAAATGTGGTGCTTACCACTCAAATACAAGGGATATCCTTGGAGCAAGAAACTAACATAACTCTTGATCATGTGCTCTTCTCATAGATGGAAGGAGAAGAGGTGGTTCTTGCAAATGATGTTTCCACATCAAAGGCCCCTCAAGTACAATAAGACTACAACATTCACTCAAACAGGATATTGATAGGCGAACCAGTCACTCAATAGCCTAGAAGTGTTCCCAACCAAGCTCCTAGTTCTTCCACAATTATTTTGCAACCATAGTCGTGCAAGGAAATTGTTATAAAAAGTAATAAAGAGAAAAATTATTTGACTTCACTTCCTCTTAATGTAGTGGAATAGTTTAATAAATCCTTTGCTAATGTATCCCTTTGGGATATCTTAGCTATTCTAGTGTAGAAGTCACTATTGCAGAAAGCTCTACGGGAGGGCACAAGCACAAAACCAACAAAGAAACCATCCAAGGAAAATACCATTGATCCATCACCTTAGGCCAAAGTCCTTACAAACAATGTAGAGTATTCCTCAGCAAAAGGTAAGGATAAGCCAAAACCAAAGCCATTTTTCTTAACTCTAACTGTGGGCAAAAAATTGCTACATAATTCTATGATTGACTTTGGTTCTAGCACTACAGTCATACCCAAACAAATAGTTGAAGCCTTAGAACTTAGCTATGAACCTTTAAACAAAGGGGTCAAGCAATTGGATGGAAATAAGGTTCATACTGTAGGTTTTGTTAAGAACCTTCCACTAACTTTTTTTGCATGCCCTAGCATCATGGTTAAACTAGATATTTAATCATTGATGTCCCTCCCATTTTCAATCTTTGCTTATCTCAGAAGTTTACTACCAAGCTAGGTGGCTACCTCTCTTTAAATTGGTCACACCTGATTATTAGAACTAAGCATGGGGCCAAGATGAATTTTTTGTCTGAACCATTGCATTTGAAACATGTAGTAGATGAGGAAATGATAAATTTTAAAGCTACCCATACATCTATCACCAAAGAGGAAATGTATTGCACCGAGTTACCTAAGGATGAGAAGGTAACCAGAGACCAAATTGATGATGAAGAAGTCCTCTTGAGTAAATTTTTTGACACTAATCCTTTCATAGATTATCATGCTACTAGATTGGGGACTTATGTGATCTATGATGAGGACCAATTGATTCTGAAGGTTGTGAAGGATCCCCAGGGTAATCACACCTTAGGGCTATGGATGTTGCACTTTAATGGAGCAAGGTGCAAAGTTGCTACAAGTGTCGAGATATGTTTTATGTCAAAATCCAATGAAGAGACTCTTAGGTCTTTTCAATTTCACTTCGCTTTCTTAAACAATGAAGTTGAATATGAATGCCTAGTGCAAGGTTTAAGCCTTGCAAATTGGATGGGTGTAAAATAGATAATGGTGTTCAAATATTTTGAACTAATATTTAATCAAGTCTAAGGTATCTCCATGGCAAAGAATTTCCACATGTGATATTATAGACATAGGCTTTGGGACCAAATTGAAGGTTTTGAAGCTTTCAATATTTAGGTGGTGCATAGAGAGTAGAATTCAATAGTAGATCACATGGTGACAATAGGATCCCAATTTGAACCTACTTCCAATTTGATTGAGAAAATACACTCTCTGTGAGTGATTGTCCAACCCTCAATCCTCAATAATGACCAGAGTTGGTAATTGTTTGAAAGTGACACTAACATCGCCTCATTCATCCAACATTCTAGAGATTTTTTCAATCATCTCCAACCAAAAATTGAAGAAGCGTATGAAGGGAAAATTATTCAATTGAGGTCAAAAAGGCTTTTGAAAGGCCTAGTCACTCTCAAAAACCCATTCGATTGTGATGATGCAAGAAATGACAAGGGGAAGTTTGTAGTGGAAAAAAGTGATTATGTTGAACTTCAGGTTGGAGATGGAAGAAAACTAAAGTTCAGGAAGGAAGTTTTGCAACATCACAAGGATAGGCTTACAAAATTTTGTGAAAAGTATAAAGGAGTAGTGGCCTAGTCATATGATGACCTCAAGGGATATAATATTGAAATAATTCATCATAGTATAGAATTAAGGAAAGGTGCAAAGCCTATCCACCAAAAGCAAAGGTCAGTGAACCCAAAGATTGAGTCACTTATGGTGCCAGAATTGAGGAATTTGATCCAATCCCTGATCATTTTTCTATCAAGTACAACACATGGGTGTCTAACCTAGTTCTAGTCTTAAAGAAGAATAAACACATCCAAATCTATGTCAACTTTTGAGACTTGAATAGGGCATCACTAAAAGACAACTACCCATTTCCTTCCATGGAATCAATCTTGTAGATTGTTTTTGGCTTGGAGATGTTTTCTCTACTAGATGGTTTCTTTGGTTACAATCAAATCCGATTCAAAGAAGAGGACTGACACAAAACTACGTTCACTACCAAATTGGGGAACACTCACCTATTCAAAAATGCCTTTTGACCTCTCAAATACAGGAGCTACCTTTCAATGAGCAATGAATATTGCCTTTGGAGAATTGATTAATAAAATCATCTTAATCTACTTGGATGATCTTATAGTATTCCCTAAATCAAAAGATGACCATTTTGATCATGTGGAAATGTTTTTCAAAAATTCTAGGAGTTCAAAGTATCCCTAAAACCAAAAAACTACGTCTTTAGAGTGCCTCAAGGAATATTATTGGGGCATGTAGTGTCCAAGGATGGTATTGCTATTGATCCAGATTAAGTGAAGGTGATCAAGGAACTTCCTCTACTAGTGAACAAAACGGTAGTTCAGTCCTTCCTGGGGAAGGTAAATTTTGTAAGAAAAATCATTTTGGATTTTGTAGGATTAATTAGGCCAATCACCCTTATGCTCAAGAAGAATTAGTTATTCAAATGGACAAAAGAAGCCAGGGAAGCCTTTGAGAAATTCAAAGAGGTTATTGTTTTAGCCCCTATGCTAGTAAACCCAAACTTATCAAAGGATTTCATAATGTATGTGTTCAATAGTCGATCTAGCATCGCTATTGTTCTAACTCAAAAGGATGATGAAGAAAAAGGAGAACACCCGATAGCCTTCCACTCCAAGACCTAAAAGGATTATGAGACAAAATTAAATTTCATCGAGAGACAAGTTTTTTCCATCGTCAAGGGCCTTAAAATAATTTGACAACTTATATATTGTAGCAAGGTGGTCATATTTGTAGCACATTTCAATATGTGTGAGTACTTAATGGAAGGAGAAATCACAAAAAAAAGGGACAACTGAATAACAAAGATCCTGGAGTATAACATCAACGTCAGACCCACAAAAAATATGTGAGGAAGGGGGTTATGCAAATATCTAGTGTAGGATAGAAAAGTGTTTATGGAAGAACAAATTGAAATAATTTTGCTAAATGAACATGATTTTCAAGGCTGTTGGGTAGCAGATAGAATGAGATTCATGAACACTAGGAAATATCTAGTGAACCTCCCTTCTCAAAAGAGGAGATTTTATAGATTGGAGAATAGTAGTTATGTGTTGATTGAAGGAGTTCTCTTCAAAAGAAACTTCAATGGTATTCTTCTACGGTGTGTAAACAAAGAACAATCACAAAAAATTCTAAATCAATTCCATAGTAGTCTAGTAGGCGAACATTTCTCTACAAAAGCCACTGCCATTAAAATCATGTGTGCAAGATATTTTTAGCCCACACTGCTTAATGACTCATACACCTTAGTCAAATCCTACAAAGAATGCCAATTCTTTGTAGAATGAAGGAAAAATTTGGCCATGCCACTAAACCCAATAGTGTTGGAAAAGCCCTTTGTACAATGCGGCTTGGATTTTATCAGAATGATTAATCCCACTTCCAGTGCCAAACATAAATGGATTCTTATGGCCACAAAATATTTTACCAGGTGGATCAGGGTCATGCCTTTGAAGAATTCAACTGAAGCAGAGACTGTAAATTTCCTAGAAGAGCTAGTAACAAGGTTTGGCCTACCCAAGACCATCATCTTTGACAACAAAAATTCCTTCCTGGGTGCAAAAGTATGTCAATTCACACTCAAGCATGAAATATTCTTAAAAACCTCTTTGAATTATTACCCATAAGGGAATGGCCTAGCTGATTTGACTAATAAAAAATTAGTTTGACTCATCCAAA
>CM021104.1:174310756-174542987 GCA_007115665.2 Sequoiadendron giganteum | reverse complement strand
TCTGAGTCTTCCATGGTCTCATTCCCTTTCGCTCTTCCTCCTAGTGCACCCTTTTCCTATTGACAGATTAGATAACCAATAGAATTTTTTGCACAAAATACCATGACTAAGGCCATGCAAGCCATAATAATTCAGAAAAGGAAATAAAAATATGTTGCAAAGCCTACCAAGCCATGTGTGCAAACCCTTTACAATGAGCACCAGGGATCAATAATGTTCGTGACTATAATGCCCAATATCATCAAAACTCAAGGGGAGATACAACTTGAAGACTATACAATCCATGTTATAGGGATCGATATGAACATAGCTTGACCACAAGACAAGTTTGAGCTGATGGAGGAAACCTAGAGAGTTGTGATGATCGAATTTTTGAAGCATAGTCAACAACTAAAGAAAAGAGAGGAGGAGCTCCAAAATTTCAAGAAAAATGTAGATATCCTTCAGAAGAAGGAGTAGAGTAGAGACACCGAGTATTCACGCCTATCTCAACAAGAACACAAATGTAAAGAAGAACTTGTGAAGTTCAAGTCCCAAGATCCCAACCCGGTTTCCAATTTATAGCAGAAGAACCAAGATCTTCCAGAATAGCTATCTCAAATGGAAAAGGAAGCATAGGAGAAGAATCAGGAGCTTCAAAACTAGTGAGATCAATTTAAGAAAGAGATTGAAAGGTTGAAGGTGTCCCTAGCAATGGAATCCAATTCCCAAAGTCAAATGGAGGAATTGCTAAGGAGCAAGGGCACAGAGCTAACAACTCTACAAGATTGTTGCAATGCATTAGAAAATAAGGTTGATGAGATGATGGAGTAAATCAAGTCAAAAGAAGTTGAGATAAGCCGTTCAAAAATTACCTCGTAGTCCCTTGCTCCTCAATCAGATTCCCTTTTAGTGGCTCAACAACTATACACCTCCTACTGGGAGAAATTGATTTCCTCATGTTTATCACTACAGTCAGTGCTCCAATTCATGGCAGATGCAACAAGTTTAAACAGAGAAGTGCGTGGGATGATTGAGAAAATTCTGCAATCCATTATTGAGAGGGTTCCCAAGGTTAAGCAATTGCTAAGAAAATTGTACAAGGTAATTGATGTGGAATTGACAAGAGCAAGGATTGAGGACCAAAAGATCAGTTGCCAAGAAGGCCAAAGAATTCATATATTACCATGTGGTGATCCTCTAGGCTAAGATTTGTTTGGCATCCCTGAGTCTCAGAATGAATAATCTATAAGTACAATTTTTTCATTTCACTCGGTTGGGTTTGCCTTCTCCATTCCTCTCTGATAATTTGATGGCCATGATGGAGCATATTACATCAAGAATCAAGGAGAAGCAGTAGGAACTTTCTACTTTCTAATCATTTAGCTAGCCTCCCATGACAGTGGACATTGAAGTCATTATTCATCTAGTTGTGTA
The DNA here is from genome assembly GCA_007115665.2 of Sequoiadendron giganteum. NCBI lineage: Eukaryota > Viridiplantae > Streptophyta > Pinopsida > Cupressales > Cupressaceae > Sequoiadendron > Sequoiadendron giganteum. The sequence goes on along the minus strand of CM021104.1, from coordinate 174,541,571 downwards.
GCTTCCTTTTCAACTTAATTTCAGGACATGGACCTCCATGGAGCTACCTTTCAAATAAATCATCGATTTGCATGAGGCACAAGAGAATCTACATGCCTTATCTACACCATCTGAGGTTGATTGGTTGCCTCTATAGACTGCCCTTTCAAATCTCTAATGATTTCCCGATGGAGAAGGCTCTGGTTTATGAACTAGGATTTTGGGTCCTCATTTTGTAGGAAAAATTCCCCTAATAGTCACCAAAATTTATGGATTAAATAATCCATGAGGCTCCCTTTGGGTTTACTTGTATTTGGCTTTGTGAAAGCCTTGGCCACACGTGTTGTGTTTCTTAAAATTCCCCAAGCTCCTTTTTTGGTCAAGCTTTAATTTGTCTCACCACATGCTAGTAGCATGAGCTTTTGAAAAGCTTCTCCCCATTGTTTCCTCTCTGAGCCCCATCTATGTGCCATGTTGCATAAACCCTTAGATGCCTTTTTGGTGGGCCCCACTAATGGAAGCTCAGGTTGATACCGTGCCATATGTTATCCTTGCCGGGATCGCATCCCAAGGAAGCAAAGGATGGATATAAAACCCCACCTCTTCTCAACATGTTACCTCCACATAAGCTTTCATCACATGAGAGGGAATATTGAAGAGGAGGCTTCATCGCTTCGTCACATGTCCTAACCAACTCTTCAAGAAGTTAGACATGTGTCTTTCTAATATTTTTGTTGCTTCACCTTTGGGACCACTTTCATCATTTGTTGCAAGCACACTTTGTTCGAGGAAATTGTAGATCTTTCTATTATGATTTTTCTTTGATTCATCAAAGGGGAGGATGACGTGTGCTTGAGGAATCTTTCAGGCCATTTGCTTGGAGGTGATGGGAAAGGCATATATATACTACTAGAATTCTCTATGAAAGGGTTCAAAAATTACAGAAAGAAAAGACTGAAAAGCTTCAAGCCTCTATATTATTTTTTATTATTTTATTAAGACTCATAGACTGTGCCAATTTTCCAGCCTTTCTATTTCTTTCATAATATGAGACATTATATAGTGCTATTTGTTGTATTGAGTAGTTTAATTGAAAAAAAAATAAAAATTCAAAAGAAATTTGTTGTTTGGGATCATGTATTAGACTCTTCTTGTTCAATAAATGTGTATGGAAATTATATTATGTCACTTGGTTAAATTTCTTAGGATTTTCATTTGTGTTTCTTTTATTCTTAGATATAGAAGATTGTTGAATAGGCCCTCAAACCGTATCCAAAAGGAAATTTTCTTGTGCCTAAACACTTACATCTTGGTGCATCGCCTTAGGAATTAGACTTTATTTTATATCTACTCCCTTTTCACATTCTAAACCCCCAATTATAGGAAGAGCCAACTTCTTTAAAAACCTGGAGGTTACTCAGTTTAGTGCAATTGGTCCCTCATTTACTAAGTTTCCAATAAGGTTGTTTCCTAACAATTTTAGGCATGAACAATCATCTTTTTCATGAATTCAAGCTCTTCTTTGTATTCAGTTATCTACATAAAACATGGAATTTTAATAGTATTATGCAAAGGTAGATGTGTGCACAATCTATAATAATAAATAGTGTTATATGTAATACCCAATGTAAAATTCTTACATGAATTTTTTTTGTTCTTTTGTCACCACAATAATTGAGAGTAGCCTTATCATAATCTCTTGTTGCTTTCAATTTAGTGTCCCAACCACCTACAATTACATCAACCCTAACCCAAAACTTCAATCCAATCTATTTCAACTAACAACTAAATGTAAAATCCCAACTTTAGACTAGAGTATCAAATCAGTATTTAAATACAATTCTTAACAACTTCAATATATCTACAAAATGATAATCCTCACCCAAATATACTATTGAATATTTCCATGGATGTCCATATTTGAAGAATGACAAGGTCACACACAATTTTTTTAGCATTAGTATCTGGATAAAGACATCTTAGATCTATAAACAACAAAGAAAATGAAGTGTTCCAGAAAAACTGATGAAAAATGCTAAAAAATACTCTAAATACAAACGTTAGGCTCCACAATTTATTATAACTATAATTAGGTTTTAGGTTCCATATTCTATTATAATTAGGGTTCTACAATGTATTACAATTATATTTATAATTTTTTGATAAGACTACATAATAATTTTCATGATCAACACTTCAAGTTAAACTTAGAATAGTGATACATGGATAATCTTTCTTATGGTAATCTAAATATTTTTAGCATACCTTATCCTCCCTTTCATTTGTGACCTCCTCTAATGAATCTATTGTCCAACAAATGGGTTTCATATCTCCTTGTCCATCTATATTTTCAAGATAAAAGGTCCAAGAGCTGTAGTCAGCTATAATGTTTTGGATGCTATTAATATGTTATTTATATTGAACCATGGACTAAACTATTTGATAACTTATGAATAAATATATTCAATCAATGGGGAGATATGGATCATGTTTCCACTAATCTTCCCAAAGAAATCCAAATGCTAATATTTGAATTTAGAAATATACTTAGATATTTGATTTCTTGTTTCATGTGCCTCCAAATAGGTGCACCAAATCCTTGAATTGGATTAACACAAATTTATTTAGTAGGAAAAAGAGACTAATTCTATAAGATTTTACTTTATAATTAATCCCAATGTTGAGACTGATTGTTATCAACATTAGGAAGAATTATAAAGAAAAATCATATAGAATTAGTCTCTTTTACCTATTGAATAAATTTGTATTAATCCAATTCAAGGATTTGGTGCCCCTATTTGGAGGCACATGAAACAAGAAATCAAATGTGTAATAAAATGCAACCAATAGGTGTAAATCCCAACTCCTAAACCTTTGAAAGCATCATTCCAGCCTGTGTGTGCATTGGAGCTTTGGATGAGAAAGTTCTTTCAAATCCAACAAAAGGAGACCAATATATAAATGATTACAACAAAAGAATACAATCAAAATACTAAAAGAAATAAGTAAAATATTACTGCACAACAACCATCTCTATAGATTCCATTGCATCATAACCACTTAACTATGAATAACTCACTGTCCCACCAAAGACATCCTATCATCCATTGTCCACCGCTACACCACTATACACAAACTAGCTCATCGTGGTGTGGCGGTATCTACTACTTTACTGCACCAAGCCTCGTACACCATCACAATGTGACAGTGACTATACACACCACCATAAGATACCTTCGACCATCGTCATGAGGTAGTAGTAACCACCGCTATACCACACCAATCAACATGAAGCACCGTAGGGTGGCGGTAACACCACACTACTGCAAGTGCAATCTAACATCTCTATGGGGTAGTGATAAGTATCGCTCAACCACCATTCACTCCATGAGACACTTTGGGATGGCTGTAAAGGCCTAAACTCTCACTTGGTACAATATAACTTTATGATGACCAAGTTGGGGGTCCACTAGTGAATTTGAGGCACATAATTCCAAAAGGTAAATGCCATAAATTGTCCAAAACAAATACACATGTATCATACTCAAGTCACTTAGGAAAATAGGGCATGTGAGACTTCCCATAAAACCAATTCAAAATTAATAAGGTGTAAATATATGGCTCCTTTAGCATTGCAATTAAGGTATAAATCACAAATATATAAGAAAAATGTGGCATAGCTACCAACAATTGCAATCTATAAATCAAGCACTACTTAAAAGGCAACAAAAAGAGAGATTGTAATAGAAATCCTGGCCAAAAGATAAGACTGTTATTGAAAAAATCATGAAAAGGAAAAGCTTAAACTTGTATAATAGTATAGAACACCTAACCACCAAGTATACAAAGCAACCTTTTATATATATATATATTGATCATGTGGCATCCATAAAAGAATAATAGCAGGGATTTTTTTTCATATATTGTAGTTACAAGTGCCCTACTAGACATACATGAAAATTTGGAAGCATAGACAATTTGTATCAATCCAAATGTCAAAAAGTATAATTAAAAAGACAAATCCTTACAATTGGACCAAGCATATTTATGATTTTATCTTTAGAATGTAGGAACTTTCTATGTCGGAGCTTCATGACCTCAAATTGGATCTCTAGTTGGACCAACAAATTTATGATTTTATCTTTAGAATGTAGGAACTTTATTTGTTCAGTATTCGCGACCTCAAATTGGATAAGAAAATTTATGATTTTCTCTATCCATCGATGTTTTTATTCCTATACTCAAGTTTTTCTTCAAAGAAAAAACACCTAAAAGTGTTTTAGGTTGGCTGAAAGTACTCTCCAACCTAGTTATGCCACTAATAGCAAATGAAGTTTTCTTGAACCATCCATACCCAGATGTTGCATCAAAATCTATTATTCCTACACATAAGAATGTCACATATTAACCCCTTCTAAATAAAAAAATTAATCATCATAAAATGATAATTATTAAATCACTTCAATTTCAGAAAGAATTTGATGTCATTTACTATCAAAACAAAAGCTATATGAATCACAAAAAAACCATGAAGCCTCCTAAATGTAGCTTAAAGAAAGTGTACAAGACGGGTTTCAACATAAGAAGCTTTCTACTACAACTCTCAATGAATGGATTATAAGCAACAAACAAAATCATTCACACTCCAAGTAATGTAGTCAAACATTTATTCCAAAAGTATGTTAGCAATAGTTAACTAAAAAAGAATGCTTTTTTGCTTGGTTTCTTTTATCAATATTCCATGTGGAAATGGAATAATCACTAAGAAACCATAACAATAAAAAATTAAGTAAAGGTTAGAGAAAGTAAATTCCAATTTAATATTGTGTAATGGTGATGAAGGCGCTTATATGAGCATGACTTGCATACAAATCCCTACCATTGAATTGCCATCCATCCAAAGAGAAAATAAGCAATCTAAGGATTTGAGAAATATAATTCCAAAGGGTTATGTTGTAATGGTAATGGAATCACCATAAGAGCAAAACTAAGGAACAAATTCTTATGACTGTATTTATATGATCCATAACTCTATTGGTCATGTGGCACATTTGTGATATAACAAATAAAGGATGCATTCATGTGTGACCTAAGTTTAAGTTGGCTATATTTTGATAGAAATGGAGGGACTCATATGAGCACAATTCATGTACAAATTAATCATTGTCATCACAATTAGTTGTCAATCATCATTGGGTGCATTCAAGTTAATTCAAGTTTAATAGGTTTCAATATAATGATAGCATGATCCAAGAGTGATTACCTCTTGTTGCAATAAAGAGCCTGCAACTTTGGTTGATATGGAGAGTGGTTGTGTTATATCAATTGTGTAGTGCATTCAAGCACAACCCATGTTTAATTGGTTATTCTAGAGTGTGATCAAGATTTTCTAAACCTTATGAATGTTACTTAAAAGTGTACATCTTAAACTATAGACCAAGTTTGTTACATACTTAAATACAATCTTGGGTTACAACAAACTATACTAATGTGATTTGCTAATAACCATTATGGGAAGTATTAAAGAAAGACCCATGCTATATAGGATACATTTCCTTGATTAGGTTTACATACCTTAATAATCAAGCACAAGCTTCCCACATACTTTAGGATACAATCCAAGATCATACCACACCTTGTCAAGACAACTAATTTTTTGACCAAATATTTAAGGTTATTCTTTAATACCAACAAAATCATTGGTAAGAGCACAACTAGGGTACAAAACCTAGGCCTCTATAGAAACATAAACCATAAATCTAAATGGATTAGTAAGGTTGCAATACCAAAAAGATTGATACATTGTAGCCAATAAAAAAATATTATAATAGAAAGATTATAGCTAATAACAAGCACACTATGTAGCTCAATTACATTTGTAAATGCAATCTATGGTAAGAAGAATGACAGTCACTTGAGGTGTGAGTCAAAAATAGGTTGAGAAGTGACAAGATAATAAAGCTCAAAACCTTGCATAGTAAATTGGAGATTTTAATAGTGGGTTTCCTTACCCCCTTACTGACCTTAATGGTTTTTAAAATGCTATTGACAGTGTTAGACAAGAAAAATGAAATCAAGGAATGAATGTCGAAATGAAGTAATAGTGGTAATCACAAGCTCAATTTTTCTTCTTATCCATTATATAATGGAGGTAGTGGATTTCATGTTTAAGCCGTGTTTTGAGACTCATCAAAGTAGTAACAATAAGGTTGAAGGATCTTAAGACCCACAATATCATGAAACAATGAGTCCCCTATAGTAAGTAAGTAGGTACTCTATAGGGCATAGTTTAATTTTATAAAAGGATGCTCATGAAATGAATATTCAAGTGACAGTGAGTGAACTATTTGAGATTGCAGCTGAGGGTGCAACATCCTATCTTAAAGGCAGATAGCAAAGAAGTAAATGTGCAAGAAAATCAAACCCTACACAACAAAAAAATCACAATGTTATCTTGCATAATCCCTCGAGTTTGAAGACAAAAATCTCATTGTATCTTGATGAAAGTAGTGAACTTAATGGTCAATCACTTGCAAGCATGATTTTAAAACATGCTATTGTGCTTATGGAGGCAGCATTTCAAGAAAGGCAGTGAGTGGTGGTTTGGAACAATGGTAGGTATGAAGGACTTTCTTTATATGAATAATATGCAGTCTAGCTTAAGACAATGTTCTTAGAAGAGATTAAAGGTGGATTATGGAAGTCAAGGGTTACCATGATAAAGATTAAAGCAAAGACTGAGATCTATTTAAAAGCTATTTTCATGAAGATATTAAAGATGTCACATACAAAACCATAGTAGTTGGAGTAATGAATATAGTTCCCAAGAGGAAAATGACTTGGGGTAGATTTAGGAGACCTCCACATTAGCTAATCATAGGAAAATAGATCATTTATTTTAATTTTTTAAATTAAAAGAAATCATTCTAAACCCTATATAGGATACATTGATACTTCAAAAACATATGATGGAATTTAAGATTATGCAAATATATGTCAATTAAATATATAGATTACAAACAGTAGCATGAACAATGTAACCCTTGTTGAGTAGAGAAGGAATGTGATAAGCATCAATGAATCTTATGCCTCCTATCATGCACATCTCCTTGCCATTCTATTTCATTCTTTACTGAAACACTTCTCCATTTTGGTGGGCTATGCTTGAAAATAAGGTTTCGATGAAGGTTTTAGAGTTTTTTTATTAAAATGAAAACTCCATTTTTGCAGGCTATGCCTGAAAACAAGATTTCATCAAAAATTTTAGTATTTTTATTAAATTTCTGGAGTATTTTGGTAGGCTATTCTTGATTCCTTAAATGATTTATTCAAATAGATTGTGACTAAATAAATGACTAACTATTTAGTCATTTTTATTTGTGTGGCTAAATATTTTTTATTCAACGACCAAATTAGTCATTTATTTACTCATTTATAATTGAGTTGCAAACAGTTAGTAGATTTTAGTCATTTTTAGTTGTTGTAACTAAAATTTTTAGTCACCTAGTCATTTATTTTCCAAATTCTACTAGTGTTTGCCTCTATTACTATCCATCCCCATTTTGAGTTGCTAGAATATTGTCTTCTTCTCTCTATGACTAAATATTTTCCTTAGAACCTTGGTCTTTCCTTTTGACTATCTTTTGTGGGTCTATTACCCCTTTTTCAATCCCTTTTCTTGATCATTGTGTCAAATAATTATTTCATAGATAACCAACCTATTATTAAGATCTATGTCCTCCCATTACACTTGACTATTGTTTGCATGGATTCTCCATTAACATATTTTGCAACCTTATGTTTCATTTCAAGAACTACCGATTGTCCTTTCATCAATGAAGATAATGCCCTCATTCCTCTCATTAACCGTCATACTTTTGGTGAATGAGGATTGTCATAAATTTTCTAGCTACTGTCAAAGGTATCACATGACTGAGCTATATATTTATGATATCCTCATATATTATCATTAGGTATGTCCTTCACTTGATTCATGGTGATTATTTTGATTTAAATCATTTTCATTTTCATGTTTTTGAGGACTACCCTTGACAATGATTTTCATGTCTATTGAGGTCACCAATCATTGATCATAAGTATTTGGCTATTAAGCACAATCCTTAGGTCCTTATTTTAATATCATAGTCAACAAACTTCATTAAAAGTCATAGTAATAGTCTTTAGGCCATTTGATAAATCTTCTCCTCTTATAGGGCTACCCTTTCAAATCTTCCCTCTTCATTATGTTGATGGAATTTATTTTCAATTGTTACTATCCTCTATATAACCATCTGGTGGGTATCCTTTATTGAGACATCTTCATGACTACCACATATTCTTCGTATCACCCCTATGATCATTCCATTCTTAGGACCTGGATTTATTTTATCATTTGGTGTTTTGGAAAGCATTTCTTTGTTCACCTTTTGTCTCATATAGTAGCTACAATGAATGAAACTATGTATCTATTATCAACTTTTCTATAGAACTTTTCTCATTTCATGAAACTACAGTCATAGAAAATCTAGAGATGCACATAAACCACCTTTATGAAATTTAGTCATGGAACTAACCTATCATTTATATGGTACTACCCTTATTTACTTTTACTATATTCATGAAAAAGGATCAGACTTCATTGTTTTGTTGACACCATCTTTTTTATGTCATGAATCTCACTGTCAAGTTTTCACTCTCATGCATTTTTCCTATCATGGATCACATTCATATAAGCAAAGGTTACTAGAGGTCCCAAACCTTCAAATCTTGACATGAATATGCCTTCATTGATGCTTGGATGGTAGAAAATATTCACTATGACCTCATTAACTAATTAACTATCTTTAGAAGCCCCTTATGACTGTCCTTCATCATATCTTTTCCCTTGATTTTCATGGCTCCTTTAATTTTTTTTCTTCAAGGTCTATTATCTCTTGCATAGGTCTAGCATGTTTACAAATTTATTCATGTGACTATCATAGTCTTCTCATAGTCCTTTGAATCACAATCATAAATATTAGATCTTTTAGCATACACAATTTCTTGAACCTTCCATATGCTTCCAAAATTGAATATCTAGAAATTCCTTGCCCTTGTTGATATGCTCAAGAAGAGGTGAAATGTTACTTTCCAAAGAAATTTAGGAACTGTATCTCTACTCATTGTGTATATTTGAGGAGACTAACCTATTTATCTCTATTCTCTACTCCTTAACTACTTTTATGAATGAGTGATGACCTTGGCAATGAGATAAGGGACTATGATAACAATAAATCTATCCTTTATTACTAGAAAAATAGGAGGTTTATTATTCTTTGTTGACTGCCCTTATGCTCTATTATAAACTCCCATTCATTTCACTTAGCATTGCAAGAGTTGAAGTTGACTCCCTTTTTTCCTTATGAATGTTTTCTAAACCTGTGAATGCTTATTTTGCTACAATGTGAAAGCTATTACATCCCATTTATTATGGTGGCTTCCTCACTGTCAAAATTTTCTATTCATTAACTTTAAAAATTGACTTGCATTGTCTTCTTAAACTTTATCAATGTTACAAGCTTTGAAGCATTTGAAAGATGCAAACTTGTCATTGATGAATGAGTTTTACTCAATGAATGATGAGCATTTAAATCACTATGAGACCTCCTACATGAGGAATTAGAACCTCCATGACTCATGATTGTCATAGGAAACTCTTACTAATTTTTCCCTTCTTTTACTAGGGTATGTGCAGGATCATGATGGGCCAAAAAGTGGCGATATCTAAGTGATATGATGGCCCATGTGGCTGACGACTTTTTTTTTACCCAAAATTGATGAAACGAAAAGGGTTTTTAAGGGAGATTCTCAACTTTCACCAATATCAATTATCCTTTACTTTGAATTTAATAAATAATTATTATCCATTTTCTATTTGAATTACGACTAAAGTCCTAATTGATAGGTTGATTGAAAAAAATCTATAGCTTTTGAATGGTATCACATTTTTTGAATCCAAAACATGTGTCACATTATATACTTCACATACTATAAGATTAAAAATAAAAGAATTGAATTTCATGAAGTTTTGACCAAGTTAAGGTGGTCAAAAATATGAGTTTTTATATTTTTTAAAAGTTGTAATAAAAATTTCATAATTAATTATTTACTTGGAAAAAAATTACAAAAAAATATGCATCACATTGGGACACGAGTCCCCTAATTTTATCTAAAACCTTATAAAAAAATATTATCATTTTATTGTGGTTAGGGTGGTCAGACAAACACCACTTCTTATTTTTTCCCTAAAATTTAAGTACTACTACATTGAAATTTTAAATTTTCACCAAATAGATTTAAAAAAAAAAACCTAGTAGTTTAGAAACTACATCCAATTTTCTACAGGTTCTATTCTTACATATTTTTGAAATAATATAGATAACTTATTCAAATTTTTACGTCAAGTTTCCTAACTCTGATTTTCTCAATTTTACTGCCACTTAAGGGCCTATTTTTTCCATGATGATCTTGCAGATACCCACTATGTGGAATTCATGAAACCCTCCATGTGAACTTAACCATAAGACACAAGGAAAGATAAGATGCAAACCCATTGTATATGACATTCCCTTATGACAATGATGATACAAAGGCTTCAATCAAATTAATAAACCCTACTTCAAAAATGAGACCCACGTACCTATGACTACATGCTCTTGCATGGTCAAAATCTAGTGATATTTAGGGGCCAAACAACAATTTATACATGCATTTTTCTCATGATGAATGGGTATATACGTGAAACTGACCTAGAAATGACTTGCATGGCAAGGTTCTTGAAAATACAACGAATATACAACATTAAAGAGTTGCTTCTTTGTTGGAACTCAAACAAGAGTCTAAACCTCCATCATTACTCTCCATTATGATCTATAATAGTCCCTTATTTTTTCTTGGAGACATGTGAGCCCATGCCATGAAACCCAACTTCCATTGAAACCCTAACAATATTAACCTATTCCAACAAAAACTCAACTTTCTAATCATGAACTCTCTATATTGCTTCATACACATGGTCTTAAAATAAATGCTTTATTTTTAGAAATATTTTAGCAAAACAAGGTATTTGACACTAGATGAAAATTGGTAAAACTTACCTTATGACATTTTACCCTTGAAGACATTTTCATCCCTTTTAAAGATTTAATAGACTATAAGATATAACTATTTTGGCCATTGGTCAAAATAGGTTAATAGGAACTTCATACCATAGCTATTGAACATCTGGTTTTTCCACTCACTAGCTTTATGACCAAATCTATTGCAGGTAAAACACTGACAGGAAAATGATTGAACATTTTGATTCATTCTACTTCTATAGTTTACAACCTTATGTCCAGAATTATTGTAGGAATAACAATAACCATTAAAATATGAGTACCTTTATGTATTTGGTTGTATGATTTGTGGTCTTTTGAAGTCTTTCCTTTGATTCTAGACCTGCTTGCCATTTATCTTTTTTTCCTCAATCTTCTTTTTTTCATTATTATTCTTTTTAGTGCTTGGTGTTTGATCTACCTTTGAACTTTCTACCTTTTTAATTCTTTTGATTCATAATCATTTCATCAAGAATTGTAGAGCTCTTCTTGAATTTATCTTCTTGATTCTTTTCTTTTTCTAGATCTGATTTCAAGGTCACACACCTTTTTTCCAAGTCTTCAACATTATTTAGATTTTATTTTTACCTTGGAATTCAGGAATTCTTCAACTCTATTTCCTTCTTTAACTTACACTTTCAAACCAATAATTGTCTCATTTGCTTGCTTTAGCTTCTCACTAACCTCCTTATGTATTTCTCTAAACTTCTTTATTTTCTTACTCAAATTTTTGATGCTTTCATCTACTTCCTTGACATTTTCCTTTAGATCTTTGTTCACACATTTAGTCCTTTCCAAATATTCAAGGGTTGTCATGAGTTCTCCATTCATGTCAAACATGCAATATTCTTCACTGAATCCAACTATAGGAATTTCTTCTCAAGGAATATGATATCTTCTATCATCCATGTGTTCAATATCCAAGATCTTGCTCATGTAATTAAGCTTCTTCCAAGGAACCGCGCTTTGATACCAATTGTTGAACACCCAAAATACTGAGAGGGGGGGTGAATTAATATTATTTAAAACCATTTAAACATTTAAAAATCCATTTGTAACATCATATTCAAGTTTTAGTAAGCAAAGAAACCATGAAAGTAATCATCAAAGAACATAACACATGAACATTGATTTTTTACGTGAAAAAATCCAAAAAGGGAAAAACCATAGTGAGGATTAGCTCACAATATATTATAGTTGGTCATAACATATTATAGAAATGATCACTTCCAAGTGGACTCATTGCCCACAAAACTAAAGATAGAAGAAGAGGTGGCACACTACCAAGATCTGAACTACTACAAATGCATCTACAATATGTTGAAGATATAGTTCTGTTGAAGATCAAAACACTTAATCAACACACTTCATACTCTATAATTTTCATACTCTATTTTGTTCTACATTCACATTTTACTTGCACTATGATTATTAGGAATTAGCATTCACATCATAGAAACACTTAACTATCACTCTACAACACCAAAATAATCTTACATTTATTCCCACTACATCCACAAACACATACAACATCAATTAGGTCAACCTAATTAGATTTAGCATGCAAAAAATATTTGCAAACCAAAATACTTCAAGGGAGACCAATGTGGACCTAAAAATTGATGCTCTATACAAGTTGAAAATTGTGTTCTAGACTTAGTCAAATATTCAACATATCTATTTTTCACTAGAGAAAAACATATGCATCTCTATACTAGATTACCATCTCCATGCTCACTCATTCTTCACCAACCAACTATACCTCAATGTAGAGTTCAAAAGACAATGTTGACATCAATGGCAACATTATATATGCTCATGCTCATGTTGCCAACAAACATATCAATGACAATCCCCTCAAACTTCTAACACAAACATCTTTTTTTGTAGAGTCCCTCATTTTGGATCTAGATGACACTATTGAGGACACATGCCATCTCTTTGACAACCTTTTTTTTCCTTGTATTTTTTCCTACTATAGAGTTTAGTGTTGCTTCTTTCAAATCTTTTGGTGATTCCATGTAGTAGGACATCCATAGTCTTCTTGATTTAGCTTTGTGGAGTGATCTTTTGGTAGGAGTTTCAAACCTATTTATAGAGACACATATTTCAGATTTGGAGGACACATTTGAGGATTTATCTCTCCTCTTTGATGAAATTCATTACACAAATTTTGTCAAACCAACATTATCTTTGTATTGTTCTATATATTAGTCTCTCTGAGATTGTAATTCTTCATGTTCAACATGGTGGCCTAGAACACTTGATTTTATTGTGACAAATTTCAATATCCACATGAAGATACTTGAGCCAACTTCAAAGACTTCATATGTTTTCCACTTTATTCCTACATATTTCTTTCAAGACTTGGGAGATAGCTTGCATACACCATTTTTTTTTCTTCCTAAATAGAGGAATGATTTTTGACAATCATTGACTATCTTCTCCACCCAATTTCAAGCATCTACCATTGGATCTCTTTAGGGTGGATACTTAGTCCTTCTCTTCTATTCTCTCTCTATTATGGGGGTGTTCTCTCTCTAATTGTGGATCAAGGGTTATTCTTCTTTAGGGTGGATTTGATATGTACATGGGTACCTACCATGGCCTCTTTTTTTGGGACCAATCATCTTTTGCATCCTCCTAAGTTATGCTTAAGGGATGGTGTTACTGTATGTTTTTATTTTCTAGTGGGATACTTCATTTTCCCTTAGTTATAGGTTTTTCCAACACATTTATTAAGATATCTTAGGATAATAAAATGAGTTCATCATTTAATAATTGGGAGATAAAGTGATGAGTTGTACTCCACCTTTTAAGGGTGAAGTATTTACTTTTTCATAACTTTATTTAATGTTGGTGGTTTTGGTGGTCAATTCTTATTGGTTGATTTTCCACCCCCATCCGCTCCTAGGTTCTATATAAACTCACTGCCCAGCTTATATTTTTCATCTTGGAAGCTCTTAATGCATTCTCTCATATCAACATTGCATAATCTCTTGGATTTTTCATTTGCATTGTTTATGTTTTCCCATTTTATGTAACTTTGAAGTTTTCTTAAAAATTTCCTTGGGTTATTCAATCTATTTCAGATTTATAATAGAATTTAATATTGAACCTTTCTCATTTTCCACTAAGTGAAATTTATCACTTTTGTTCAACTACCAAATTATTTCCAAATAAAAAATTCTATCAAAGACAACCCTAGAAAGGATATGAGGCTACACTTGATCTCCATATATTTTGATGACTATTGTACTTGAGTGGAGAAACCAATTTACCCAATTATAGTTCATACCAACTTCAAGAGTGCTTTCCTTGAGTCTCTAAAAAATCACTTTCTTTTTCGATAGCTTGGTGTTACTCTCAAAGAAAATATTTTCCATTACCAATTCCATAAATTAATTTTAAAATAAAATATAATTTGTTACTAGATAGTGATTGTTCCAAATATGTGTGCATCCTTAGATTGGTAGTAGAAATCCCTCTTTATTTTGAAATCTTAACTACATGGTTGGGCTATAGATGGTTTTCTCACTATACAACAAAATGTGGCAAAGTAAGGAATACCACATAAATTATATCAATATGATGTCTATCTTGATTTTCATCAAACTTTTATGACTTCCTTCTATAGTAAATGATGCAAAATTAAAACTCTTATTTAGAATAATGTTTTGAATGACAACAACCATCATAATCAAATGCATAGGCATTTGTACTCTATGATCTACACCCAATACTAAACATAGGGACAAATAGTTGTTCACAAATGAATCCTCCAATATTTCATAATTGAAAGGTTCAACCCTATAATTGGTAAAACTCATAATTGTCATATCATGATCCCTGATTCTATAATGGGACAACCACATTACTCTATAACTAGGCCTATCCCTAGAATATTCTGTGCACAATGAGTTAAAAATTATTAGGATATTTTCCAATGAATTAAAGTTTAAAACCATACAAATGAAATTCCTATTTAGTTTAGTGAGCACACCACTTTTTCTATTCAAAATTACCTTGGATTCATAATCAGAATCATTGGTATTGGCACTTACTAAGTCTAAATTAATAAAAAACATTAGCTAGGACTAGCCTACGAACATCCAAATTCTAGATATTTGAGATGGGCCTTGCAACACTACACCTTTTGAAACCATACTTAAACAACTCATATCCTTGGATTAGAATAGTTGCATCACTAATGGCCTCAACTCTATCAATCAACCTATTTGAAATAGTTCTAGACCCTTGTACATAATTTGAATTTTTTTATGAACTTGGGAGTTGATTAATTATATCCTCTTCCAATTGCCTTTTCATTTTACAAGATTGGGATGGTGTTTGATTCATTTTAGGGTTTTATTATATAATTAGGGTTTACAATTTAACCACAGTTAAGGTTTAATTTTTCAATAAAATTATCTTATATTCTTTAAAACCTCTAATTGTCCCCTCACAATTTAGAAAATCTTATTTACAAAGCATCAACAATGAGAATTTTGACTTACCCACATTTAGTTTGTGGAAACCCTAACTTTTTTTTGTAGACACAACCTCTAGAATAGCGTAAAAGAATTAACTTCTCCCAAATAGATTTTAACTTGTATGAATGAGAAATTGAATGAAATCAATTCATGAATATCATCCATATGATAGAAAACTATGGATTCTCTAGTTATGGATTGAATGCCGAAAAATACAAATTCTCCATAGCCATTTTCATGTTTGAATGTCAATTGTTGATCTTGGGTGGAGCTATCATAATCAACCATGAGCACACATCACTTCCTTAGTGCTATTTTAATTTTAAAATTCATTTTCTAAGTTTTACTACGAGGGTCATGGGTACTACAATAAGAATTTTCCACTTATAAAGTAGCTTCGAAATTATGGGAACTTATTAGTCGCCTTTACTTTTACATGGAGGTGCCACTTGTCTTCATCGCACACACGAATTTCTTTGAATTGCATTTACTTTTAGAACCTACGCAGAATAAATATGCACTACAATGAGAATGAACCACATATTTCCTAATCCTCTTTTATCTTTATTTACACCATTTGGTTTTCATAACTTGGCACATGTTGATTGTGTACCATGTGTCCTTATAGCACATGGGTTCAGAACTTTAAGTATTTCACTTTTAATGAAAATATGCTATGCTATGAAAAATTTCTGTAATGATATCACGCTATGATCAACGTTTATAAAAGAAACTTTTGCAGTACCAATTAAAATATGGCATGTCGTTATGTTGGAAAAGCATTAGCACCCATAAGGCATAATAATATTATGACACAAATATTCAAATAGAGACTGAGTGGGGACCAATTTTCCAAGACGTAAAAAAGTCACATAAGTGATTAAATATTGCACATGACAAAAAATGATAAGGGCAGTAACTAGGAACTAGATGCTTGTCACATAATGATTAGAAAGGTATGGAGGGACATCCTAAAAGCTTATGATAGGTTAAGAAAGCTATTGATCAAACACATTATAAATAACGAGGTGAGAGAAAGTATCAATGGTTTTATCTAAATTAGTATATATATCTTCAAGATAATCTATATAAAATACGTCGAAAGATATCAAGTCGTTTATGTATTTTTTATTAGAAAACTTAAAATAAATACAAAATCATTGTATGACTTATTAGATGAAAAAAACAAAAAATATTGTAATTAAACAATGAAAATAGAATTTGTGATAGTGTCCAATTTTTAAATAATTGAAAAAAATAAATAAAATATCATTGTACTTGAAAATAGAAAGTAGATTTTTGTTGTTTTTTCATGGATTTGCTGACCACCTACATGTCGTGCTGTCATTGTAGAGTTATGTCTATCAACATAAATACATCAAAACATTTAATGCAAGCCCTAAAACAATTAATTATTGAAAATAATGTTAGGAGTGGCTCTTTTTTTGGGGACACATGCTTCATCGAAGCATGGTAAGATCAAATAAAAAAAGACTATACAAATATGCAAATTATGTAACAAAATTGAAATTTAATCCTCAAGAAAATATGGTTTCAAGAATTGCCCTTGCATTGCCAATTCTTGTAACTCTCCATTCACATATTCTAGAATTGGAATCCTCTCCATGAGTATGAACAATAGTATATGGTTCTATCAATAATGGATCAAATTTTTCATGTTTGACCTTTTAGCCTTATCTTGAAACCTTATATTCCACATTAAAACATGATCATTAGTTTAAAATTTCCTATTATAATATTTTTTGTCAAACAAATACTTAACCTTTTGATACTTTCAGTCAACTAGTTAATCTTGCACATCATAGAATTTGAAGCATCCTCATTATAATCATCGATAATCATTCATAGGTATCATAGTGTCCATGTCGTATACTAGTTCGTAAGATGATTTTTAGTGGACTTCTTAATAATCACTCTATCGTCCCACAAAGCTACTTTTAGATTTAAATCCTAGAATTTCACATTCTTCCTTATAATCCTTTTGATTATATTAAGCAAAATTTTGTTACTAGAATTTTCTTATCTATTTCTTGTTGATGATAAGGAGAGGAATATGATAAGTTATCTCCATACTCAAAATAGAAACTAATGAATTCTTGTAATCCTAAATTCTAGAATTATCTCCAATTATCCTTTTGGTACACCAACTCTTGTACTACATGTTCCATGATAAAATAAATAACTACTTTACTTGTAGTCTTTCTAGTGGGGAGTGCTTTAATCCACTTAGTAAAATATTTTTGCAACTAAAATGCATTTATATCCTCCACTATAATTCTTTGTAATATCACCGATAGAATCAATACCGCATTGTTGGAATGGAGCTTCTATATCCATAGGTCTAAAAGGAAATGTTCCCAAATATTTACTTTATAAAGATCTTTAGCATGCATCACATTGCCTAGCTTACTTTTGGGTGACAACAATGAGAGTAGGCCACCAAAAACCTACTCTAAGTACCCTATAATCTGTTCTTCTAGCCATAAAATTTCCATAACTTCAACTATGCATTTTAGACAACAATTTAGAAGGATGGACTTCATCTAAAAGCTTAAATAGGACACAATATTTGTTCCTCTAATATAAATAACCTTTCAAGATGATGTACTTAATGGCATCAAATTTGAAGGTTATATTCAGATTATTATTCAAACTCTTAGGACATTCCATGTGTTGCAAGTATAGTACTATATTCTTGTACCATGAGGGTGCTTATAAATTGCATTCCTTCTAAGGATATTCTTCATTAAGGGAATTAACTTAAACTACTTCCAAATTTGATTCTTCCATGAGTTTGGCCAATCCTAACCCTCTGGTCAATTTAGCAATTTGAATTTTAATATTAAGTTCTTGGATTTTGTTAATCCATCTGCATATCCTTATAATGAGTTCTTGTTGTGTGAAGATATCCTTCACAACTACATGAAGAATATATGCAATAACCTTGGCACCTACCAATGAAGACTTGAAATTATAATTACTTTGACTAATGCATATGGTTTTTTCTCCATGGCATCATATTTCAATTATAGTGCTTGAAGGGACTTACTAAAAAATGAAATTGGTTGTTGATGGGCTTGATCATTACTGCTTTTTCTATTACTTTTCATAAGCTTTCAAACACTTTTTATATGTTTTCTAAGTATATTTCAGATAGAAACTTTCATAATATGCTATCGTATTATAGCATATGTTGTAACTTGAACCTAGTTTGAAGAATATGAAATATGGTGATAATATTTGTAGCAATTGCATGATTTAAATGTGATAATGTCTATATAAATATAATTCTGTGATTTAATTATGAAGGTTATTTGTATATGTATGTTGTATAGATTAACCTCTTTGTAGCTCAACATGAGGTAACAAAAATAAATCATTTGTAGCAGGAACTGAAGTAGTGAAATAGGGGACCATTAAATTTCAAACCACCTAAGATACAAAAAGTTGTGGAGTTGGACATAAACCATCATGGAGGAATAAATATTGAAGGAAGATACTCGTTCTAGAACTTTGAACAATTACCTATGTGTTTCACATGCAAGTTGTTTCATTTAAGATCTTTGTTGAATAGGTCTTTCTTCCTTTTCAATTAGAATAAATAAGCTAATCTTAATTTCATATCCTTGTATCTAGGGGTGAGATTAATGGTTGCAGCTAGTCAGTAGTTTGAATAAGTCTCTCCCCATTTTTGTATAAAATCAGGGGATGAGTTCGTAGCTAAGTTAGTTGGTTGTTACAAGTTATTAAGCAGTTAGTCATTTTCCAATTTTAAGTTAGCTAGAAACATGTTGTTAAGATGCCATTATTGAATATAATCTAAAGAAGGTGTAGACATCCAAATTTGATCACTTCCATATGATCAAAACTGTCTACTCTATTCATCTATTTCATTAATAGTGATTAAAATATTTTATTTAATCATTATTTCATTTTCTGCCTAAGGGTCCTAAAGTATGTAATTAAATCAATTAAATACATTACCTTATCCATTTTCCTCTCTAAATTAAATAAATGAGACAATTTATTTAATTTAGTCATTTAACCTATTTGGATTAAAACCAATTTTTAATTCTTTTTTTCTCTCTCCTTGTCACATTCTCCATAACCCTCTTTTAATCCAGATTAAATTAATTAATCTATTATTAGGATGTGCACCACTTAATCAAGATTAAGTTTCACATCCTCCATAATCTCCCACTTATCCCTAATCTCTCATTAATTATCCTAATCTTGTGTTTGCACAACCTTAATCAAAATCATTAGCCACATTTGGCTTACCTTTTCTGGTCAGCCTTCCCACTTACCATTTTTAGCCTGGACTCTCTTCCCCATGTGAATTTCTAATTCACATTTATTTGCCCAAGGTTCCTCTCTTCCCCATGTGAATTTTTAATTCACTTTTATCTTTCCAAGGTCTTCCCCATCCCCCATGAAATATTCTAGAAGCCTTGACTTGTCACTTCACATGTGCCAAGGGCTTTTAGAACCTTGGACTTGTCACATCACCCACATTTGACAAATCTTCAACTTTTTGGAGACCCTCTCTTATCTGCTAGATTCTTCCAATCATTGTGAATTTTTAATTCATTTTAATTCTTCCAAGGAATCTTCTCATCCCCCAAGATCCACCTCATTTCCACATCACTCCACCCTAAGACATCTCACATTCCACATGTCAAGATGTGAGGGCTTGTGAGTCCTCAACTCACCATAGCCCTTCATCTTTATCTTGTTGGATCAATCCCAACCGTTGAATTCTCTAGAGAATTCCAATTAGCCTATAAGTACCCCCTCATTTCCCTCATTTTGGGAATCAAGTCTTTTGTAATAAAACTCTTGCAAAATTTCCATTCAAGCTCTCATCCATTTTAGCACTTATATCATCAATCCATATTGCATCAATTCATCTTGCAGCCATTCAACTTCATTGCCATCCAAGGAGCACACAATTCTTGAAGAATCAAAAGGCCAACTAAGGAAGGAGTAGCAAAGGAAAGGTATAACACACTTAAATCATCATTTGTTTTTATCTTAATCCTTTGTTTCACCATTTTCTTAGGCTAATCTTATTGAGGTTCCTTTTATCTTGTTACTTCTTTTGTTATTGCATCATAAGTTTTATCTAGCATCTCACATTAGGAAGTGGCATTTTATTAAGATCACAGAAGGATTCGATTTGATATCTGGTGTTATGTAATGAATGTAGTTGTATGTTACATGGATGTGTAATATTCTAAGTTATATTTGGTTCTTAGTTAAGTGAGACAATTCCTTGAGCTAGCCACTCGAGGTACTGCCTTTCACTTCATTCACTTATTTATTTATTTATGCATTCTTGTAAATAACATTTTCATTATTTTATAAATATATTGCAAGTAAGGTAGAATAGTTCTTATGATTGATTACATTAGTTGTTGTTCATGAATAGTTGTATAAATAGTGAATCTTACCACTCTGTAGGTTAGATTTGATTACCTTGTTATTCTGAATAAGTTTTAGATTGATTATGTACTTATTATTAGGAGACACATATAGCCTGTCCTAAAGGTACTCGTAGCCATTAGGTTCTATAACTACTTTTACTATTTTTGGAATTCTATAAGTTTTCAACAAGTTAGAATAATCAATGAGTTTAAATAGGATAATTTAGGTGTACATGAGTTTGTGAAGGCACATATTGTGCAATACCATCATATGCTTACACACCTTGGCTGATGATTTAATGTAGTATTAACAATGTGAAGTGGATTGTTCAACCAATTAAACCTCTGAATTGAGTAAATTCTACCAAGTTTACAAACACATTAGTTAGACTCTATATTTTTGGCACTGTTGTTGGGGATGGTTCTTTCTTCATAGATCTAATTTTACAAGTTTTCATAGTTAATTTTTATTTCAAGCATTAGAATTGTTAGACACCACTTTTTCAACACCAAGCTACTAACATTGTGTAGGCCTGCTGGATCTAAAGTCATATTTTATGTATGTGGATGTGAAGAGATCCCTTGGGTAGGTTCCTTCCCTGTACACACCAGGAAGCTATTGTAGAGATTAGTGAACCTAGTTCTCAAAGTGAAGGTACCACTGAAAAATAAATTTCCTTTTTACCAAATTCTAGCACACATACAGAAGGAACATATCACACCATGAGTGATGCAACAGATGATGATGATGCTCAACTGACATTTGAGTTTGCTATTATTGACCAACAAAGTGCTATAGTGTTGAAAAATATCCCTCCTTTGGCCTTTCAAGTTTTCTATGGATTAATCACTAAAGACCTAGATACATTCCTCTTTGAATTTGATGTCTTATGTAGAAGTTATGATTATACTTCTAATTCACATAGGTTGAATCTTTTTTCTACCACTCTCAAGGAAGCAACTTTGAGATGGTTTATGAGATTAAGTAAAGATGTTTTTCTTGATTGGGAAACCATGAAGACACTTTTATTAGAGAATTATCAGGACTACTATAGAGGACCTAACATGAGGAATGATGATATATTCCAAATAACACAAAATGATGATGAATATTTAGAAGATTATGTTGAAATATTTCAGTTTTCTCTTAAGAAGAACCCCCACAACAAGTTGTCAAAGGAGTCTCTCAAGGTAGTATTTTGAGAGGAGATAATGAACATTGTATTGATGCCCTCAACCTTATTGGAGGAGGAGACGTCTCTCAAATGAAATTTGAAGAGATTTATATGATATGCAAAAACTAATCTAGGACCTTCACAAATAAGCCAACAAAAACTAGAACATCAATTCTTGGTAAATCATCTATTGGTGTTTCTAAAGTTGAGCTAAGCAATCTATTATCCAACATGAAAGAAGACATAATCAGTCATGTGGAAACACAATTGGATAATCTCTACATCAAGAAGAATTAAAATCTCTACATCAAGAAGAATTAAGAGGAAGAAGAGGTTATGCTTACTTAGTATTGTCCAAGTTGTGGACAAATAAAAGAAAATTGTAAATGTAAATGAGTGGCCAACATCCAATAGGAAAAAGTTGAGAATCTTTACTTTCAACCCATTGAAGGAGATGATGGAAAACTATTTTATATAGAACGATGGAGGCCATAGTAGCAAAGACAAGGTATGCCACAAGACCCCCTTATTTTTAATTCATCTTTTCCTATTGGAAACCAAAACTTTTCTACTTGGAACTCTCAACCCTTGCAAGTAAATTAGAACTAGTGGCAAAATCCCCAATGGTAAAATCCTTAACCTAGTTGGAACCAACAACCAAATCCTTGGCCATAGTAGAACCTGCAAGGTCCCAATTACAACCCATAATGGCCAGACTAGTAGAATCAATGGTAGCCTCAATGGAAGAAAGAACAACAATGGAAATAACAAAATATGAACTATCAATAGCTCATGCTCCCTCCAAAATAGCAACACGCACTAGTGCCACCATATAATCCTACATCATAGCCCCCAAACAAAAAAATAGCTATTTGACCTATACCTAACCCTAACACTAAGCCTATTCAACAGGCTTATACTAATAAATATATGCAATACCCCACTTATGGGGTAGAGGTGAGTGATGTCCACCTTAGATTAGGAAAATAACTTTCTAGGACTTCATTCCCCCAAATTATAGAAATAGAGGATGAGGAACCTACATTTAAGGCTTCTAATAAACTAACTTTGGAGCTTGAGAAAAATGAAGTACACCAAACTACCTCGAATTCCAAGCCACCTTTTCTTGAATGCCTAGCTCTGCAAAAGCATCACACATAGGCTAAGAAAGATGTTTTAGGATAGTTAAAAGATGTTAACATTAAAATACCACTTATCTAAGCTACCATCTATACTAAGATAGTAAGGGATCTTTGTCTTAAGAAACCAAGCAATAAAAGGAAAGATCCACAAACAGTTCATGTTTCGGGGAATCTTGTAGATATTATGTTGGGGAACATTACAGTCCCTAAGTATACTAACCTTGGTAGTCCAATTGTGGACGTGAAGATTAATGAGACCCTTATTAAAAACACTTTGATAAACTTGGGGGCAGCCATCAATGCAATGACAAAAGAAACAATGAAATTGCTTCAATTGATCAACCTCAGGCCCACACAAATTGTCTTGCAATTAGCTAATAGGTCTACAGTTAAACCTGAGGGGATGATTGAAGACTTAGTTATTACTTTGGATTCTTGAAAATACCTTGTAGACTTTATAGTATTGCAGCCCTAATTTAATCTTGCAGGTTATCTACTCATCCTAGGTAGGCCATGGTGGGAAATAATAGATCCATTTATAGGTTGTAGATTTGTTAAAATGATAATATCCAATGGGACAATCACAAAGAACTTGGTTCTTTATCCACTTGCCCAACCATATGCTGACCTTGAGCACACCATTTGGCCCAATTTGGGTGAGGAAGAGGAAGATAGTTGTTCTCTTTAGATATTAATGACTATTAAGCGTGAACCCTTATTGGATGACCAAGATGAAGATGGGCTCATTGCTCATATAATCCAAAATTACTATGGTAGGAGCTCGTAGCAATAGGATTGTCTCATATGCCTACAAGAACCCTTGCAAAGTATTGTACCTACTGATTCTATAGAAGAAATATCAAACTATTTCATTCATTACTCCATCAAAAATGTTTACCCATTATATCAAGACTTGATCTCTCACCAATTCAAGAGTTACCAAAGGAGTTGAAAATTATACTAGGGAGGATGTTAAATATTAATAATTCCTTGACTAGGGAACAATAGAATTCTCTTAAATCACTATTGGAGGCACACTCATAAGTGTATGCATGGGATTACCATGATATGAGTGGCATCGATCTTGAGCTATGCATGCATAGGATTTACATTAATGATGGCTACATACCTATAAGATACTCACAAAGGCGCATGAATCCATCTCTAAGAAATATAGTGAAAGTTGAACTATAAAATATTTTAGATGTCAATTTTATATACCCTATATCAAACAATGAATGGGTTTCACCATTGGTAATAGTTTCCAAGAAAGGTGGGAAATAGAGAGTCTATGTTGATTATAGGGAATTAAATGTTGCCACAAGGAAAGATCACTTTCCACTGCCATTTATTGACCAAGTTCTAGATTCTTTGGCAGGAAAGAAATATTTTTCATTTCTTGATGGTTTCAGTGCTTATAATCAGATCAAAATTACACCATGAGTTCAAGATAAGACCACATTTACTTGTCCCTAGGGAACCTATGCATATTTTGTTTTACCTTTTGGCTTGTGAAATGCTCCATCTACCTTTCAAACAATAGTACTTAGCATATTTTTTGATTTTGTAGATAACTGCATGGATATATACATGGATGATTTCACCACTTATGATGAAAGTTATGAGGAAACTGTTAGTAACCTAGAGAAAGTGTTAAAAATATGTAAGAAACACAATCTATCACTCAACAATGAGAAGTGTTTCATGATTATGACACAAGACATTGTGTTAGGAGACTTTATATCCAATGAAGGAATGCAAGTTGATCCAAAGTAGATTGAAATTATATCTACCCTACATGTACTATAGAAACAAAAAGATGTAAGAAGCTTCCTTGTACATGCAAGTTACTATAGGTGATTTATCCAAGATTTTAGTAAAAAATTTGTAGCTTTTTTTTTTTTGAAAAAGGATGGTGAGTTTGATTGGACTGAAGGCTTCTAGAGTTTATTTGAGAAATTAAAAGAAAATTTAGCTCATGCACTAGTTCTAAGAGGTCCAAATTGGACATTTCCATTTCATATACACAGTAATGCATCAAAATTTGTGATTGGAGTAGTCCTAAGAAGGAAATAAGGGAATAAGGAATATGCAATATATTATATCAGTAAAAACCTCCAAGGAGTAGAGTTGAATTACACTATGACAGAAAAAGAAATGCTTTCAATTGTCTATGCCATTAACAAGTTCAAACATTATATAAATGGCTATCAAGTTTTCATACATACAAATCATACAACCATCAGGTACTTGATGAATAAACTAGTGGTAGGTGGCAAACTTGTACGGTGGTTATTATTACTACAAGAATTTGACATAATAATAGTTGACAAGCTTGGAAAGGCTAATGTGGTTGCCAATTTTCTATCTAGATTGCATACCCAATTAGCGGAAGGGGTGGTTGATGATTCCTTCTCTGATGAGCATCTATTTGCTCTAAATGTACACATACCATGGTATGTTGACATAGCTAGCTATCTGGTGTTAGGGAAGATTCTATGTTACTTTTCTCCAAGAGAGAAAAGGAAGTTGGTTCATAAATGCTTCGCTTATTCTTGGATTTCTGGATTTTTATTTTGCATTGGCCTAGATAAAATTATGAGAAGATGTATTAGGGAGGATGAAGTGTATGATATATTGAAAGCATGCCATGATAAACCCTATGGTGGACATTTTTCAGTCAAGTGGATAGCCTTTAAGATCTTGATAATAGGATATTATTGGCCAACCCTATATAAGGAATCTATTAAGTATAATAGAATGTGTGACCACTGCTAGAGAATTGGAAGACATATAAGTGATGAAATGAATTTACAATAGGTGGCACTAGATCCTTTTGACAAATGGGTGCTAGATTTTATTGGACCTATCTCTTCCAGTTCAAATAATAAAGAATACATATTGGTATGCATTGAATACTTAACCAAATGGGTAGAAGCAAAAGGATTGAAGTTTTCTAGAGATGAAAATGTTGAATAATTCTTATATGAGGAAATATTCACTAGGTATTGTGTACCTAAAGAGATAGTGACTGATCAAGGACCATAATTCACATCAGACCTAATTTCCAAATTGTTAAAAGAGTATCAAATTAGGCACAAAAAATCTACCCCATATCATCCTCAAGCTAATGGTCAAGTAGAGATCACCAACACAAAGATTGAAAACATATTGAAAAAAATAGTGAAGCCTCATAGGAGAGATTCGGTTTATAGATTACCAAAAGTTGTTTGGGCATATAGAACTACATGGAAGACAACTACAGGTTTTACCCCTTATGAATTGGTTTATGGAAAAAAATAGTATTGCTTATAGAATTTGAATACAAAACACTAAGGATATCAATGGAGTTAGGCATGGATTTAATAGAAGCGTAAAAGGAAAGGTTAACTCTTTAAATGGGTTGGATGAAATTTGCATGGAAGTAGTCCATCATATAGAGGTAATGCAACACCAATGAATGGAATGGCATGATCAGTTCATAAAGACAAAAGAATTCACTAAAGGAGATCGGGCTCTACTATATGACTCAAGGTATAAGGATTTCAAGGGAAAATTCCAGTCTAGGTGGTTGGTCCATTATGAAATTAGTAATTTTTACCCAAATGGAGTAGTGCAATAGCATACAATTGATGCAACCCAGTTCTCAGTTCTTGTTAATGGACATAGAATCAAGTTATATAAGAAGTCAATGCAACATGATGACTTTATATTTTCACTAATCCAACAATATGGTGCTCATAGTGAGATTGAAACAAAAACTAATTCACAATGTCCTACATCTATATTAAGGGACATACCAAGCACATCTAGTGATCTAGAGGTTGAGTTACAAAACTCAACCCTTGAAATCACCAGGAATAATTTCCCATGCTTTAAAAAACATGCACACACAACATAATATTTATTCACATATTGCACACTTTCCATGATGTACATACTCTACTCCAGAAGGCCCTATTATCCAATTATTCAACATCCATTGACACCTGTTTCTGTAGGGACATCAAAATTTAATCTGTCAAATACAGATGAGCCCTGTACTTGAAGTACCTACAATAACACTTGTTGTACCTACACCTACAATTCCTTGGAAAAATTCAATTGTTTTCCCATGCATTCCTCTCATATTGCATGCCTCATTCATTTCCCAATAAAGCACTTGTAGCTAGTTCAACTATCATGCATTTAATGTCGATCAATTCAATTAAATGCCATAGTAAATATTTTTCTGTTTTCAACTTGTTCCAAGTGACAATTACTATTACACACGTATGATAGGTAACTTCTCATAATTAAATTATATTTCTTTTTGTATTCATTAATATTCTTGATTTAAGTTATGCATGCAAAACATATTTCACTATTAATTTTTATTATTCTTCCATCACCCCTATTGCATCATGTAGGAAGTGAGGTCACTTCAATTTAAGTTGGGGGGAGGGGTATTATAGTTATGATTATTCTTGGTTTTCACCACTTTTTTCCACCTAAGTTTGTTAGACATAAATTTATGCCATCCTTCTAAAACTCCCAAACAAAAAATACCTCTCTATTAATTTCAATAATGTGATGCCTACCTGAAAATAAGCTAAGATAAGAAGATCTTACACTTGATTGAGCTAAGAGAAAGAGGGAGTTTCAGTATTGGATATAAGGGAAGGTATTCAAACAAATAGTAAATTGGAGGGTTTTCAAAGGTGGTGAAGTCAATTTTTGAGTAGAATTTGAATTATAAAAGGTAGCAGAAGGGTAAAAGCAAGAAGTTGGGTTCACAAAGAGGGGAAGTTTTGACCAAAACAAAAAAAAATCACAAGAAATGCGTATACATTTTTAAAATATGTGTACATGCTTTGGATCGGGTACCCAAGCCTAAATCAAAATGTGTATGTATTTAGATTTGAGTATGCAACCTAAAAAAGTACACATTACAAAATGCATATGTATTCATAACATGTACACATTTCGCAAATCTATTTAATTTTTTAAATTAACGATTCTGTAATTCATTTTCGCAATTCATTTTAGTCACGCTTGAGGGAGAGTAGAGATCGTGTACACATTTCAAAGGGACAAATTCAACCAACTTTTTGCTGCCACCTCCTCCCATTGACACAACCGACCTTAGCAACCTCCAGGTTGGTTGAATTTTTCTTTTTTTTGCTTTATATCTTGTATTTTTATTTTGTAATTGTTATTTATTTTTTGTTTGTTTTGTTTGTTTTACATTCAATATTTTATAGCTTTTAAATTGCATTTAAAAAACCAAAAAATTCAATGAAACCAAAAATGTTACATTGTAAATTGAAAAACATAAAAAATAGACCTAAATTAACTATAATTTAACCTGAATTGGACACATTTAACTTAGAAATCAAAACCCTAAACCATAGGTTCCAAAAAAATAGACCTAAAAACTAAAACACTTAATCCGAGGACCTAAACCCTAAAACCTAAAACTAAAACCCTAAACCCTAAAACCTAAACCTGAAACCCTAAACCATAAACCCTAAACACTAAACCAAAAACTTAAAACCCTAGGTAAGAGTAGCTATCTTTAATCTTGTTGTTTTCCCCCTTAGTATTGATCATGTTTCAATTAATGTATATCATCAAATTTGGCTATAGTTTAATTATCAAGTGATAGAGCTAAAAATAAGTTTATGGCCTTCTTTCAAGGGATTCACTTAATAAATCAATGAAATATAGAGATAAATCAAAACAATTAATAATTTCCACCCCATTTATTAAAGGTAAATAACATTAAATACCTAGGTGAATTATGCAAAATATATCATCCTCTAGAAAGTTTTGATGTAGAAGCACTTATACAACTCAACATATGAACCCTTTCCATGTACACAAAATTTAATAGTGCATCCTTAGATATTTTAGGTATCTTAATTATAGTATACATATTGATATAAATTATAGTGAAAATATTTTAGATATACTTGATGATTCTTCTTGGAAGGGTTGCAAAAGTACTATAAGGTGTTCAATAATTATTTTTAGGTAATGCAGGTAGGATTTTATTAAAATTGTATGACCTTGGTGTGATAATTATCTCAATTTTTATTTGCATTAGAGTTGGTAGTAACAAAAAATCCTTCATATTATAGGTCTTTGACACAATAAGATCATTGACAATCATTTTTGTGAACTATTTACTAGGGGATGTGAGACTAATAGTTTCATCGCACTATCTATACCTAATTATTTTTATTGTATTTTTTAACATATTTGCAACATTCTTCATATTATTAAATGTATCTAACATCACTTTCCCAACCCCACCACTAAACAAACTAAACACAAACACTAGTTGACCTCCTACTATCTACATCTCATAATAAATCTAAGTTAATAAATGTATAAATCTCAAATAAAATTTCAAGTGCCTCTAACCTTTCTATGATATAAGTCACCTATTGTATTGGTGCCCCTTTTTTACAAGATATTACATTACCTTTAGATTGCTAGTGATTTTTAATTGCAAGTGTCCTATAGTACCTCTTTGCTAGAAAATATAATAATTTTTAGTTACCAACAAATGCATGTTAAGAATATCTCAATTTCTAGGTCATTACAACACCTTTAAAAATGCATTCAATCTACACATATATTCACATCCACCTTCTTTATTACATTATTTTACAAATTTTACACATAGATGCCTCTTGATGAGGACCCCTTACTATTATATCTTGAAGGAGATCAATAGCTTGAGGACCACCAATAGGATTCATAGGTGGGTTCTTAGCCTTCTCCTCATTCCCACTTTGATGAGTGACATGATGCCTATGAGGCATATTTCATTGACAATCAATGCATAGGTTAGGACATACATAGAATCATCTAAAAAGAATCACTAAGGCATGGCATTCATTAGTCCAAGATAGAATGATACAATAATTTGAAATTAACAACCACACATTGAGCTCAATTTTAACCTTGCAAGGAAAATAAAACCATATGGTTACTAGAAGATAAAGTGCTTGAATTTAACCTTGAGGGTACATGTATGCATGAATTTAATTGTATAATTTAATGTGTACATGCTATGGATTTTTATGTTATGGGTTTTTTAATGTTATAAATTGAATTTGTCTTCAAATGAAATGTATTTTGAATTTGTGCATGTTCAATGTGATTTAAATAACTTGGAAATTATGTGCATTAGTTAAATAGTTTGTTGATATATATTTTTTAATTGTTTAACATGTAGTTTCCATTTCATTGTTCACATGGAGCCCAAATTTAACATAGAGGATTTTATACCTGATGTACAACCTGAAGATCCAATACATCTAGACCCACCACCACAACAAAACTCCACACCTCCACACTCTCCACCTCTTAACTCCTCGTGCCCTATAGTAGATTAGGCTTAGTTAAGAGAAAGAATTAGAGGAAACCTTAATGTGATTCAGGAAAATATAGATTTGATAAAAAAGGAGCCTAATATCCCCCCATATCACACATTTTACATCTTCGATGGAATCTATTGTAAATTTTTTTTTATCTATTGATGTGGACCTAGATAGGTTCCATCAATGGAGAAAAGAGAGGAGACTGTTGAGAAATTATGTCTCAACTTCCAGTCTTGTGCCTTTGTCATAAAGGACTTGGAAAAAAATGCCTTCATTATGCCCTTAATAGCTTTACCACGGTGGTATGGTTATGCCTTGGCGGTACCGCAGTGATGACCTGGCGGTTACCCCTTTACCGCGCGTGGTGAGTCCGCTCACTACGGTGGTCGTGGTGAGATCGCTTGCAGTCTGTCTGGTGGTTATTGCCACACTGCGGGCGGTGGGTTTGCTCACCGTGGTGGCCGTGGTGAGACCACCTATGGTCTATCGGGCGATTATCGCCACACCACGGGCAGTGAGTCCGCTCACGATGGTGGTCGCAGTGAGACCGCCTATGGTGTGTCTAGCAGTTACCACCACACCACGAGCGGTGAGTCCACTCACTGCAGTGGCCACAGTGAGACTGCTTGTAGTCACTGCCCTACCATGGGGTGGCTTGGTGGCCCCCGCAGTAGTGCAATATGACTACTTGTGGTTTGCCTAACAGTTACCATTGCATCGCGGTAAGGCATGATGGGCTCAGCGGTAACGTGGGGTGGCCAAAGGAAGAGTTCAAATGTGCTCACCACTATATCATGGTAGGTGGAAGTCAGCTCGACGGTAGCGCGGGGCGGCTAGAGGCAAAGTTTGGATGTGCTCACCGCTATACTGCGATAGGTGGAAGTCATCTCGACGGAAGCACAGGGAAGCTTGTGTGAGCTCTAGCGAGCTCACCGCAATACCGCGACCAAGTAGAATGAGCTCGGTAGTAGCGCGGTAGGAGCTTGGGCGATCTCGAAGCTTGGTTGACCGAGCTTGACCGAGCTGGATCAAAAAGTCAATAGCGACAGGTGAATAGAAAACTGACACATGGCTCAGTGTCAAAATGTTGATTGGCTAAAAGCCAATGTTGTAAATGCAATAAATTATATACTTGTTCGGCTGATGATAGAGACCCAATTTAGGCAAGGAATTGAATGCCTGGGTAGCTTGATGCAAGTAGATCTGTTAGTGAAGATCAGATAACATGATTGGATGATCGGTGCATGAACCTAAAGTCTACGGTTGATTGGGACATTGAATGAAATGTATGACTTGTGTAGTTGAGTACTTTGTCATATATGTCAATCAAAGGTGACGAGTTAGGTTGGTTGTTATGCGAGTCAATCCAAAACTGTAGTAAATTGTTGTATACTTGAAACAAGTATTGTAATAGTGAGATAATTTGAGTGCTGCTATGACCTGATCAAAGAGTGAAGAATGAAGAATTTTGTATGTAATATTTTTCATTGTTGTAATACAAAATTGTCTTTGCTTGGTGTGGTGGGTTTTTTACCTGGAAAGGTTTTCCCATGTAAATACTTGTGTCAATCTGTGAATGCCTATTTTTTTGTTATCTCTTTTATGTTGTATGTATTCATTTCAGTATTTTTAATAAGCTATATAACTCATTCTTCCATTTCTCCTCTATTGTATTAGTATTAAGGGAAGGTATTCTGCATCGTTGTCATTTCCCTTTAGAGACAAGGGTATGGGCAAGATCATGATGGGCCAAAAAATGGGGATATGTAAGTGATATGATGGCCCATGTGGCTGATGACCTTTTTTTTACCCCAAATTGATGAAACAAAAAGGGTTTTTAAAGGAGATTCCCAGCTTTCCACCAATATAAATTATGCTTTACTTTGAATTTAATAAATAATTATTCTTCATTTTCTATTTGAATTACGAATAAAGTCCCGATTGATAGGCTGATTGGAAAACATTTATAGCTTTCAAACGGTATCAAATTTTTTGAATCTAAAACACGTGTCACATTCTATGCTTCACATACTAAAAGATTAAAAAAAAAAATTGAATTTCATGAATTTTTGACAAATTTAAGGTAGTCAGACATACAAATTTTTATATTTTTTAAAATTTGTAAAAAAAAATTCATAATTAATTATTTAATTGGAAAAAAATTACAAACAAATATGCATCAGATCGAGACATGAGTCCTCTACTTATATCTAAAATATTATAATTTTTTTTTATCATTTTATTGTGGCTAGGGTGGTCAGACAAACACCTACTTCTTATTTTTCCCTGAAATTTAAGTACTACTGCATTGAAATTTCAAATTTTCACCAAATATATATATATATATTTTTAAATAAACCTAGTAGTTAAGGAAATACAATCAATTTTCTATCGATTCTATTCTTGTATATTTTTTAAATAATATAGATAGCTTATTCAAAATTTCACATCAAGTTGCCTAACTCTGATTTTTCTGAATTTTATTGCCACTTAAGGGCCCATTTTTTCCATGATGATCCTACACATACCCACAATTCTATGTAGACAGATTTTCTTATAAAGAAATTAATGACCTTAAAATTACCAAACAAGCCATTTTCCAACATTTGTTTAGCCCCCAAACAAATGAACCAATTCTGCCCACCAAAAAATGAATTTCAATTAAATGGTGTAGGCACCCATAGATAGCTACAAATTTTTGGGATAGATGGTGGATGGTGTTTGATAATCCACCACATGGAAATTGTGAGGTGCCCCTATACTTTTTGAGAAATTTATGGGCTGAGTTTGAGTTGGGCTTAAAACCCAACTATTTTGATATGAGGTCATTTCAGGGAGCTAGGGGTGGCATGCCCCAACATAGATTAGGAGCATGTGTCGATCCTCAGCGACATGCTCTGATTGCTCCTCCTTCTCCTAGTGTTCCCACTACATTTCAATAGAAGATGATTTTTTCGACATTAGGAGAATTGAGTTCTCTTTCAGGTCACCTCACCCATCAAACTACACATGTGGTGACTGAAGTGGGCAATAGTGGTGTAGGAGCACCCATGCATCTAATGGACCTAGAATGTTTTTGATATTTTTTGGTTTTGTTTTTTTGTTGGAATAAGGTCTTATGGAAAATTTCAAGTCTTTTTAATAGGTCTTCTAGGTGTTTGGTTGATTCTTGGTCTTGGTGACCAACTCTTTGTATAAACAAGGACTTCATCCTCCTTTTGTAAGTCTACTTCACCTTGGAAAATTAAGAAATAAGGATTCTTCCATGTATCTTGACACTTGAGGGGAGTCACCTTGATTAATTGAGTGGGATTGGATGAATTTCATATAATTTAGAGGCCTCTTTGCAAGTGAGTTGAGGAAAGTTGGTCAAATTGCCTTAATTAGGCATTTGTGTGTTTAAATGAAGTCTAATTGTGTTTCCAACGACCAACTGATTCAAATGGTAGTTAGAGGATGTTGGAGGGAGTTATGAGGCTTCAAATATGCTTCTCTTGGTCGAGGAAGGGTTATTGAACAAGTTTGGAAGGAGTTTCTAATAAGAAGTTTGTAGTTTTCTGTGTTTTTCATTAAGAAATTGGTGATCTTATACGTTGTATGACCTATATGTGTTGTGCCACACTCCAAGACAATAATGGTTGGATAGATAATTGAATAAAATTTATTTTTGCATTGGAGTGGTGATTTTTCATTGTGAATTGAGTGAGTATCTCCATTTTACTCCCGGGTGGTCTGAAAAATCCTTGAAAGTAGGGTTTTGAGCAAAATATGGATGCATCTTCCATTCCCATGCTGTAGAATTGCCAAATCTTGGTGGGATGGAAGGTATGAGAGTGCAATATTATGTAATAGAGGTCTTGGAGAATGGCAGACACTTTGGAGGAAAATGGCACAATGTTTTGGCTTGACATCTCTATGTGGCAAGCCTATTTGACAAGCAAAAAAAGTGATTTTTTGCTTGATTTTGTACAATCTATTTGAAGGGAACTTAGGAATGATGGTAATAGGTGTGGAAAACCTATAGGGTTTTTTTTTTTGGATTTTGGGTGAAGGGGAGAGCTTACGTAATGAAGAACCAGGTGTAGGTCTGTGAATTAAGCCTCTTGGAGTAGTGGTAAAGAGGGCCATTGTGAGTTATGCCTTAACAATCAAGAGGAAAGATTTTGGAAATTTGTAGGGGTCTATGTGGGTTTTCTGAATCCATAGGTTTGATCTCTTGACAATCTTCTTTGCGGATCTTACATTGACTGTCCTAATGGGTAAAGGCTACTAGCCTTAAGGGAGAAAAGT
The DNA here is from genome assembly GCA_007115665.2 of Sequoiadendron giganteum. Classification (NCBI taxonomy): domain Eukaryota; kingdom Viridiplantae; phylum Streptophyta; class Pinopsida; order Cupressales; family Cupressaceae; genus Sequoiadendron; species Sequoiadendron giganteum. Next base: position 174,506,537 of record CM021104.1, on the reverse strand, counting down.
GCCTAATTCACCATAGTTTATGGAAGCTCATTGAAACCTAAGTGCTAGGAAGTTCTTACACCTTATTCTGATCCAAAAATACATGATTCAATGTTTCTAAGGTCTGCAAGAGGTCTAAGTTGTGAACCCTAGGTGTGAGAGGTATGATCTCTTAAGGAGTAATAGAGTTTGAGGCTCCATGTAAGAGTATTTGATAGAAGCATTTAAGTTGAGTGTCTTTGCCATAATAGTTGGGTGTTTGTTGTCCCTGCCACTCTGCATCATAGTGATATTAGAGCCTGATTGCAGGTAATTGTTAAAGGGAAGACATCATGCCTCCAAAACAACTTAGACCAGTGGTTGCAAAAGAGTTGAAGGCCTTGAGACAAGAGATGGAGGCCTTAAAGGAAATGAATAGGAGAGGAGTGGCCATAGAGGAAGAGAGTTCCTCTGAAGAAGATCAAGAGGGTGAAGGAATTGCAAAAGGTGGAGAGAACCCTCAGGGGGAAGAGATACCCTGTCATGAGAGAAGAATCCTTAAAGCATTGCAAGCATCAAGAGGAGAGTCCTCTGAAGTGAAGATTGAACTACCGGTGTACAATGGAAAGATGGATGTGAAAGAAGTGTTGGAATGGGTAGAGGCATTGAAAAAAAAAATTTGAATACAAAGAAATGGAAAAGAACAAGAAGGTGAAATTTTCCAAAACAAAGTTGAAGGGATCTGCCTTGACATGGTGGAATTTCATCCAAGGAGAAAGGGTTAAGATGGGTAGGTCCATGATCAAATCATGGGATAGGATGGTGCATAGGTTGAAGGCACAATTCCTTCCTACTAATAATGAGGTGTAGGAGTTCAAAAAGAGGCAGAATCTGAAGCAAAAAGACATGGATGTTTCATCCTACATTGAACTATTCTTCAAGTTGAGCATGAGATGTGATCACATGGAGATTGAGAATGAAAGAGTGGCCAAGTATATCAATGTCCTAAGGCTCAAAATACAAGATGAGATAAGTTTGGTTGTCCCCTTGACCATGGAGGATTACATGCAGATTGCACACAAGACTGAAGAGAAGATAATAAGGAAACAAGAGCAGCAAAATAGAGGAAGGGGCAAGAATTTCAGAGGTAGTGGCAGCTTTGGGGTTAGAAATCAGTCCCAAAAACATCAAGAGGAGTCTAATCCTAATGAATTAAGTGGAGAATCGAGAAATAGAGGGGGGATTAGGGGTAGGAGACCCAATGGTGGAGGTGGATTTAATGGAGGGAGAGGTTCCAATCAATTTTCAGGGAGATGTTACACTTGCAACCAACCTAGGCATCCATCCTTCAAATGCCTTGAAAAGAAAGGATCAAGCTCTCACGGTGGAGAGAGGAGGAATCAATTGGTACATGAAGATGAAGAAAGTGTGACCTCACCTATAGTAAACCTCACATCAGAATTTGGAGAGACGTTCATGATTAGGAGAGCTTTTCTCAAGGCACCAATCCCTAAAGAACCCCCACAAAGGAAGACACTCTTCAGAATCAATTACAAGGTACAAGGTAAGGTATGTAAGATAGTAGTGGATTCAGGATCAACTGATAATATTGATTCAATTGAGATGGTAGAAAAATTGAATTTGAAAAGGATTTCTCACCCTAACCCATACAAAGTTTCATGGCTTAGTAAAGGACAACAGGTCTTGGTGAATGAGAAAGTATGAGTAGAATTCAACATTGGGTCATACAAGGAAAATATCATATGTGACATCATCCCTATGGATGTGTGCCGCTTGCTCCTTAGGAGGCCTTGGAAGTTTGATAAGTAGGTGATTCATGATGGGGAGAAGAATACATACTCCATTGTGAAGGATGGGGTGACTTACAACCTCACACCTCTCATAGTAGAAGACAAGGCAAAGCATGAAGGGCATAGTTTTTTGATGGTGGGTGAGAAGGAATTCATGAAGACCTTGAAGGAAGGAGGAGGAAGAGGATTCTTCCTGATTATGAAGCCAAAGAGTGAAGAAGATCTGCCCACAAAGAAGGAGAAAGATGCACCTAGAGAGGTCCAAGAGTTGTTGGAAAGCTACAAGGACATAATGGTAAATGACCTACCTAGTTCCCTACCTCCCATTAGGGATATAAGCCACCATATTTATCTAATTATAGGGGCTACATTGCCCAATAAGGCTGCATATAAGATTAAATTGGCTCAAACTGAGGAGATTGCAAGACAAGTGAAAGATTTGTTGGATAAGGGGCTAGTGAGAAAGAGTTTGAGCCCATATGTTGTTCCTACTGTCCTAACACCAAGGAAGGATGAGAATTGGAGGCTTTGCATTGAATCAAGAGCCACTAATAGGATCACAATCAGATATAGGTTCTGAATGGAGGACCTTATGGATTGCCTAGCAGGGGGATCCTACTTTTCCAAGATTGATTTGAAAAGCGGTTATCACCAGATAAGGATTAGAGAGGGTGATGAATGGAAGATAGATTGTAAGACCAATGAGGGCCTCTATGAATGGTTGGTGATGCCTTTTGGGTTGTCAAATTCCCCTAGCACCTTTATATGCCTTATGAATGAGGTATTGAGACATTGCTTTGGAAAGTTTATTGTGGTTTATCTAGATGATATTCTTGTGTTTAGAAGGTCTAAACAAGAAAATTTAAAGCACCTTGGAATGGTATTGAAGAGGTTACAAGAGGAGAAGTTTTTGATCAACATGGAAAAGTGTGAATTTATGAAAGGAGAACTAGTGTACCTTGGATTTGTCATCTCCAAGGGATGTTTGAAGATGGATCCTTCAAAGGTGGATGCTATTCTTACTTGGCCAACACAAAAATCCATGGGATATGTCAGAAGCTTTCATGGACTTGCAAGATTTTATAGAAAGTTCACCAAGAACTTTAGTCAAATTTGTGCACCCATCTTGAACATCATCAAAGGAGGTAACAATGGTAAGTTTTATTGGACCAATGAGGCTGATAAAGGGTTTGAATATCTAAAAAAGAGAGTAGAAAAACAACCTATGCTTGTGCTCCCTAATTTTGATAAGGTTTTTACAATTGAATGTGATGCTAGTAACCAAGCAATAGGGGATATCTTGAGCCAAGAAGGCAGACCGGTTTAATTTTTAAATGAGAGGTTGAATGAAGAAAAGAGGAAGTAATCTTCCTATGATTTGGAATTATATGCTATGGTCCAAGCCCTCAAAAAGTGGAGGCACTAATTGTTACCTAAAGAATTTTTTGTTTATACTGATAATCATGCTTTGAGTGTCTTGAATGCACATGATAAAATCAATCATAGGCACATGAAGTGGGTGGAGTCTTTACAAGCCTATACATTCACAATAAAGCATAAGAAGGGCCAAGAAAACAAGATGGTAGATGCTCTAAGTAGAAGGGAAATTTTGGTGCAAGCGATCCAACTCCATAGCATGGGGGTTGATGCATTGAAAGACATGCATCATGAAGATGTATATTTTAAGGAGGTATACAACGTTTGTGATCAATATTTGAATACTTTTCATGGTGAATACTCTGATTTTTTGTTGTAGAATGGTTTTCTCTTTAAAGAAAGCCAATTGTGTGTGCCTAAATGATCAATGAGGGAGAATATTATAAAGGAGTAACATAGTGGGAGTCTTGTAGGTCGTTTTGGCCTTGATAAGACCTTTGAACAAGTAAGGAGGTACTACTATTGGCCAAGGATGCAAGTGGATGTGAGAAATTTTGTGGAAGGATGCATAATCTACCAAAGAGCAAAGGGAAATTCATCAAATTTTGGGCTCATCAACCACTTGCTATTCCCAATAGGCCTTGGGAGAGTGTAAGTATGGATTTTGTATTGGGGCTATCTAGGACCCAAAGAGGTTTTGATAGTGTTTTTGTGGTGGTTGATAGGTTTAGTAAGATGACTCATTTTATTCCTTGTAAATGCACCAATGATGCATCTAGTATAGTACGTCTCTTCTTTTAGGAGGTTGTTAGAATACATGGTCTACCTTTAAGTATTGTTTCTGATAGGGATTCTGAGTTCATAGGTCACTTTTGGAGGACCTTCTAGAAGAAACTTGGCACAAATCTATCCTTTAGCTCTACATACCATCCACAAATGGATGGAAAAACTAAAGTTGTGAATAGATCATTTGGAAATCTCTTGAGATGTCTTACCAAGGAGCATGGACAAGCTTGGAATCTGATTTTACCTTAGGGTGAATTTGCATACAATGACTCCATGAATAAGAGCATTGGTAGGAGCCGTTTTGAAGTGGTATATGTAAGGCACCATAGAGGAGTCTATGAATTGAGAGATATACAAGGAGGTGATAGGATAAGTTCTCAAGGATAGGACTTTGTTGTTACAATCAAGGATATCCATCAACAAGTGAAGGAAATTCTACAAAATAATGTTGATAAGTACAAAGAAAGAGAATATTTGAAGAAGAGGGATGTTCAATACAAGGTTGGAGATTTGGTGATGGCTCACTTGAAGAAGGAGAGACTTCTAGAGGGAAAGTATACTAAACTCATGATGAAAAAGATAGGACCTTTCAAGGTGGTCCACAAATTTGGCCAAAATGCTTATGAAATAGAGCTACCTCTTGGGGTGGCGATCTCTCCTATCCTTAATGTTTTTGATTTGTATCCTTTCAAAGATTCTATGAATGCAGGGATGCAATAGGTCCAACACCAATGGAAGATGATGATTGGGTTAAGGAATTTCCCCCAAGCCAACTTGTGACTCTTGAATGCATCCTAGACACCAAGGAAACAAAGAGGACTAGAAGTAAGGTCTATAAGGATTAATTGGTTAAGTGGAAAGGTATACCTAAAGAGGATGCCACTTGGTTGTCTGAAACTAACATTAAACAACATGGAACTACTATAGAAGACCTGATCTCAAAGAGGACTTGAGATCTTTTCCTTGCTTGGGAGTATGGAGCAGGAGCACACATGGGTCAAATGGACCTAGAATGATTTTGCTATATTTTGGTTTTTTTTTGTGTGTTAATAAGGTCTTATGGACCATTTCAAGGCTTTTTAATTGGTCTTCTATGTGTTTTGAGGTTGATTTTTGGTCTTGGTGACCAACTCTTTGTATAAACAAGGACCCCATCCTCCTTTTGTAAGTCTAGTTCACCTTGGAAAATTAAGAAATAAGGATGCTTTGGTGTAGATTGAAACTTGAGAGGAGTCACATTTTTTAATTGAGTGGGCTTGGATTCCTTTCATATAATCTGGAGGCCTCTTTGTAGGCGAGTTGAGGAAAGTCGGGCAATTTTCCTTAATTAGGCATTTATGTGTTTAAATGAAGTCTAATTGTGTTTCCAACGGCCAACTGATTCAAATAGCAATTGAAGGAAATTGGAGGGAGTTAGGAGGATTCAAATATGCTTCTATTTGTTGAGGCAAGGTTGTTGAATTTTTTTGGAAGGAGTTTCTAATAAGAAGTTTGTAGTTTTCTGTGTTTTTCATTAAGAAATTGTTGATATTATACATTGTATGACCTATACATGTTGTGTCACACTCCAAGACTATAAAAATTGGATATATAATTGAATAAAATTTATTTTGGCATTGGATTGGTAATTTTTCATTGAGAATTGAGTGAGATATCTCCATTTTACTCTCGGGTGGTCTGAAAAACCCTTAAAACCAAGGTTTTGAGCAAAAATGGATGTATCTTCCATTCCCATGCTGTAGAATTGCCAAATCTTAGTGGAATGGAAGGTATAAGGGTGTATTATTATTTCCTAGAGGTCTTGGAGAATGGAAGGCACTTTGGAGGAAAATGGTGCAATGTTTTGGCTTGACATCTCTATGTGGCAAGCCTATTTGACAAGAAAAAAAAGTGAGTTTTTGCTTGATTTTGAAGAATATATTTGAAGGGCACTTAGGAATTATGGTAATAGGTGTGGAAAACCTATAGGAGTTTGTTTTTTTCTTTTGGGTGAAGGGAAGAGTCTAGGTAATCAAGACCTAGGTGTAGGTCTGTGAAATAGGCCTCTTGGGGCAACGATAAAGATGGCCATTGTGAGTTATGCCTTAATAGTCAAGAGGAAAGGTTTTGTAAATTTGTAGGGGTCCATGTGGGGTGTCTGAATCCATAGGTTTTATTTCCTAATAGTCTTTCTTGTGGATCTTACATTGATTGTCCTACCGGGTAAAGGCTACTAGCCTTAAGGGAGAAAAGTGCCTAATTCACCATAGTTTGTGGAAGCTCATTGAAACCTAAGTTCTAAGAAGTTGTTACACTTTATTATAATACAAAAATACATGATTAATGTTTCTAAGGTCTGTAAGAGGTATGAGTTGTAAATCCTAGGTGTGAGAGGTCTGATCTCTTAAGGAGTAATGAAGTTTGAGGCTCCATATAAGAGTATTTGATAGATGCATTTAAGTTGAGTGTCTTTGCCATCATAGTTGGGTGTTTTTTGTCCCTGCCACTCTACATAATATAGAGAACATGGAGGCTCAAGCTATGGTCATACTCAGGCATCGACTTCAGGTGACCCACATGCATCGAGGATAAAGTCATATATGGATTTACTATATTCTGAGGATCATCTTAGACAGGTATGTTCATCTTTTTAACTTAGGCACATTTAAATAATTTGTTTGAAATGTGCAAAATTCATGTAAATAATAACATCAAATTATATATATAATATAATATTAATTCAAGAAGTGTTTGATGTAGATGCATGATCACACGATGCCTGAATCTCAATATGATCGTGTCTATATTTCAAGTGTTGTAGAACTGGGCTCACCTTTTGGTCAGGTACAAACCAATATATATTTTAATTTATGTGGAAATATCTAATTTAATTTGAATTTGTACACATCTATGAAATGATATATTATATCTATATGTAGGGAGGTCATATGATACTGAGTACCGACCAACCATAAGTTGTGGTGAGTGCTCTTGATTCATCATTAGCTCAGGTGTGTTCTTTCAAAAGTTTGTTAAGTTTGAATCAAATACACATCATAGATCTAATTTAATTTGAATTTGTACACATGTTTGAATCATCTATACATTATTGTATCTATATGCAGAGATTTCATGTAATACCCATGGGGGGTGCACTCGAGACATCATCATGAGGTCATATCATTCGAGGTTATAAACTTTACTAAATACCATATACAATTTTTAGGGACCTTTTAAATATATATTTTTAGGGTTTTAACATATAATTGTTGTATATGAATATGTAGGATATAGTAGATCAAGATTTTGGACCTTCCTAATTAACAGTTATGATACCTATTGAAAAACATGTGCCAATAGATTCACATGATCATATGGTAATTTATGCATACTAAAAATCAATTTTACTGTATTTACTAGATATTTAATTAAATTTTTTTTTTATCAAGTTTATATTTTCAAAGTGTATATGTTAAATTATATCAATATTTCTAATTAACTTTAAATCTAATTTTGAGTTTATTGGACTATTTTACAACATGATATGGGTACATCTAGTGCATGTGGAGCAAAGAGGAGACTTGATTTGAATTTGAAATAAGTTTGCTAAGTTTAAATTAAATACACATCATAGATCTAATTTAATTTGAATTTGTACACATGTGTGAATAATATATATATTGTTGTATTTATATGCAGAGATTTCATGTGATACCCATGGTGGGTGCACCTAAGACATCATCAAAATTTATGCATGGTAAATCTCACATGCATGATCATGAGGCCATATCATTCGAGGTTATAAACTTTACTAAATCTCCTATACAAATTTTAGGGACCTTTTAAATATATATATTCGAGGTTTTAACATATTGTTTGCTTTATATAAATATTTAGGATATAGTAGATCAAGCATCTGGACCTTCTTGATTGACAGTTATGCTACCTGTTACCAAATTTTCACTACAACTCAATTGGCAGAGCTGATTTAGTTTGTTCATTTTAAAGTGAAGGTTTAGTTAGTTGCTACATTGTTTAAATTTCTGATTACATCAGATTTATGAAGTTTCAGTTATTCAAATGTTTTCAGTAAACAAAATTTCAAGAGTTATTGCTTAGTGCTTTGCAGTGCAAATGAAGTACAAGTCATAATGTACAAATGATTAAGCATAACAATGGCAATCAAATATTTCACAATTATTATTCACATTACAACATTTCATTTGTTTGCAATACAAATAATTGTATAATTTTGCATTTAGATGCATTTATTTCTTTTCAAAATGAAAGGTAAAGTGAAATTAAAGCATCCACACAAGTTGAGAAAATAGCCAAAACAATTCATTGCAAGAAATTAATTATACAACTGAAGGTTAAAATTTAAGAAGCAAATAACATAAGACATATCCATCATTGCTTGTTTCTCGATCTTCATTTGATGTGCTTATAGCTTGCTTCATCCTGCTTCAGATTCTGAGTGTACTTGTAGAGGATTGGGAAAGTCCTAGTAGAGCTCTGGATATGAGTTGCACTACATGCTCTACCAATAGAGATACAATTTATTCCTTGAGGGATCAACTAAGAATAAAGAGAATACAATGAGAGCCTGAAAATGAAATGCCATATCACAAAACCTTTTAAATTTTGTTATTTTATGCTAACATTGTTTGTTTCCTATGCAGGTATAGGAGAAGTTATGTAGTTGATCATTTCATGAAGAAATAAAAGCATGTAGAGTAAAATGGGCTCCCACAAGGCTAGAGCTCGACATGCTGCCCCTTAAATATACAAATGGGGTTGAGTAAGGAAATACAATTATCATGCTCATATGCGCCATTTATGAAGGAGTGAAATAAATTTAAACTATCAAAGCAATTGAGGAAATTGTTCACTCATAACAATAAAATTGGAACAATGAAATGAAAATTACAAGTGGACAATGAACTTAATTCAGATACATAATCAACTAAAATGCATCAATTCCATACTGGAAAGCTTTAATACTGTCAAATTGATTGCATGTAATACCCCTCCATTTTTCTTTCCGGATTGGACATTGTGTTCTTGTTTTGCTTTGAGTTGCTTTCTGGATATTCAAATACTTAGTTATAATCTATCATTTGTGTATTATTTGATCGCTATTTATAGATTGACATAGACTATTCATGTGATGTGATGTATCTTATCTGATGATTTATTGTCAGGATTTATTTGATGTAATAATGTTAGTTGTTATAACATGTTTATTGCATATGAGATATTTGATTATGATGGAACTGTCAATTTATAGTGAGTGTATTGGTGAATGGGATGAGATCACATCACTTGCTTGCGAGTGCCCTATGATTCTATGATGTCCTCTCCACGGTGTGTATTTTATGTTGTTTATACACATGTACTTTGTTATATCATTTACAGGTTTGCAGGTACATGAAATTGACTCCACCTGGTTTCATAGGTTTGAGCATGTCGACCCAACGATTAAGTTGAATGGGAGATAGTAACTAGGTAATATGTATTAGGCCAATACCCTAGCCATAGTGTGTCATTAGTCATTGTTTGGCGTGTCTTCATTTGCCTTGTTTATTACTATTTAATTTTCATAGTTTTGGTGTTATGAAAATAAATGTTAAATTATGCATTAAATAATGTTGGTATTTATTTAATATGATGGAAGCTTTCTATTTAAATCAACTAATTAATTTGATCACTTAATAAATAAATTTAACCACATGGATTAAATTTAATTTACTAAATAAATTAAATTTAATTTAATTAATTTAAATAGAAAGCTTCCATCATATTATCTAAAATTAATTAAATAAATACCAACATTATTTAATGCATAATTTAACATTTATTTTGATAACATCAAAACTACAAAAAATAAATAGTAATAAACAAGGCAAACAAAGACACACCAAATAATGACTGTCGACACACTGTGGCTAGGGTGTTGACCTAACACATGTTACCTAGTTACTATCTCCCATTCACCTTAACCGTTGGGTCAACACACTCAAACCTGTGAAACCAGGTGGAGCCGATGTCATGTACCTACAAACCTGTAAACGAGATAAAAAATTACATGTGTATAAACAACATAAAATACATACCGTGAAGAGGAAATCACAGAATCGTAGGGCGCTTGCAAGCGAGTGATGTGATCTCATCCCCTTCACCAATACACTCATTATAAATTGAAAATTCTATCATAATCAAATATCTCATATGCAATAAATTTTTTATAACAACTAACATTATTACATCAATTAAAGCATGGCAATAAAGCATCAGATAAGATACATCACATCACACGAATAGTCTATGTCGCTCTATAAATAGTGATCAAATAATACACACATGATAAATTATAACAAAGTATTTGAATATCTAGAAATAAACTCAAAGAAAAACAAGAGCACACTATCCAATCCAGAAAGCAAAATGGAGGGGTATTACATCATACTAAATCTATTTCCCTTTCAAATTCATTTCACAGTAAAGAAAAAATTTTCCCTAATAGAATAATTGAATCCAAATCCCACAAAAATCTATCCAAAACAAATCTAAGAATGCAAATATTTTTCACAATTTCCTTACAATCCAAAACCCCATTCCAATTTTCCACAGCAAGCCAAATTGTCTCCCCCAAATTTTTCAACATCCCCAAAATATCTTGTGCTTTTCCGTGTAGAAGCCAAAGCCAAGATTCTCTCTAGGAATTAATTTTCCAACAACCCTTAATTAATTAACTAATGCATGCTGGAAATTAACAAATATCTTTTAACAACTACATTTATTTTCACAAAATAATTTAATAAAATATAAAAAAATAAAATTTGAGAAGATGGATCAACAAGCATTTCCAAGAGAGATATGAATCTACAAGAAGAAATATGAAAATTTGTGATTATGATATTTTCTTAGGTAGCTTCCTCCATGAATAATAGCCATCTAAACATGTCATCTTATTCTACATCTCTTTCTTTTGATATCTTCTTGTCGTAATCTTAATCTATATTCATATTCAAAGATATATGCACTATCTAGCCCTCCATGTATAAAATGTCAATTCTTCTTTTTGGGAGTCAAAGATTTCATTACATTCTACATGAACCAATTTGAGATTAAACAAAATTTTAAAAGCACCAAAGAGTCCTTTTGAATCTCAAACACCGCAAAAGTTATTTTTCCTTTAAACCCAATAAGCTAACCTTTATATTAGATACCATGTGCTAATGAAATTTTTGGATCTTCTCCCTCATCTAGTACTATATCATAGGGAGTATCATGTAAATTTGGTTTCCCAAGCTCCTCCCAATTTATTTTAAGAATAATTTGAACATCTAAGTTCCCAAGTTTATTGATATATTTTTCATCCATAAAAATGAGTTCTATATGATTATGCCCATTTAAAAATATTAAGATGTGAAAGAGATGCATTTTGTTGTAATTATCATGTTCTTAGAATTAATGTCTATTCTAACATGTTCGAAGCCAAAAATTAAATTATTTGAGTGTTGAAATTTATATATATTTGTTGTTTTATAACTTGAAAATTAGATTTTGTTCAATATTTAGATAGGGATTGAAGGTTGAGACACAAATCCTAACGATCTCCCGTAATGGGATACCTTATCTAAGAAAAATAAAATATTTAAATTTACTAGATCAACTATCTACTTAGGTACAAAGAGGCTCATAGACTTACCACACTATCTAATAACATACTAATTTTTATGGAAACCATAACATTCTTATGTTATATAGCATTATTGAATTATAGAACAGGTATAGTAACACTTGTCTAAAGCTTAGTTACTAGCATGCATAAATTTAATTGCATTAAAACATGAAAATATAGTAGTTCAAGCTATCACATTTTGTAATGTACACTCATATTTTTGATGAAAAATAGTCATGAGTAATGTCTGTTATTTTCTTCATGTAATACCTGATAAAATTATTGTGTACTATAAAGTGTATTTTTATTGATTTGGGGTAATTTTAATTTAATGAATCATTTATCTATAAGATGGGAGGGGCAAGTTTCTTTAACTTTTTAGCAATTTGAGTTCAAAATTATATCACTTTTATTTTCATTTAAATGTTGAATGAAATGCATAAAATAAACCCCTCAATTTCCTCCATCAATTCCAAGGCATTCTTGTGATTATTAAGTATAGATTTTAAGGTGTCTCAAAAATAACAAAATGGAAATTTTCAAACATTAGTAAAAATCTTTAAAATTTAATATATAAATATAAAAAATGCATTGGAAATATGTTGTAACATCATTTGAGTTTATAATATCTATACAAAATATTCAATCAAAAATAACATAAATACAAGTCCAGACAAATTTTAGATATATATATATATATATATATAGTGATGTCTTGCATATTTTTACTTCAGAACGTCTTGTCAAAGACTAAAAATTGGAACTACTAACTAATTTGGTACATGACGATTGATTGAAGACTTGATTTTGAAACCGACTGTCTTTTAGCTTAGAACACATTTTTAATTTTGGCACGCTTTAAACGAACATCTATCTTCCATCATATAGATTTAATTAGGGGGTAAATGAACACTGTTTGTTATGCTTGAGATGGTAGGGAGTATGATCTCACCTTGTGTGATTTTGGTGATCAGAAACTAGACCCATCATCTTTGTATGTGTTTAATACCTTAGAGGGGCCTGCCTCACAAGAGGGAACGACTCCAATCGATTTTTCACTCGGGCCGGTATATAAAAGGATGAGTCTAAATTGTCAAGTCCTCATGGTATGTAGGCCTTAGCCATGCATGTGCCATTCAAAAATGGGTACCAAACTTTTCTTTTAAAGGTATAAGAGCCCTTAGTAGAGTGGTTAAAGCCTTAAGTGGCTTGTTGTATGCTCATGAGGTGCCATGTCCCGAGTATTCACTAGAACCCTCTTGTTTTAGAAGCCAAAATCCCTTCTATTCATTGGTGCAACAACGATCGTTGCCAAGGCATCCACATTCTTGTAGTTCTTAGTAGAGGTGAAGAGTCTGTCATGGGAGATTCATGAGGGCTGAAAGCTTGGTTGACATGAGAAATGAGTGCAATGTAAGGGGGAACCAGTGTGGCCAAGCTTCTAAGCCACCCACTAAGAATAAGTGCGGTTGGGGAAACCCACGTGGAATCTAGTGAATATAGTCCTTGCCAACCTTAGGATTTGTGCTTGTATTGTTAAAATCAAACATTTTGTCTGCTATGTCTTGAATGTGTGTTTAAAAATACCTCAAACAAACATCACACCTAGTACTTGGCAACAACTTAAACCTTGGAAAATCCCAAAACATCAAACAACAAAAACATACAACATGAACAAGTATCACTTATATTTCTTTGGGCCATCATCCTTTAGTTTTGATTTTTCAATCCTTGCATTCCACCTAGTCTTTCCATCCCATATAGTCCTTGCATATTCATAGCCCTTTAATCATAGTCCTTACATATTACTAGTCTTTCATACATAGATCATAGATCACATAGTCCTTGCATACATATATATCATTTCACCTAGTTAAATTGCATGTACAACCCCTTGCATATCAAGATCATATCACCTAACCTTTGCATGTTCCATGAATTTAGTACTTTGCATATTCATCATTGATCAAATAGAACCCTTATCTCTTGCACAATTTCCACTACTCTTGATAGGTCTCAAAATCAATCCATTTTCTATCTATCACCCACATCACTTAAGGTTTATCATGGACTTGAGTTAGGAAACATGTCGGGTTATTCTTGCTTGTCTAGGGAAATCATTTTGGAGTCTGTCATCTCCTACATACCCTCTCTTGGGCATTGGTCCCTTGTGTTTATCCATCATAACACAAGTCAAGCCTTGCATCGTAACCAAATTTGGACCTAGAGTTGCATTTGACCTCTTGCATTCTTAACTTATCACGTCATATCATACCATTTTCATATATCCCATCTTACAATCATATCATTTTCATTGAATTCTAGTCCTTACATATTCCTACTCTTGCATACATAGATAAAATCACATAGTCCTTGTATACATATATATCATTTCACCTAGTTCTTGCGTGTACAACCCCTTGCATATATCAAGATCATATCACCTAAGTTCCAAGCTGCATACATTCCATGAATTTAGTCAGGTTTGCATATTCATCATTGATCAAATAGAACCCTTAGCTCTTGCACAAGTTCCACTAATCTTCATAGGTCTCAAAATCAATCCATTTTCTATCTATCACCCACATCACTTAAGGTTTATCATGGAATTTAGTTAGGAAACATGCCGGGTTATCCTTTCTCATCTAGGGAAATCATTTTGGATTCCATCATCTCCTACATACCCTCTCTTGGTCATTGGTCCCTTGTGTTTATCCATCATAACACAAGTCAAGCCTTGCATCGTAACCAAATTTGGACCTAGAGTTGCATTTGACCTCTTGCATTCTTAACTTATCACATGATATCATACCATTTTCATATATCCCATCTTAGAATCATATCATTTTCATTGCATTCTAGTACCTACATATTCCTACTCTTGCATACATAGATCGCATCACAATCCTTGTATACATATATATCATTTCACCTAGTTCTTGCATGTACAACCCCTTCCATATATCAAGATCATATCACCTAAGTTCCAAGTTGCATACATTCCATGAATTTAGTCCTTTGCATATTCATCATTGATCAAATAGAACCCTTAGCTCTTGCAAAAGTTCCACTACTCTTCATAGGTCTCAAAATCAACCCATTTGCTATCTATCACCCACATCTTAGAATCATATCCTTTTCAAATGCATTTTTCCCATGGAATTATTAAGTTCAAGAATATTTGATTTCATTTGATTTCATATGTCCAACTCCACTTATATATCATAATTTCTCACTTTCTTTGCACAATATTTTGTGACATGTACAAATGGCTCAACAAGCAGGAAGTTCTCAAGCAGAAGTTGAGCCCAATCTATATATTGGACCAAATGAATCAGTTGAAGAACACATGGACCTTGAAGATAGGGAGGAGGCTCGAGTTGAAACAATGCATGTTGGAGAGGGGTCAGGATCACTTCCTTCTACACCAATGGATGAGCATATAAAAGTAGCTGAAAAGGTGGGGAAATAAATTTCTTTTAGAAATTAAGATCATTTACTTGAAATGGATATGGATAAATTGAAATGTTATGCCGACCAACCTAAAAATACAAGTAAGAGGTCAATGACTAAATCTGTAAATAGAATAATCCATGATCATTTCAATCATCTTGAAACACTTGAAAAAACCCAATTGTTATCATGTTTACTTCTTCATGATGAGATGAAAGAGTCATTACAATTGTTGGGTGTATGTCTACATTGAATAAGAGGAAACACATGAGACTTCAAAACAATATTGTTGAAAATGTTAAAAAAGGTCTAGATTCCATTGGGAAAGGATCTCGATCAGTGGATAAGACCATTGCAAGAAAGGTGATTTTGACATCTATTTTAAATAAAGAAATATCTAGAAAAAGAAAAATCTCAACACTTTCCACTGAATTTGGTTATATTAGAACCACACTAATAAAATACGAGAAAAAGAGAAAGGTTTTAGATGATAGTTCTGAAGGCAATTGGGAAATTATCTATAGAGCTCCCCATTCTGACAGGATTGAAGATGTTGTTAGGAACTTGATCTCAAGTTTTTGGAATGATCAAACCCGTCTGTCATCAAATACTAGAGATGTTATGAGGCACAGGATTGGACCTGGTATTTATGAAGAACACATTAAACATTGGCTAGACATAACACAACTTGAGATGTATATTAACTTTTGTAATATGTATCCTCATATAAAGATTGGGCAAACAATGTTTGAAAGGTTAAAGCCATATTATGTGAAGATAAATAGGTTTTTTGAAACTTGTTGTTGTCATTATCACATTGAATTTGATCTCTACTATTAGGTGTTTTGAAAGATGAGAGAAGAAAGATATGGTTTTCAAAAGGAACCTCCTAAACAGGTAAGTTTGTTCATAAAGGATCTATTGTGTGATCATGAAAATGGACCTCAAATAAAATGCATAAATGGACTCTATGAAACATGTGGAAATTTAGGTAACTTTCCTTCAAAAAATGAAAATGCTAGCCTAAGTCAGACAATAAATTGCAAGAGTTACAAGTATGTAAAATTTCAAATTTTTTTTGGGAAAGAATCCACAAGGTTAAACTATGTAGAAGAGGAGATACCTATTGGGAAATTTATGGAAGATTTTCAAAAATTGATACAATCATACATACAACATTAATTTTATGCTAAGTGGCAAGCACATCAATTTCAAACATTAAGAGATACTTTTCCACTTGGAATAGTTCTATTAGTAGTTGACTTTGTAGAAAATTACTCTTTTGTATATCAAAAAGAGATTCAATCAGAATATTACTTTTCAAAGCAAGTCACTATTATGGTTCATGTGTGTTATCGACATGAAAAATTGGAATTGGATGGTGTTGAGAGTATAGATGAACAACGAGCCATCAAGAAAGAATATCACTTTTTATATTAGTGATGATAAAGAGCATGACACACTTTTTGTACAACATTGTTTTACAAAATGTTTTTTTGAGAATTTGAGAAGCAGGGGTGTAAAATTTAAAAAACATTTTGTATGGTCAGATGGATGTGCGACACATTTCAAATCATCATGATCATTTTATGAACTTTCTAGATATCATAAAATTTGCAACATACCACATGTTTGGAGTTTCTTTAAGAGTGGGCATGGAAAGGGTGAGCTTGATGGCACAGGAGCTTGCATCAAACATGCTTTAAGAAAGCATCAAATGAGTTATTCAGAAGATCATATAGATGATGCCCATGATGTTGTTGAATGGTGCAAGAAACACTTTGCATCAAATTGGGTCGGCACATCTTCAAGAACAAATCGAAACATTCCACATAGAGTGTTTTGGGAGATATCGGGTATGTATAAATTACATTTTTAAAAAAAATTAAAAAATTTAAATTTAAAATTTACACACATATATATATATACACACATGTTTGAGTTTGCATAAGTTTGTTGCAATTACATGTATCTAGGTATGGATAGAAGATCGATGCATGGATGCAAGAGGGTAGAAAAAACAAGATCTTTGCATTGTGTTATGAGTTTAGATAGTCACCCTGGATGGACATTAAACATGAGGGATTAATCTTGTTTCTGCACTAAGTTCATTGCGGGAAACTCTCATGCATGCAAAAATGAATAACTTGAATATGTTAGTAAATGGGATATGGTGCCACTATTCATTTCAAACACATATGATGAAAATGAGGATGAAAGATCTCAAGACATTCCTTTGATTGCAATTGATTATGACCATATTTCAGGATTAGTTAGAAAAGGTACATGTGTAAATTTTCAATAATTTAAATATTATATAAGTTTAATGATCTTTAAAGTCTAGATGTAATTCTAATTTGTTAAGAATTTTATTGTGTAAATTTGGTGTACAGGAGAATTTTTTGCAGTCATAGCAGAGCCTGGAAACATAGAAGGTGTTAGCTATTATTTACTAAGTTGCACAAAAGAGAAGAATAAGCTAACACGGCCTAAAACAAATGATGGAATGTTATTTCCCACAGGTTAGTTTGAATTTAAAATTATATATATACATTGTGTACATGTGTACATTACCTTAAAAACATTAAATACATATTGTACAAACCTTGAGCACACAAATGTTGTACATGTGCACATGTATTACCTCAGGTTCATGTTTACCATGCAGGTTCTATTGTTGTGTAAGAGATATATCTAAAACAAGTCAAAGTTGTTCAACATGGGATTCATTTTGTGGACTATCAAGTTGATAACAAGGTATATCAATATAGTCACCTTATAATTGCTACCGGCCTACATCTTCATGTAGTTCCACATGCATGTGGATAGAAATAATGGAGACTAGATAGTGATGACCATCAAAAAACTTTACGTGTTATTCAAGAGTGAATTGAACTAGAATGTTTGAGTTAGATTATATCCATGATTTTCAAGTTCACTTGTACATGTACATACATGTTCAAGATGAGAACTTATAGTAACTTGTTTGAACTCTGAATTGTTTTAGTTACTTATAATATATGTTGATGACAAGTGTTTTAAATTTGGGTGGACACAAATTAGGGGTTGAAATACATTGAGAACCTTAAATTGAGTAGATATTTCCAATTATATATTTGTTCCATGGAATTCAAGTACTTGTTATGTACATAATGTACAAACCTTTTCATAAAAAAAGTAATTGGAAGAGTGATGGTGGGAGTAGAAGAAAATTTAGTGTTAGTTTCAATGATCCCCAAAAGAGCATGTTTATTTATTTATATATTCAATAATGTTGTATTTATGTATATAGTTGTATATATTTAATCAAGATGGTTAATATTATAGTTAATTGATTTTTTCTCATGCCCTAAAAAGATTAGCAAGTGATTGCATGTTCCCTTAAAAGCCATCCTCTTAGGCCCCTTCACTCATCTCCTACATATATTTTAAAAATTTACGCAAGTTTAATTTATTTTAGGTAGACCTTGCAACTACTTGGGCATTTAACATGTGACAACATATTAAACACCATAAACACCCTAGGATAATAAATATGAAAATAATTAGGTTTTAAATCCAATTCAAACTCTATTTCAAGTGGATTGAGGGAGTGGAGGGGTTTTGAGGTGGGGGTATTTCAAGTGGGGGTTGAATATTTTATAAAAAATCTTCTAATAAAAATGTATACTCTAGTAATTTCTCTATTGAAATGTAACATGTTAAATATTATTGCAATTATCTAAATTTAAATAATTTTTTAATTTAAATTATGAACTTTATTGAATCATTGCATCATATTGAGATTATTGTCAAGTCATAACATGGACACATGATTTCATCTTCCTATTTCCTATTAGGTATTGTAATGCCCCGCCACGCAACCCTAGAGGAAGTTTCAATTCACTAAACAAGCGTACTAATTTTTTTTTTTTAAAAGAAGTGAATTAAACCCACATGTTCAACTAAATTGACAACATCCCCTAGGGTTACATAACTGAGATTACTTAAAACCCCAATAACATACATCAACAAGAATACATTGAAAGTAAATAACACAAGTAATAACATTCAACATCATAGAAAGAAATGAGATATGATAAAGCATTCATTTACATAAATCAATTACAAAGGATCTATTACAATCCTCATTACCGGAATGAGTACAAATACATAAGTCTGATTATTACAAGGTCCACCTCATACACAAGAGGGGTAAAACAATATCATTACATTATGAGATACAAAATACAAGAATCCAAAAGTAAGACAAGTGAGATGTCCATCAAGAAGCCTCGCCACCAAGTACTGAAGATCAAGGGGACCCAACGGTTATGGTGCATGTTCCACCCAACCATGTGGTACCCGAAGGACCACCCCCCATGCTAGGAGATAGTAACCAAGTAACATGGATGAGAAACCTACCACCTCAAACCAAAGGCAGACTCATACTGATACAAACTGACTCAACCACACATATGCACAATAAAGTCAAAACTCTAATCATGGTTACATTGCTTCCAGACATAATAAAATCAAGTGTGCTAAAGAAAACATACGCACAACAAAACACGGTGTTATCCTAGACAGAGTGTCATCGCAAGGTTTGTCATGAGATATCCTCTGGGCATTCTTCATAGGCTCCGGAAATCCTGGTGACCTCAACCGAATCCTGGCACTCATACTAACTCAAGCGGAATCAACTACCTCTCATAGGGACGAGATAGTGATCTTGCCATTCCAGGCCTTCTCACTCACCCCAAGTCTAAACAAACCCTTGTGTCTGTGAGTGAGGTTAATTTATCTTGGTTAATGTGAACTACATCCTAATCCTCTAAGTACATTATTTTAGTTATCACTTATTAAAAATACTTTTGAAGGTTACCCGGTTTACCTCTTTGGGCTCCGGCCCCTAACAAAAGCCACTCTTCTAATTGGATAACACACTACACAATCTACCTCCAAGGGTTACTCAAGTGTTACAGAACTGAACCAACATGCTTTCTCCTATCCTAGGAGGCAACCACAAAGAAATCCACTCCAACACTAGGAGGACACAAAATACTGGTAACACTACCCAAGGAAAATCAAAACAATATTTTAACAATGGAATGACCCACGCTTAACTAGAAGACTTTACAATCCAACTACTCAACAATCATTCACAAAATACTCATTAAAAGATATATCAATGAACTCATGCATTGGAAGTGAAAATACTACATTTGGTTATTCTAAAACCATGTTCCTAATCTAATGCTCTTCGCAGCAAAGTAAAATAATTCATTCAAGGCTTTTCATCAACCAATCAATATTTTATTAAATACGTAATCACTACAACTAAATCAAATCCTGAGCAATAATGAATTCGACTATAGTTAAATGTCTAAGTTGTTGAATACTCTCATGGTTAATAAGGTATAAAATACACACATTTTCAAAGAAAAACACCTCATAATAATATGCACTATTAAAATCAATATTTCATCTTGATCCAATAAATCGATTATACAAGAATAATCTTTAATTAAAATTACATAAACAATTTATATAATATTTAATTACATAACTATAACTATATATATATATATATATATTAAATATTATATATATTCATATATAATATAAAACACATATGATATATATATAAATAAAATAAACCAAATCGAAAATAAAATAAAATTTAAAAAGAATTAATTAAACAAAAATCAAATAAAAAGAAACAAATAAAATAAAATTTAAAAACGAAATTTAAAATAAAAATAAATATAAAAATTTAAAGAACGCAAAGTACGTGGGTCCGGACGGTACCTCGTCCAACGGACGGTACCGCCGGTACCCGCGGACTGTCTGAAGACTGTCGACGCCTGCGCCGACTGTACTCTATGTACAGCGGCTGACAACAGTGAATGGAGGGGGCCGCAGTCCTCATTGGACAGTGTGTCCCCCGTACAGGTGGCGCACTGCCCAGTGGGTACTGTGTACCCACTGTGCATTAAATAAAAAAGAGGTGGGGGCCGAACCCCCCCACATACATCACAAATTTTATTAACAAAAAATTTCCACATAGAATAAATTCGTACGCAGGGTACGATTTGTCTCAGGTCCGTACGTGGCCAACACAATAATATAACACAGTAAAAATAAAAGGGTTTATATATATGATAATGTAAATTATATATATCATATTCATAATAAGGTATATGTAATGTATATTATCATATATATAAAAAAATTTCCAGAATTTCTTCAACTAGTGAAATCGAAGAAAAAAAAGTTAACAACCAGAAACTAAATTTTGCAACATTGAAACCTTTCAAAACAAAGATTAAATTCAGAATAACAAATGAAACCATTCCCCTTTCTTTGTGTTTTCAAAAATTCTAAACACAAGAAGATTGATACAATGATCTAGGGTTTTTCCACAAATTTTCTAAAAGGGTTTGCATTTTAAAACAAATAAATCTGAATATCAAACTATTGAAGTTTAACCTAGGGTTTCAAGAAAAATCCCCCATTTACAAATTTCTTCTCATTTAAACAAAATAGGTTAAACTAGGAGCAATAAAACAAGGAAATAAAAGAAAACCTGGTTATTTGCAGCCACCAAGTTTCTTGATGCAGAATTTCCTTTGAGCTCTTCACAATTCTTTTTCCACAATGCCAAGAATTTCCAGCAAGCTTCTACCCAATAGCTCCACCTTCTTCACAAATTTTCTCTCCTTTCAATTTAATTCCTCAACCAGAAAATAATTCTCTAAACTTTCATCAAAATTTCTCCAACAAATTTCCTGCCTGTCAAAAAAATGAAGCAAGAAGAATCCCCAAATTTTTCTGCCCTAAACTTATAAAACAACAATTCCAAAATAACCTAATGTAACCCTAATTCACTTTCAAATGCAAAAGATGAATTTACAAGTTAATTTCATTTCCCTTTTATTTGAAAAGGCCCTAATTTGACTTTAAAGTAAAATTTCAATTTCTCAAATTCCCTTTTTGATTTAAATTAATTTAACAATCAAAAACACTTACTTAATTAATATAAATTATCTAATAACTAAATCCAATCCCTTGAGATTTAAATTTAATTAAACAAATAATTTAACTTTAATTAACTTACTTACCATTATTTATTAATTAAATTTAATCCCTTGGAATTTAAATTTAATAAATTAAATAATTCGACTTTAATAAGCCCACTTACAATTATTTACTAACTAAATTTAATCCCTTGAGATTTAAATTTAATTAAATAAATAATTTAAGTTTAATTTCAAAAAAAATCATTTTTAAATATAACCAAGAGCATAACATTAATATAATATAAAATAAACATTTCTTCCAGCCAATACAATTTTCAAAAGAACTATAAAAACAAAACATCACTTTTCAAAACATTACATAACATCCAATAAGATACAACATGACTCAATCATCAGAACTGACGACACACTAAGGCTAGGGTGTAGACCTGACACATGTTACCAAGCTACTATCTCCCATTCAACTTAACCGTTGGATCGACACGCTCAAACCTGTGGAACCAGGTGGAGTCGATGTCATGTACCTGCAACCTGTAATCAAATACTCAACATGATATATGCAGTATATAATTCACACCGTGAAGAAGAAATCTCGGATTCGCAGGGCGCTCGCAAGCGAGTGATGCGAACCCGTCTCCTTCACCAATACACTCATCAAAGACTGACACTAACGTCATAACAATATTCTCATAAATAATCACATGATAATTCTACTGTCATCATTAATTCATCAAAGCATGTAAATAAAATCAGATAATCACATCACATAGTAATAGTTGTTGCTCAAGAGTAGCGATCAAAACATCATAATAAAAACGTGTCAGTATCAAAGTAGCTGCAATCCAAGCAAAGCATAAAACAACATGAAACGAGAAAAACAAGGGGTATTAAGGTATATTCCTAGGACAAAACCCTATATTTATATAGATCAATTTGAGACTTCTTTTGTGAAAAATATATATTTATCTAGATATATATTAATAAGGAAGAGGGCTTTGATCATTTATAACAACTTGCATGTTAGTGATGATAAGAATAGGAATTTGAAACTCCTTAAGAAAGATACCAATTGTTTACCATAGTTCTTATTCATGTTCACTAAATACTAGTTCTTTACCATAGTTCTTATTCATGTTCCCTAAATACTAGTTTAAATGAATCAAGTGGTAATCAAACAAGTTATTTCATTGTGGAGTTTGTTGTTATTTAATGTATAGATATGCAACATATCTAGTAATTTTAGAATTTTGTTACAAGTAAAAAAGATAATAGAGGTATAATTTGAATTGAATTTTCTTAATGTTTCAAAGAATAAAATTTATTTGTTTATTTGTTCTTACTTTCTATCAAGATTTTAATTTCATCATTTTTATCAAATTTTAAAACTAGAAGAACATTTCCTTGAAATTAATAAATTATAGGCTCAAGTAAATACACTCATTTATAAAATATCATTAGTTTACTTGAGCTTGGGAGTCATTTATTTTATAATTTTTGACTGCTTACTATAATTTATTCAATGGGCATGCGTGTGCAAAATATTTATTGTGATCAACATGAATGAACTTAATTATAAAGTGGCATTCATTTCCTAAAATTCTACTCTAGAGAGATAAAATGAATATATCATATAAGGAAATGTAAGTTGTAAGAGATCATCAAATAAGCAAATGTATGTATATTGAATATAAGTGAATGTATACATATATCATATAAACATGTAAACATATCAATATTGATCAATGTATAAACATGTAACATGTTATAAGCAAAGTTCCAAATGTATGTATATCATAAAAGCAAATGTAAGTTAGAGATCATCAAATTTGGAATACTAAAGATCATCATATAAGATCATCATATAAGGAAATGTCGAATACTAAAAATCATCATATATAGAAAATGTAAGTTAGAGATAATCAAATGTCAAATACTAGAAAGATCATCATATAAGCAAATACATGTAGTAAAGATCATAAATCTAAAGCAAAGCCTCATATGAATGTTGACTCCTAGTCGAACGACCATCTAAATGAGAACAGTCCTACTCTAATGGATGTGCTAAGCCTTACAAATAAAATGGTGTACAAAATGTGTTAAATACATATAATTTATATTAAATATGTATCTAGATCTATGCATACATATTCATGTACATAAACACATGTATATATAAAAATTTTAAACTCACATGTCCACTAGCATCAGATTCATCCACAGAGTCACATCAATGTGCATGATCTGGAACAAGGCTAGGAGTGACATGAGGTATGTCCACCTACAAATATATAAATTCATATATATCAGTACATGAATATCTAGTTATTAAAACTAAAATTTTAAAATAATTAAAAAGGAATTGAAACATGCACACATACATGGACATCATCTGATATTGGATGACCTGAGTCCTTTGAAACGACTGCCTCCACCATATCAACTATACGGTCAAGAGACAAACCAATATTTGAATCCATCTGATCTATCTCATGTCATGCCATAAATGATGAGTGGAGAGGACTATGCAGGTGAGATGGCATCGACGATAATGAACCGACACCAACCAACATCTTAGTAAAGCCCATAGTCTATGTAGCTATAAAATGATCAGATGGTGGATCCTAACTTGCACTAGTGCTGGGTTGAGAGTGATCGGATCCTAGAAGTGAACAACCTCCACATGCCAAATGATCTCTAACATGCTCTATACCAATCCCATAGTTTGATGCAATGAAAGAATATGCCTCCAAGAGTTCCTTAGCCAAACAATGTAGAGTCTTGTGTGCCATATCTCCTGTAAGTGCCTCAAGCTCTGTGGGAGTAGGGATGCCTGCTGATGTGAAAGAATCCATGGTGGTCCTCTATGCTGAAGATGTCATGGGTCAGGGATGTCTAGACATCAAATACCAACCTACATGATCAATAGGTATCCTAGTGATGGCAGTTGCAATTTCACCTACAATATCAATTGCTTCCTTTTGGGAAGCAATGACAACCTCATCTACTATGGGGGCTAGAGCTAGGGTGAGAGCAGGAGACCTCTCACCAAAAAATACCCTAAACACTGGGGTTAGTCTATCTGCTCGACAATAAGTGGTTATGTCAGCAATCCTGCCATGCCCCTAACCAACATATGGTGGAATGTCCAAGTAGTTGACTTTGAGGCCCAAATGGACCTGAACATACAACTGCTGAACAAAATATAATGGAATTTGGTCATTGTTTGGGTATTGACCATGTGCTGCAAGAAATCATGGGTAGATCAATGAGGCCATAGCATGATCGACACATCTAGTGACCTGGTATCCCCTAACCTTACGTGCACTTTGATAAAATGGAAAAAAATTGGTTTTTATCATTTCTTTGGTCACACTATCCTGTATTTGTTTAAGGGGAACCTCACCATGTACTTCTTCCTACATGCGGGAAAGAATAGCAACTACTCTATCTGGAGAAAATGTACTAGTTCTCTCAAGTTCATCTCTTAGTTTTTCAAGACTATGCAATATTGAAATGCATGGTTCAAAATATATCCTTGGGTTTGTACTTTACGCTAATGAGTCTTTCAATTTCTTAATCTCATTAGTGGTATTTGGAAACAAATATTCTGGAGGTGGAACATCTGCATTATCCATGTTATGGATGTATGTATGTACCTAAAGGAGCAATGAGACCTTGGTTTAAATAATATATCTTGATATAAGGAATAGAAATCTAAAACAGTTCTAATAATTCATCTACTCATCAATAATATTTCCGTACCATTAACAAAAAACATGTTCAACATCTATCATAGTTTTTAATAATCAAAACATTCACATTACTAGATTTCATAAAAAACATAATCTAAAACAATTCTAAAACTTAAATTTACAAGTGTGCGTGTGCACTCTAGTACAAAATGTGTCATTAAACATAGTTTAAAAAACATTGATAAAGGTTGCATCTAAGATTTATTTCCTACAACTAGTAATAAAGGGAAAAAAATCATTACTTAACATCGGTGGTCATGTAAAATCAATTTAGTCATTATTGAAGGCACAAATAAGAGAAGAAAATGAGACAGATGATAAGCTTGTAAATATGATTTCTAAACTATGGAAAGACAAAATTAGTGCTTCCCAAAAAAAATCTACTTCATGAGAATATAATCGTTTGAAATTGGATGGAAGAATCTTAATGCTTAAAGCTATGATCTAATACATTCTAATCTATATGATGTCATGTTTATTGATCCTCTTGAAGATCTCTCAAGATTTAGATAAAACAATAAAGAAATTATTATGGGGTGGTTCGAATGAAAGTAAGTGTATTCCTCTTATTAAATGGGACACTATATGTCTTCCCAAAGGTCTTGATGGCTCATGAATTAAAGTCTTATCAAAATGGAAATAAATGATTAATTACCTATTTAGAATTATATGAATGTAAATATATCATAGAAGATATCTAGGGTGGTTATATGCTTAATTATTTGAACCATGTGGATTATCCAAGTGGCTTATAGTGGACTTGGAATAATTTTGATTTGGCTCCCATTCCACATAAAATCAAAAGGATTTTAACATGGATGAATTTCACAAGTAAAAAAATTATATACCACATAGGACAATTATTTAATATTATATAAACTATTTAGCCATAATAAAAATAAAAATGTTGAACATGAAAGGGAAAATGTTGCAAAATGTTATGAAACACCTATTGAAAAGAGTAACATCATAGAAAAATAAGAATTCAAATTTAGAAATATTTTTGAATAATGTAGAAATGAACCCCATGATATTAAAATTATACTCCATGATCCAATTGTTGATAATATTAATAAAATTGATAACACACATAAAAAAATGAAAGTCATTGTATCTCCAAGTTACTTAAGAAGAGAGAGGACCTTTCCGAATAAGAATGATATCCCATATTCAAAATTTTCTAATGAGCTTGATAAAATTGTAATAATTCTGGAACCCAAAAATGGTTACTTAAAATTGATGAGAACATAAGATAAAGTCTTAAATGAAAGAGATCATCATGAACCATTCAATTTTGAGCTTCAAAAATTTTCAATGAATACTTTTGTAAAATTACTAAAGTTGTAAAAAATAAGACCTTTACAAAATAAATTAAATATTTAGGCAATCAAAATTTCTAATTAAAATAAAATTATTATTAAAATATTTTTTAATTCTCTTAATTCTATTAGGATTACTAGTAAGTAGAAAGATAAAAGAGCTACTTGTAGAGTAATAAAAACCTCAATAGTAAGAAATAAATTAAGAAAGGTTTGATTAATGAGGCAAACTCATCTTCACTTAAGCATAAATTGTAAAATATTGTGAAAAGCACTAGCAATAAGATCAAGACTAGATAGTCCTATTGAAAATGGTACTTGAGATTTTAATGGTAGGATTCCATGAGTTCATAAAAAGCTAATTAATAACACAAATGATGAAATTGAATGATTTTGGCACTTTAACTCTAGAGTATCACTCAATGTAAAGGATGTTTTAAAATAAAAAATTGGTGATCAAGACCACACACCACATATTAAACATTAATTGGAATGTAGCCAAACAAAATTGTGTAAAATTTCTTGAAAAATATATTCATTTAAAAATATCACAAAGGGAATTTGAATCTTGTAAGCCTTTTTATTGTATGCCTCTTAAAATTTCTAATACATATTGTAAATACGACTTGTAGTTTTTATCTATCATGAACTATTATGTAATATTAATTATACTTTGTATACTAACCAAATTTTACAAGAGTGTGGTACAATTAAAATAAAAAATTTATCTAAGAACTTATTAGATTTATTTTAATGTGTTAGATACAATGATTGTAGTTTTTGTAAAAATGTGTTTAAATGAGAAGTGTTTACAATGCGGTGGGTTATCAAAGTTTATATCATGTAACCATGATGGAAGAAAAATGATTTGGGAAATAAAATGTGATGAAGGTTTAAACCCGAGTCACAAAAATACACACACAAATAAGAGAATATTATATTCAAAATGATGAACTTCTTACATGCAGAGGATCCCAAATCCTCAAATTCTGCAATACATGCAAATTACAAAAACTATGGAAATTCCCCTTTTCGTAGTATGCGATCTTCTTTCCTAAAAAATACTCAACAACCTCCAAACTAGCCCATAAATAGCCCCTTTCCTCTCCGTTTGGAGCCAAAAACAATATTCCAATTATGCACCAACTTTTGGAAGCCCTAACTTAAGATCTGACTGTTGCATCTTCAATGATAATGCCTTTTCGAAAAGCTCTTGAGAAAATGAAGTGCCAAAAAGTGGGGCCTAAAGGCTAACCACTTTTGTTTTCTACGAATTTTTAGGCCCATCCGGAGCCTCTAAGTGCCTCAAAATTGACCTCGAAGATTTTATAGGGAAAAAAGTAAAAATTGAACCTTGAATAACTTTTGAACTGGGAATGATCTTAACTTGATTCTTTCACCAAATTGCTTATTTTACTATCTTGAATCTTCCCTAAATTTTTTGTCTCCTCACGTCTTCAAATTCATACCTGCTAAAAATAGTAGTTGAGCAGAAAAAAGCAGAAAAAATAGTTCTGAAAGTTGGGAATTCTTCTTTGATGAAAAGGGTATTCAAAAATGCAACAACATCTACAAAAAACTAAATGAAAGTAAAGACATTTTGGGTGATGCAATATTTCCCTTACACCACTAGATGCTCCTACATCAAAATGTTTGAGAAAGAGAGATATGAGATAGTAAAATACAATTTGAAGAGTGGAGGTGAAGATTCTAGATGTGAGTTGGTCACAAGAGAATCACTGCTAATTTTATTTCTGATTTTAAGAATATTTTTTATAAGTATGCAATACATAGCCACTATTCTTGATGGTTAGATCAACAAGTCAAGGTGTGCAAGGATTTTTCCTAATTGGAACTATTATACATCTATAGTCAATTTTATATAAAATTACATGTTGCAGCCACAAAAAGAAGTTGAATCATATTGATACTACAATTCTATTTAGATTACTATTATTGTTCACATCACATATAGGCATGCCCCTAATAGTAAAAAACAAAACAAGAAGATAGTTAGGGAGCACAATTTCTACATGTGTTAATGATTATCAATATCATTTGTCATAGTATGTACAATATTGTTTTCAATAATTTTTTGAGTTATTACAAGAAAATGGTATTATAAAGGTTCAAAAAATCAATATTTGGTCAAATAGTTATACCGATAAACTCAATAATGCTTGTGTATTCATATTGGTTTAGTAGAATACATGCAGAAAAGGTTATACCTCGTATTTGGATTTTTTTAAAAGATGGGAGTGAAAAAGGGGAGCATGATGGAGTGGGTGCATGTGTGAAGATAGCTCAAGTTAAAGAACAACTAAATATTAGAGGTTGTGATACATTCAGTGATGTATATTTTATTGTTAAGTGGTGCAACTATGCATTATCACAAGGAGTGAAACTTGATTTAGAGGTCTATAGGTTCTTTTGGTTAGTTGATGAGGGAAAAGTGGGATATAAATTGGATTGTTAGAAAATAAAAAAGCATCAAATATGCATTCATTTTGAAGCTTAGATACAAGCACGTAGACTATTTGGACATGAGAAATAGATTTTTTAATATGGTTGGGATCATTGTGAGTCAAGTGAGGGGTACATACATGGATTTCATGATATCTAACCCATTTATCCTAATCTCATTCATCTTTACTCAATGACATGGAAACCTCATTTGATTATGAATATATTTTAGACCTTATATAAGTAGGGCATATTTATACAGTTGGGGCACCACATGGGAATGACGAGAGATCATATGATTAGTTGACACAATTTGTAAATGGAAAACAATAGCTAACACAAGCTATGATAGATGATGGTGGATTGACATATCCTATAGGATCAATTGTTATTGTTGGAATGCGAATGAAAATATATATTATTAGAAATAATGGAATACCTATATTCGAAAACATTGAGAAGCACAAAACCATACTCATGTATTCACACCTAGTTGTAGCAACAAATATTATGTGATTGAAGCATCATGCAAAACCAAGAACAAAATAATTATGGATAATTAGTAATACTAATCATGAAGCGATATTAGATACTTTGAAGGTAAGAGATGACCCTTTAAGCATGCTTGGGTAGAAAATCTAAATTTTCATATGGGATAGATATGAAAGTCTTTATCATAGTGAGATTTTTAGTTTTTCTATTTTTTAGATTTTTATTAAAAATATCATTTCTTTAATTATAATGCATGCATGTTTTTTATTGTCTAGGCCTACTATAATTTACCATTTCTAAGTTAAAAATAAGGAAAATATTATTTCTCTTAGTAATATTTTAATAAATAAATATAGGTGTTTTAGAGAATAAATCTATTATATTTAGTGATTATGATCAATGATTATAGAAATTTTATTTCTTTGTGGAGACATGTGATATAGTTCTTAAGGTGGCATCTAATATAATTTATAACATTTTAAGTAGTGATTCTTAATCTTCCAATATATTTTTTGTAATAAATGTTAAGTTGTAGTTGATGTCAATTTTATTTTGCTTAACATTTTTAATATTTAAATGTAGGTGTTTTGGAGAATTTAAATATATTGTATATGAGGATTGTGATCAAGAGGTTAAATAATTTATCTTTCATCATGGATACTTTCAATATAATTTGGATACAATTTAAAAACATCTATTAAATAAACATTTTGAGGAGATATTATATTTTTTATATTTAATTTTTAAAAAGTGTGTTTCTTGGAAATTTTAAAATTTGGTAATGATATTACCAAAATATCTATGAAATATGTTTGCGAATTAAAATTGTGCTATTGAGTCCTTGATAAATAAATTGTATTCTTTTATTATCAATATTTGATGTTTAAAATTTTGGTCAAGCTATATTTGATTTATAAGGTTGTGAGAAGATCTTGCTTATGCTTGAATACAAAAATGGATTGTATACCTTCCTTGTTTAACTCTCTTTTCCTTATTTTTCAATTGGAATTGCATATGGAATTTGTTCATGTGATTTTATGGTTATTTGATTGGTGTGTCCCATCCACTTTGTTTGTGGTTTTCTTATGGGAACTATTGCATTACTATTCAATCAAATCAGGTTATCAAATGGAAAATTTAATATTAAATTCCTTAGGTTGGCTTTCTAGATTGTGTTGGGGAAATCATGCCTCCCAGAAGCTAGTGCATTTTCCTTAGATGAAATTTCACATGAGAATACTTATAGGATATAGACAAGTCATACATTTGTCTTTACATATCTATCTAGGTTTCTACTATGCATGTCTACTAAATAATCTTCCAATTACCTATTACTCAACTATTCATACTCTTCTAAGTTCTAGAATTAGCATTGTTGTGAGTTAGAATGGTATAATTCCCTCTCACAATATCTCTTATCTCTATTTATCAATTGGGAATTTATGCTTATCATTTAATTCCACTTGGGATAGAATATGGAAGGCTAGCCCATCTAAGATGAGTTATAATTTATGGAAAGAAATAAATTGATGAATATTTAATGATAGGGACATCCCATTTAATTCTTTATAAAATATAATTGAAATAATCATTTATGAGAATATTTCAACCAAATTTAGAATGGTTTCACATAGAGAAATTGAGTTCACTAGCTAGGACAATAGGATGACAAATAACTAGTTAGGTTTCAGTCTCCTATTTGGTTTCTCCTATTGCTTGAGTAAGGTGGGTATGATGGAAATCAGATGGTTGGAACCTCATTTTGGAAGATAAAAAATAAATGTGGATGGGGCTTGCAAAGGTTATTGAACTCCAATTTGGGTTGGTTCTATAATAAAAAATGACAAAGGTAATCTCCTTTGAGTTGTATCTAAGATACTCCACCCATCCACACATAATGAGGTTGAGTTAGATGACTAATTTGAGGGGATAATATTGTGCCAACCTATCATTAAAGTTGTGGGTATTGAAGGAAAACCCAAAATTCTAATTAATTTTTCGCTTTTAGAAGATCACCAATTATAGGCTTAGCTCAAAGTTACAAAAAATTATTGTTATTTTTGGATTGTATGAGGCCCTTCTTGATTAGAAAAATATGCAAAGAGGCCAATATACATAGGTGTAACACATGATCCAAAAAACACATGATCTATAAAAATGATATGTGAATTAAGTGAAATATTTTTTTGGATCAATCAAAGAGATATATGCAAATCAATTTTTTCAATGTGAAAACATATTCATATTTATATGCTATATTTTTCAACCAACCAAAAAAATTATGAAATAGACTTTACTTCATTACCTAGACCAATTATAGAGTTAAACACTATTGTATAATTGGTGTTTCATCTATCAACTTTGCACTAGATCTAAAGTATATTTCATCAAAATTCTCATGCATCCTAATAAGTTCTATATATATTGAACACCACTCTTTTTATGCATCCTACTTAGCCAATAAAATATATGTGAATTTTAAACTTTTGATGCACAATTATTTGAATATGTGTAATATGCTAACCAAAAATGATGATCCTACTACTTCCATATATAATCTAAAATTAACCTTGCACAACTCTCTAGAATAAGTGCATGATCATCACTTGTTTAAAATAATACCAAGTTTCAAGGTACTTCTATCTTCCTTTGTATTTTTGGTTGGATTAATGAATGTTATATGTACATAAATATTTCAATTTGAGTGGAGTCATAGTATTGAGATTCAATTTCTTAACTACATGAATTTTTATATTTTCCCTTTTTTTCTCCAAATTCTTCTTAAATTGATACCTTGAATAAATGTTTCATGATCTAATTAAATTGGAAAAGATGATATATCTTCATCTATGGAGTTAAATTTATTAGTTTCATGAATTTGTATCATTTATTATCTTTTCTCTGAATTCCCAACTTCAAACTCTTTTGATATTTGAGTCTTTGATTATTTTCTTGGTGTTATGTTGAATTCTATACCAATCAAATACAATTATTCAAAATAATCAAAACAAAATTATTTTCAATGATCAAAAACAAATTAAAAACATGGAATCAATTATTCAAATTATTAAAAATATAGTATAACAAGAAAGTTAGATTAGAAACCAACTTTGGTATGTCAAAAATTATGGTTAAGACATGGTGATTAGATGATGATGGAAAAAATGGGGGTTTTGGAACAGGGTATGGATACCCATCAAAGCATTTGAATTCAACAGAAAATGCAACTATCAAATCACTTAACTATGTAAATGGATTTGTTGAAAATGCTTTAGAAACTTTCAAACAAATGCAATTCATGCAAAGCCAAATTCCATGAATTTTGTGCCAAAATGCTAGCTATGGAATAGTGCAACCAACCTGGGAGGACACGTTGGAGGGTGATGGAGGTTGCTCGAAGGTGAAGGTATTTGTGGGCTATGATTGTGCTTGCTTCTTCACGGGTTCACCGCACACACTGCACTATTTGCCACCTCTATCACTATTCGCCGAGATCTGTTCACCGTGAGAATGATAGGCTTTTTTTAAAAAATCCCTATTAAGGGGGTTCGACCGAAACCTAGTTCTCTTGAACCCCTTTATTTTAATATTTTCGCTCATATGTCAATGGGGTTCGAGCAAACATATGGTTTGGTCGAGCCCATATAAAGGTTTGGGAGAACACTTTGGTTCGGCCAAACCCCTTCACTTTGTGTAGAGGGAAAAAACAACTTTTCCCTTCCTCCACAAAAGTGTTCACCACTTATGTGGGTTCACCCTGTGTCAATATTTTAGTGTAGCCATTCATGTTTTTGAGCCTAGATTGTGGATGTGGCATTGAAGATCTTGTTGTGCATATTGCACACACACCCCGTTCAAAACGGGGACCCTCTATTCCCTCTTTACTTGTCTGGTCCTTTTGGCTTTACCTGATTTTGTGTGCCCATTTTGCACCCTAAAGGGTCAACATATTCTCAAAGTCACATTTTAAGTTCGACCCAAATTTTGCCCCTTGGAAAATGCTAAATCCTAGGCCTTTCGGGTTCTGGCCACCAGGTTGCCCTTTTGTGTGTCCGTGGCGCCTTCCGGTGCCCGGTCTTTCAGGTTTCCCCCATTGGATTTCCCCTCCTAGGTTTCCATCTTGTCTCTTCCATGAGAAACATTCGGTGTCATCTGTCTTCCTAAACCACAGACTCTGAGTCTCAGATTTTCGCTCTCGGGTTTTCATTTTATTTTCACCATTCCGATGGTCGTGGCTTATGGGCTTCCTAGCCACCAGACTCCATATCGCTCACCATCGCCTGAGAAATTTGAACTTACCAACCGTGGCCATTTTCATACAGTGCATTTAGTGATGACATTAATGGCGGTTTTGGCTATGTAAAACAGATTTTTTGCTGTCATTTTCACACGTCCGAAGTGATAATAATTTGCAGAGCTCCTGAGCATCCGACATTTCCAACCCCTGCATCCAAGCTCTTTTCCGATGTTCTCCGTGCAATCGGCATCACCCTTCTTTGGGATTTTGAGGTATGTCCGTTGTTTGCTATCTGTGCACCTTGTCTTCCTTTTCATCAAAATCCAAGCTAAAATGAAGCAAAATTGTAAATTGGGGTAAAATTCTTGTAGATTAGTACTCCCACTGAAAAAACCACCTTTTAAAATCCCGAAAACCACATAAAATCATCAAAATTCAACACTGGAGCTTAACCCTGCTACTACTATTCTTCGAAACAATTGCTGGCGTCTCCTGGGCCCGAACCTTCCCATGACCGTCCGCGCAAAATGCAAACTTAAACTTCAAAATTGATAGCAGCCAAGCTCAGCCTAGATCCCAGCCTTTGGATTTCCCTTTGTAGGTTTCAATCATGCCCCCACCGTTTAAAATGGCCTCCCTCGAGCATCTTTCCGACCCTCGGATCCCGGGCTTGGAA
Organism: Sequoiadendron giganteum; assembly: GCA_007115665.2. Taxonomy (NCBI): domain Eukaryota; kingdom Viridiplantae; phylum Streptophyta; class Pinopsida; order Cupressales; family Cupressaceae; genus Sequoiadendron; species Sequoiadendron giganteum. Next base: position 174,471,525 of record CM021104.1, on the reverse strand, counting down.
AACCCAGTCCGAACTTGTAGAAAAAAGCAAACGTTCGGCCTGACCTCGGACTCCGGTGTTTGTATTTTTGTATCTGGGTTTCTGTCTCTATTTCACCGTGATCCAAATGATAGACTCCATCCGACTTCGCAACCCTTGGACCCTGGGCGATTAAAGTCTGTTCAAATCCACAAGAAGGAAATCAGAGCCCAAAACTAATCCGGACTCCAAACCCTGGAATTTCGTCTCCGGGATTCCGTTTCGGTGTCACTGATCCAAACAACAAATTTGGGGCATCTTTCTGAACCCCGGACCTCAAGTCTACAATTTTCATTCCAAACCACTAGATTAAATTGGTGCTCAAGGTTTCTTCGGACCTTGACTTCCAGAATTCCATGTCGCTTCCGCCATTTCGAACGGTTGTCCCAAGATGACTTTCCAGCCTCCAAATCCTGAACCTTTGTTTGTCGATAGGCTCCCAAACTCCTAAAATTTGGCTTCGGGAATCCCCTTTCGAAATTCCATTCCTGGATTGCCACTTGCATTTCACTGTTCCAGACAACTAACCCATAACTGCTTCCTGATGATGGTGGTCTGAGACCCAGATTTTGGCACTCGGACTTTCCTCTTCCCTGTGCCATTTCAGGCGGCCTCCCTGCTGCTGAAACCCAAACTCCTAGATGAGGAATCAAATGACCTCCAAATCCAAAATGAACTTCGATCCACTCGCTAAAATTAGGTCTTCCTTCATGCCAACCCTCGATTGAGCAAATCCAATAATGGGAAATGCCCTTGGGAGTCCCATACATCATTTTCCCTTTCAAACGACATTCTGCCAAGGGAACTCCAACTTGGGATGCCCGGGTTACCTGCCTTGCTTTCTGATGATTTTTTTTCAAGTGTTAGACGTTTATTAAATGAGAATGAAGATTGTGGACCTAACCCTTTGTACAGGGATTTGTTTGAGGCTGCTTCCCCATAATAATGTTGCTAATTCATGTATTTCATGCCGGATTTATGGAATCTAGTGCAGAGGCCTCCGATGCTGCCAAGGAAAAGGGGAAAGGAATAACTAAGACACCTCGAGGTAAAGAAGATAAAGATCAGATGAAGAACCAGTTTCAGGGGGTGCCATTACAGTCTAGAGTCACCATTCTTTGGAGAGATGTCAGAGATACCAATATCGATCAGGTCGATATTGATGAATTTATACAGAGGGTTAGAATGAATCCCAAAACAAAAAATGCAAGGTTGATAAGGAGCAGTGGACTTGTCAAAGTTACAGGCTTCGCGTCGGCCTTGGTGGCTTTGGAATTGGTAATGGCATGCGTTGAGGCATATCAAAAGGACACAAGAACTATAGTGGACCGAGATGGGAATATCCTTCCAAATATGTTTTTTCTTGGTATAATGGCAACCTTCCACATTCCTACCTTCAAAAGAATGGAGACCCCCACTATGGTAGAATGCAAGGCACTATGGTTACAAGACCCTTTGAAATGTAAAAAGCTAATCAATCACTACTAGTTGAAGGATAAGCCGGGCAGTGCTGACAAGATACCTCTGGAGCTCTTCCACAGTGATTTCTTCAAGGATTACCATGACCTCGTAACCTTGCTGAGCTGAGTAATGGGTCTTCCCATTGCGACCTTCTTCCAGGAATGGATGTTTTACTTTATGGAGCAAATTATCCGCAGTGATGGCACTGCCTTTTATTGGGGGGAGATAATCAGTGATTCCTTCCATGAGCAATTTGCCAATGTGAAAAAGACCTCCAAGTTCTACTTGACATCCTACTTGGTGTACTCCCTCTCCAATCGGCGACACTATCATGGATTGACTGCAGCACCCAGTGAGGCATTAGGAGTGGAGATCAAACCTTATGACAAGTACCCACAACTGCAGTATCAGAACTTCAAGAGGGATTACTATAGGGTGAATGATGGGTTCATTGCCTACGTCATTTAGTCTTTGGGTGGTGATTTCAAAAGAAGAACCTCTCATTGTGCCAGGGCCCTTATCAAGAACTATGCATTCCTATATATACAATTCCCAAAGTTCACTTACATCTGTGCCTAAGGGTTGACAGAAAGACCAAAGAAGCTGCTCTGGTACCCCAATGACCAGATAATACTATTGGAGTAGACTTGGTAGCTGTGACACATTCATAATGTCCTAGGTAGCAAGCATCTAGCGAGTACACCTTACCCCATTGGGCTTGGCCGAGGAATGTAGAAGATCCACACCTCCCAATGGGCGTGATACTCAAAAAGGGATTTGGTCAAATACCACCTCTGGCAACATAACACTCGGCCTCGAATTGACCCGTATGGGCATATTAGGAAGGCATTGGGACAAGAGTATGCCCACCTCCACAATGTTGAGGACTTCTGGGCTAATTGCAAGGATGATCTTGAAGTGCGGCTATGGCACTACATGCACATGATCGCTTTCTATGTATGAAGAGTCAACCTATACCTAGTCCTAGACCAAGTTGAGGAAGATGAAAGCACGATGATTGACCCAAGATATGTTTTTTTCACCAATCTTCCATTTCCCATGATTGACTAGGATGAGAAAGAGTTGGATGACCTCGACCTACTCAGCAAGCCCATCGAGGTTCGAATGAAGGCATGGGTCGACCAAGAGGTGGCCTGACTGAAGCAACAAGGGGTCGCCTTGACGTTCAAGGGGCTAGAAAGTGAACTGAGTGGATCCTATAGTGGGGTGGCCACCACTACAACTAGAGAAATATCCAAGACCCCACCATCAGTGAAAACTAAAAAGAGAAAGGAAGCTAGTACAAAGCTCCCCAAGCTAAAGGTTTATGCCCGAAAGACATCAGAGGGTGAGCCAGCGAAGAAACCGAGGAAAACAATTAGAGGCGCATCGATGTCTGCAAGTACCTAGGAGTCCGCTTCATGGTAGAGGGGAAGGGTCAGACCTACCAGGGTCTCCATCTCTTGCGGTTGCTGCGACTATTGCCACCACCCTGCATACTTCGCTTGCAGTTTTCACTTCCTCTCTGCCTGCGATGGATATCTCCGTTCATCATGCTTCTGCCTCTTCAATTAGGTAGGTCATCCTAGTGGATTCATCCTCTTCCATGACCTTACCAATTTCCTCATTCTTTATGTCTCCTTCCCTTCCCTCCACTTTTTCTGCCACAATGCCTACCCTGAGCTTCACAGAGTCCTTCATGAAATACATGCAGAATGAGCCATCCGAACTCTCAGGGATGCTCATGAGCCCACTAGTATAGGCTGCAACAGCCCAGGCTATGGCTAGCACTCCATCTCTTCCTCCCCCTACCAAACCACAAAGAATGGAGGCAACAATGTAAATATCTGATGAACTTGAGAGGCAATAGCTAGAGGCCTCAAAAGAGCCCAAGGATGAGGAGTTTGAGTACCATGAACACCCAATGTTCAAAGGCCAAGAGATTGATGAGGTGGTCTATGAGTCTTCCATAGAGGGCAGTGAAGAGCTAGACACTGAATTGGTCTGGGAGAATCATGATCCTGAGCTCGAGGCTGAGTGGAGCAAACAACTTAAAGAGATTGAAGATAAAGAAGCTGAAGATTAGCTCGTGGTTGAGGAAGAGGTTACTACTCCTCAGACCGAGACCAGTGGGTCTCAAACTAGAGGGCGGGATTAGGCTCCAAAAAATGAGGAGACATTCCCCCATGCGGGTGAGCAGGCAGATAGGCCTGAGGACCATGAACACCATCAAGACAAAGAGGAGGGGGATGCTGAAAGGGAAGATCCCTCCAACGAACAATTGCCCAAGTCTCCTGCCAAGCATGTAACTCTCAAGCAGGATTTCAACAAAGAGAAGGAGGATGCGGGAACTAAAGAGGGGGCCCTTGTCATCAGAACCACTGAGATCAAGATAGAGGACAACAAGGACCAAAGTGAATCACCCAGGAAAGAGCCCCAAATGCCCGATTGGCTAGAGAAACAGTTGAAACAAAAGACTCCCACCTTAAAAGATCCTAAGGCAAGGCTGGGGGCCATTCTGGCAAGAGCACAAATAACCATCAAGAAAGAGAAAAGGCTGAAGGTCAGTTCGAGGGTAACCATGGATGCCTCCAGATCTAGGGTGGTAATGTTAGCAACACCAGTGGTTGGAGAACAAGAAATAACTTATAACGTGTCCACCATTGACTTGGGATTGGCCATGAGGGAGCAGAAAGTTGACCACCTCCAAGAGTTGCTCGCCATAGTAATGCACCTTATCCAACAAGATAAGGTTTCAAAATAAGAACTCAAAGCACAGGTGGTTGACTTGACGACCTACATCTAGTAGTGGTCATCCCCGAATGAGAAGCCCACTACATCGTCGGCCCCACCCCAATTATTATCCCAAGGGTAGATCAATAAACTAGAAAGGAGAAGAAACTTAGATAAGACTACGAAAAGCTGGTTCCAAAAAGTCTTAGACATGGGAAATGCGGGTATCAACTCAGCTATCTGGGCCATAACAGGTTCTTGGAATTGCAGACAACCCTTGAGGGTACAAGGCCAATCTATGAGGAGTTCCCGAAAAAGTAGAATGCCGCCTACCCAAAGATAGAGGCTATACTCACGTTGCCAAGTGAGATTTGGGAGGACCTTGCCCTCAAAGATGATGACCACTAGCTCATGGATATATGGAAGTAGGATTATGATAATCAGAAGGCCAAGCTAGAGCATATCTTGGAATGGGTGGTTCCAAATATTGAATGGGCCAAGCAGGCCAAAGGGGATTGTGTTCGGTACCTCAAGCTGATGATGGGGTATGACTTGCTTGTTGTTGAAATCAATCTAGAAAGCATAAAGCCACACTTCCTCAAGAACATGGAAGATGGAATGTCGGCCAAGGTCACCGTGGATTTGCTAAGTTTTGCTGCTCGAGCCTTTGCCTAGTCAGAATTGTTCAGAAATAATGTTGTCAAGTATGACGATGATTGGAAGAAGCTCATCAACAACTCCCAAGAATGGAGTTACCAGATTTTATGGTCGGATATCATGGAGTTAGACAAGCTCCAGTCGTTGATTTTGAGATTTATAGAATATGCAGCCCTGAAGAAGCATGAGGGCAACCCTATCATTGATGAAGAGTTCCTAGAAGAATAGTTGCAACAGAGGGCAAAAGACTAAAAGACGAAATTTCTATAGTGCTGCCACTCGAGGACAAAATAGGGAAAAGACAAGGATGTATTTTAAATTGCTGAATATTTTGGGGGTAGGTGAAACCCTAGTGTAAAGTGAATCCTAGACACATAATAGAATCAAATCTTGGCCACTTATTTTTTTTTTTGAAAACTATAAATAGGGATCTCCTCCTCTCATTTTAGGAGAGTTGAGTTGTTGTAAAGACATGCTGCAGAAATTATAATAGAGAATACAGTCATTTTTAGTGCATTTCTCGATTTCTCTACATGTTTCATGATTCTTCTCCCATTAGTTAAAGCTTTACTTTCAATTATTTCATTGACCTTTGGCTCTAAGTAGTTTTAGCATGTTGTTTTTGGTTATTGAGTTTTCTGCTATGTGTATGCTTTCCTTATCCATACTTTTGGTTATTTGTTGCTGGTAAGTAACTCTGTAAAGTTATTTTGGACTACAAATCCATAAATTCTCTTCAAACTTCATCTTTGCTTGCATTTCATGGAAAGGGAATGATGAATATTCTGCAGTCCTTAGAAGATAGCATAGATTTCATGATACTGTGAGAATTCTAGTTAAGTGAAATTATATTTAAGGAAACTATCCACAACAAGAATCTCCATGATCACTATACATCGGTAGTTGCAGGTCCAAGAAAATTCCTTCTTCCCTTCCTCTTTCCTGTTTCCTTTTTTTTTTAGAAGCAATCCATGCTAAGGTTCATTTCACATCGTAAAGCCAAATATGATGAAACCATGGAGTCTGAGAATGCTGTCTGAGCATGTAGCAAAGCGCAGTAATTTCTTATTTAAAGAACTCCATTTATTGACCTAATTCTCCCACAACTTTAGCTCCCATAAGACCACCTTGTGATTCCAGCTAATCACATGAAACAACTAAGATATTCCAAGCACTATCAAGACCTAACATCTTTGAGACCTTGGTATAGTGTTCTACAATTTGATTGTGGGAGATTGTCTTTCAAGAGAGGTCATACACTTGTACATCACCTGTGTTGAGAAGTGCATAAAACACTATCAACAGAATTGATGCTAGAGGGAGGGCATTGGAGATAAAGTTGGATCGAATTGGATCATTCTCCTCTAAGAGATTTCATCGTGTCTTGTGATCTACACCAAGCAAGGGAGAATTTCAAGAATTACAGCCTCTCGTTTGAGCTAAAAGAGCTAAACGAAGGGAACCATTCATCACAGATCCACCAGAACAGATCATTTCTCATTCATGTCCATCTTTTGCTTCAATGTTGGCAACACCAACTTCCATACATCCGCTCTAAAAAACCTCCCAAGCTACCATTCCATCTAGGTTGAACGTTGCCTTTCAGCCAAATACGGTCACAGTCCCTGCTGCTGCCCTGTCGGTGGCTGCTGCTCATTTCAAGTTACAAGCCAACCTAGCACAACCACTTCTGCTACCTATTCCAAAGGAGTGGCTAGGAAACAATCTGTCTCCTCTGGCCTTCAACTTCTACCATGATATGCCAAAGAATCTTGAGAATTTTTGCACGAAGTTCAACGCTTGGGATCCGCAAAGGATGACTGAGGAACATGTAAAGATCTTTGAAATCGCTCTGAAAACCATACAGATTGTATATGAGGATGTAGCTTGCAAGATCTTCCCCTACTCCCTCAGAGAGGAAGCCTTTTTTTGGTATGTGAATTTTCCAACTGGAACTATCAATACGTGGGACCTTCTGGAGAATGCTTTTCTCCAAAAATTCAAGACCCCGGTCAACCTTGCGGACTCATATCAACACTTCATGGTGGTTCAAAGGGAGATTAATGAACCAATTAGTTCATTCAATGATCACTTCCATAGAGCATATACTCGGCTACAGACCTCGTATGTTTTCAATGATGCAACCATCTTACCTATTTACTATGCTACATTGGATAACCTCACATCGGCCTTGGTGAAGAGAATGCGACCTCCCCCAGCCAGGTTGGTCGATGCGTATGCTAAGGCTATCATTGATAGTATGGATTTGGGGAAAAATATTTTTGGTTCATTGCCATCTCTTGGACAAACCATGCATCTGGCACATATTTAGGGGCTTACTCAAGCTTTGCAGCATCAGATGCCCCTGCTGAATCCAGTGCCACCATTACCAATGGTCTCTCACATTGGGTAGCCAGTAAATCAGGCATATCCGGTACCCCACTACTTGTTGCCTCAGCAGCAACATCCTCATTAGAATTAGCCATCCCCGATGCCGCCATACCTCCAGGCAGCATAATTCCCACCTGTTCATTAGAATCAGCCGATGGCACATCCCGTGTTCCTTCATAATGCTGCATCCCACCTAAATAATAATGAAAAGGATATAATTGATGAACTTATAGAGATGATCAAGGAGATGTCCACTGAAATGACACACTTAAGAAATCAGAATAACCAAAAACAAGAATCACAAAAGAGTATCCAGGTAGACCTTAATCGAGATAATCGAGATCATCGTGACAATTGGGACACCCAGGAAGCTAGAGCGACTTCCAGACAGAATTATAACAGAGGTCAAAATTCAGGCCAGGGCTTTGATAGAAGGCCCTTCCAAAGGAAAAACCGCACTTGGAATACAAGACCCAATAATGGTGGCATACCCACGCCTCTTGATCAGCCCAACATCAATGAGAATCCCACAAGCGGGGTTTACTTGGCAGAGGCTACTCTATCTAGTTGGTGTCACATACACAAGATAAGTCACCACTCTGAGTTGGATTGTCCAGAATTCCAAACTGCTGATGAGATTTTCCAAGTAGAAGTTCAGAATGTGGTGGATAGCTCGGGATGCAGAGATATTGTCCCGTCTAACCCATACAATTCCTTAGTGTTGGTACTAAACTAGGCTCCTTTTCCAAGGGTGGAATGCAATGCATTAGAGCTGGAAGGCATCGATTTGAGCAACAATGATAAGACGAAAGAGGTAAGGTCTGAAAGCCCTTTGACTCAGCTTTTTGATTCAATAGATAATGGTCCTAGAGATGATGAAGAAGAGCCTAGGGAGGACGAGGTCTAGATGTTCCACCAATGGGCTACCCTATATAACCTCAAAAATAGGTAGGCCGGTGGCCATGCTGGTGGCCCATTTATGACTTCCACTCCACCAAACAATTTTAGCACCCCTCCCGATCCAAATGCAAGTAATAACCCAGGTTTTCCCCATACTCTTACACAATATCTCAATAGAAATAAATAGTAGAACAACAACCAATGCTACACTGCCATTTCCTCCTAGAATGATTCCTACGATTAAGAAATTGAGCAGATGGGGGAGTATATTGTTGAAGAATTTAATAAGGTAAATCTAAGTGTATCCGTGTTCGAACTTCTAAAGGTACCTGCAGTCAGGAATGCCTTTTTCAGAATGATAAATGGGACTTCATCACAAGGGTCGGTTTATGAAACTTCGGCAAAGAGGGTCTCCTTCGACGATCAACAAAATGAGTTGGTCATCAAGCATATATTCAATAATAAGACTGACCTACCCATAGATCAATGACTAGGTAAGCAACCCGATAGGGTGGCTAATCAGGCACAAAACCAAAGCAAGGGTAGAGAGAAAGACAAAGGCCAAGTTGCTCAGATGGACATACGCGAAGGATTGTTTCAAGGGAAATTTGAAACTCCCCCCTTCTTGACCACCATCTAGGTTTTCGGGGAAAACCTCCACAACTGCTTGATAGATTTAGGAGCTTCAGCCAATGTCATGCCTTTAAGCATGTGCAACACCGACTCCCTCACAGTGAAAGGTGACACAACTCAACAAAACGAAGATCAACATAGTGGGCAAAATCAATAGAATACCTATGCAGGTCACTGCTGATCCCCGGATACAACAAACCATTAACATTCAGGTAGGAGATATCCCAGATACGTATGGCATAATCCTTAGAAGGGATTTCATGAGGGCATTAAATGGATATGCTACGACTGATTACTCACATATTTGGCTACCATGGAAGGGAATGCTGAATCAGATTCAGATTGACCAGGAGCCATAGATGAGATTCATGATTACCGAGTACAACAACACAAACAAGGTGTTGGATCTTGAAACAAGTCTGAGAAATTATTCCCTGGTGTCGTACTAGAATGAGAAGGAATGCCTTGAGGATCACGGAACAAGTGAGGTTTTTCTTGTACTATCCAGCCCCTTGCTGATTTAACCAGTGTCTCTCAGAGCACCGAAATGCTAATAGAATCTGATGATGAAGAGTCAGGAGAGGACAATAGTCCTAGGTTGCTCGATGGTTTCCAAGCTTTCATGGAAAAGTGTGTTCAAGATCAACTTAGTCTCGGGGCCTGAATGAACTTCCAGGAACTCTTGCTCCTTAATTGGTGCAGAGTACACAATGCTACTTACTCGGAGTTTGATTGTTGTTTGTGTCAGGCAGCAATTGAACACATTAAAAGACAAAAAAATCCAAAGGAGAAGGTTGGGACAATGGCTGCCAAACAAACACATTATGCCTCTGCACCACCCTAGGTGATTACCGAAGTGAGAGCCCCGCTAGGAATATGGAGCAGGTCTACTAGTCCTACGCCTCAAGATTTCCCTAGATTCTGGACGCTATGCTTTGACGGATCTAAATCCAAGCACGAGGCTGGGGTAGGTTTTGAACTGATCAATCCTAAAGGTAAGTCATACTTTGTTGCTTACATGCTTCAGTTTTATTGTACCAATAATGTAACACAATATGAAACTTTAGTCTTGAGCCTCTCAATGGCACTGAGAAAGGGCATCAAAATTCTCCAAGTGTATAGAGATTCAGAGTTAGTCGTAAAGTAGGCTAGGAAAATTTATTCCTACTATGATAGAAGACTCACCAATTACAAACACCACGTATGGGATCTACTAGAAAGGTTGGATGCATTCAATATTCAATAAATCCTGCGCACCCAGAATCATACTGCCAATGCCCTGGCTTAGGCAACAAGTATGCTACAACCACTATCCCTATCTGGCCTCAGAAGGTTTATAGTGGAGCTTACCTCTATCCCATCCATGCCTGACAATGTGGCTAATTTCCAGGTATTCAATGATGATAAACACATCCTCAAGTTCATTACCAACTCAGATGTGTTTGCAACCTAGATAATTGATGAGGTTGAACCTCAAGAAGCAGACTTGGACATAGAAGGGATCATCAACTTGAAGACCAATACAAATCTGAGGGGAATGGTATAGTTAGACAGGATCTTTGATCTGGATTAGATCAGGGACCAAGGACAACAGACCAAGAAGGATACCATCAGTGATCAATGTGATACTTACAATCTCAAAATAGTTGGGAGTGCCAAGAATGTCTTCATCGGTAAGGTGTGCACTCTTTAGGAGAGAGATAGTATAATTCAAGCATTGCAAAGGTACCATGACATCATCGCTTGGAATTACGAGAACCTCAAGATGTACAATATGTAAATCATTACCCACACCATCCCACTTAGGCCAAATGCAAAGCCATTTCGGCAGTGGCAACACCTAGTCAACGCATTGCTAGAACCAATAATATATAAGGAAGTAAAAAAGTTATTGTCAGCTAGGATCATTTTCCCAATTAAACACTCCACATGGGTGGCGAATTTGGTTCCTGTCAGAAAGAAGAACTGGGGGATTAGATTGTGCATTGACTTCCACAACCTGAACCGAGCCTCAGAAAAGGACAATTATCTTGTACCCTCGTTGGATGAGGTATTATAGATAGTAAATGGCTCTCAAATGAAGTCCTTCCTAGACGGGTATTTAGGGTACAATCAGGTCATGGTACAATACAAAGACTGGCACAAGATGACATTTACCACCAAATGGGGGACTTTTTCTTACAGATAGATGCCATTCAGATTGATTAATGCTAGCGCCACCTTCTAGCACGCCATGGACATTGCTTTCAAGGACCTAATCGAAAAATGCATCATCATCTATATGGATGATTTAACAGTATTTTTGAAGTAGCGGGGTAGTCACGTCACTGACCTATGCAAGGTTTTTGAAAGATGTCGCAAATTTGGGGTTTTCCTTAACCCGAAAAAGTGCATCTTTGGCGTCACTGAGGGGAAGCTCCTTGGACATGTTATGTTAGAATGAGGAATTTCTATTGACCTTGAACGTGTCCAATTCCTCATGAAAATCTAGCTACCCGACAGCAAAAAGGAGCTAAAATCCTTTTTTAGGAAGATCAACTTTGTCCGCAAGTTCATCACAGGCTTTGCAGAAATCATCAAACCACTCAGTGCTATGTTAAAATAAGATGTCAAGGTCAAGTGGACCCCAGAAGCGAAGTAGGATTTTGAGGAAATCAAAAGGGAAATTGCTGACACCCCTGTGCTGGTCAACCCTAACTACCTTAGGCCCTTCCATGTGTATTCATTTGCTTCTGATCATTCTTGTGCCAGTATCTTGACACAAAAGGATGATGATGGGGATGAACATCCTATCGCCTTCATGAGCACCCCCCTAAAAGATGTTGAATTACACTATCATAACATTGAAAAATAGGTTTATGCCCTTGTTAAGGGAATTAAGAAGTTTAGGCACTATATCCTGTGCAATAAGGTGTTTGCTATAGTTCCTGACCCTGTGGTGAAGACACTACTCATGCAGAACGAGCTAGGCAAGCGAAGAGAAAATTGGATCACTCTGTTGTAGGAATATGACATGGAAATTCATCCAATGAAGTTGGTGAGAGGACAAGCCCTTGCCAAAACAACGATCAAGGTGGCTATTGATGTTGGACCCGAGCTCACGGTCCAGCAATACCAGCTGGAGGATGTCTCTCTAAGGGAATGGTATGATGACATATTATATTACCTTGACTTCATTGGTTTGGTAAGCACTCCTTCATTCATGGGACACAGGTACATTCTAACTACTACTGATTATTGTACTAGGTGGACAGAAGCAATAGCATGTAGGCAATGTACGACTGAAGTGGTAATTAATTTTCTGGAAAGTTTTATTTTAAATCACTTTGGTTGCCCCTACGCTCTAGTATGCGATAACGGCCCTACGTTCGCCTCATTAAAATTCACAAGCTGGGCCTTAGACTATGGAGTCACCCTTAAATTTTCATCCAACTACTATCCTCAAGGCAATGGCCTTGCTGAGTTAACCAACAAGAATTTGATCACTGTGATCAAGAAGCTGTTAGGTAGGAATCCCAAGGACTAACATACCCAGCTTTGTTTCGCCCTCTGGGCAGATCAAACCCATCACAAGGCAGCCCTTGGGGATTCCCCGTATCACCTAGTCTATGGCTTGGAACCTGTTTTCCCTAATCATCTAAAGATCCCGACCCTTCGATTCATCAACGATTTCTATGAAGGAGGAGACCATAGAGAAGCTCACCTTGCTGAGTTGCTACACCTCAAAGAAGTATGAGACCATGCCATAGAAATTTTTTCCAAACACCAGGGTGTAGTTAAAAGATGGTTTGACCGACGTGCCAAAATCAAGGCCTTCCGCATTTTCGATTTGGTCCTCTATTGGGACAAGGCCCACGGAAAGAAAGGGGGACATAATAAATTTGACAAGCTCTGGCTTGGCCCCTTTCAGATTGCTGAAATCCTTCAAGATAATGCTTTTCACTTAAAGACTTTGACCTGTGAAGATGTCTCATTGTTTGTCAATGGGAAGCCTGAGCTCTTCCAGAGCTGTTCATGTGAATACCTGTACATAGGTTAGGTAGGTTTCTTCCTCCGTCCTTCATTTTTGTTTGTTGCTCTGACTTTTTTGTCTCAACATCGGAAGAGTCTTCCCATTCTGCTAGGGTGGCCGCGCTTGGTCCAATAAACGGTTTTCCCTATTGCCCAGTCTTGTGTTGTTCTTTAGATAAAACTTCATTCCCTATTACTAACCTCTAAAATCCCTAAGCATTGGTTTTCAACTTTAGAACTCTAAACTAACCAAGGATGGCTATCTACTTGAATTCCCTACGTACACTATGGAACACACAGAAACATATTTTAAAACCTCTAGAAGAATGGTATGGTGATTGCTAAAAGGGCTAGATGAGTAAAAAATCTAGAGTTTGCTCTAGTCACCACTGTGATACCTAAGCCCGCAGTGAGCTTCATTTCTTACACGATTGAATATCCAATGAAAATAAACTGAAAGTGAAAATAACAATTGTATGGGTGTACAAATATCTCCATCGGGGCTATGAATGTCTGGTTGGCAGTAGAGCTATGTTCATGGGGTCACAACGATAACTCTGTTGGGGCTATGGATGCCTGACTAGCAGTGAAGCAATGTCTAGGTTACTTTTGGGGTCACATGAACTATGTAGCTCATCTCTCCTGATTAGTAGTTGCCCATGCTACCTCTGAAGGAAGGTAAATGAGCTCACCACACACACAACTCCACGGTGTTGTTGCAGCATAATTCAACCCTGTCTTCCTTAACCTATTTTTAGTTCAGCTTTGAAGGTCAGCTTTGAAGGTCAGCTTTGGTGTGCGAAACCAGAGATCATGGGTTTGGAATGAATATTTACCTCTAGAATTCTGGGAGCATTCTCCCAGCGGAATCACCATTTGTTGTGCCTATTGCACACACACCCTGTTTAGAATGGGGACCCTCTCTTCCCTCTTTTCTTATCAGGTCCTTTTAGCTTTCCCTTGTTTGGCATGCCCATTTTGTGCCCTAAAGGGTTAGCATATTCTCAAAGTCACATTTTAAGTTCAACCCAAATTTTGCCCCTTGGAAAATGCTAAATCCTAGGCCTTTCGGGTTTTGGCCCCCAAGTTGCCCTTTTGTGTGTCTATGGCACCTTCTGACGCCCGGACCTTCGGGTTTCCCACATTGGATTTCCCCTCTCGGGTTTCCATCTTGTCTCTGCAATGAGAAACGTCCATCATCATCCATCTTCCTGAACCACGGACTCCGAGTCTTGGATTTTCGCTCTCGGGTTTCTATTTTATTTTTGCCATTCTTGCGACTATGGCTTATAGGCTTCCTGGCCACCAGACTTTGGATCACTCGTCGTCGCTCAAGAAATTTGAACTTACCAACCATGGCCATTTTCATATAGTGCATTTAATCATGGCATTAATGGCAGTTTTGGCTATTTAAAATGGATTTTTGGCTGTCATTTTCACGCAATCAAAGTGATAGAAATTTGCAGAGCTCCCCAACATCTGGCATTTCTAGCCCCTACATATGAGCTATTTTTTGACATTCTCCACATAATCGACAACACCCTTCTTCGAGATTCTAAGGTATGTCCACCATCTGCGTGCCTCGTATTCCTTTTCATCAAAATTCAGGTTAAAATGAAGAAAAATTGTAAAGTGGGTTAAAAGTCTGGTAGATTAGTACTCCCACTAAAAAACCCACCTTTTAAAATCTCGAAAAACCACTTAAAATCATAAAAATTTAATGCTAGAGCTGAACCCTACTGCTACTGTTCTTCGGAACAGTCGCTAGTGTCTCCTAGGCCTGGACCTTCGTGCAGCCATCCGCGCAAAATGGAAACTTAAACTTCAAAATTGACACTTGCCAAGCTCATCCCAGATCGCAGCCTTCGGATTTCCCTTCACAGGTTTCCATGGTGCCTCCGTCGTTTAAAATGGCCTCCCTCAAATGTCTTTCTGACCCTCAGATCCTAGGATTGGAAAACCCATTCCGAACTTGTAGCAAAAATCAAACGTCCGGCCTCACCTCAGACTCCGGTGTTCGGATTTCCATATCCAGGTTTCCATCTCTATTTCACCATGATCTGAATGGTGGACTGCATCCAACTTTGTGACTCTCGGACCTCGGGCAACTAAAGTCCATTCGAATCCACAAGAAGGAAATCAGAGCCCAAAATTAATCCAGACTCCGGACCTTGGAATTCCATCTCCAGGATTCTATTCCGGTGTCACTGATCCAAATGGCGAATTCAGGGCATCTTTTCGAATCTCGGACCCCGACTCTGTTATTTCCATTCCAAACCGCTAGAATAAATCAGTGCTCAAGGTTTCTTCAGACCTTGACCTCTGAAATTCCCCCTATGAAATTCTGTGTCACTTTCGCCATTTTGAAAGGCTGTCCTGGGATGACTTTCTGGCCTCCGAATCCCGAACCTTTGTTTGTCGACAGGCTCCCAAACTCCTAAAATTTGCCTCCAGGAATCCCCTTTCGAAATTCCATTCCAAGATTGTTGCTTGCATTTCACCATTCCAGATGGCTGACCCATAACTGCTTCCCGGTGATGGTGGTCCAAGCACCAGATTTCGACTCCCAGACTTTCATCTTCCCTACATCGTTTTAGGCAGCCTCCCTACTGTTGAAACTTGAATGCCTAGATGAGGACTCAAATGACCTCCAAATCCAAAACGAACTTCAACCCACTTGCTAAAATTAGGTCTTCCTTCATGCCAACCCTCGATTGAGAAAATCCAACGGAAAACTCCCTTGGGAGTCCCATACATCATTTTCCCTTTCAAATGACATTCTGCCAAGGGAACTTCGGCCCGTGATGCCTGGGTCACCTGCCTTACTTTATGATGATGTTTTTTTCAAGTGTTAGACGTTTATTAAATGAGAATGAAAATTTTGGACCTAACCCTTTGTGCAGGGATTTGTCCGAGGTTGCTTCCCCATAATAATGTTGCTAATTCATGTCTTTCATGCAGGTTTTTTGAAATCTAGTCCAGAGGCCTCCTGTGCTACCAAGGAAAAGGGCAAAGGAATAGCCAAGATACCCTAAGGCAAAGAAGATAAAGATCAGATGAAGTACTAATTTCAAGGGGTGCCATTATAGTCTAGAGTCACCATTCTTTGGAGAGATGTCATGGATACCAATATCGGTCAGGTTGATATTGATGAATTTATACAAAGGGTTAGAATGAATCCCAAAAAAGAAAATGGAAGGTTGATAAGGAGCAATAGACTTGCCTAAGCTATAGGCTTCCCACCAGCCTTGGTGGCCCCAAAATTGTTAATGGCATGCGTTGAGGCATATCAAAAGGACACAAGAACTATAGTGGACTGAGATGGGAATATCCATTATAGATATGTCTCCGCCTGGTATAGCGGCGACCTTCCACATTCCTACCTTCAAGAGCATGGAGACCCCCACCATGGCAAAATGCAAGGCACTATGGGAACAAGACCCTTTAAAATGTAAAAAGCTAATCAATCAGTACTGGTTGAAGGATAAGTGGGGTAGTGCCGGAAAGATACCTCAGGAACTCTTTCGTAGTTATTTCTTTGAGGATTACTATGACCTCGTAACCTTGCTAAGTCGAGTAATGGGTCTTCCCACTATAGCCTTCTTATAGGAATGGATGCTTTAGTTTGTGGAGAAAATTCTCTACGGTGATGATACTGCCTTTTATTAGAGGGAGATAATCAGTGATTGCTTCCATGAGCAGTTTACCAATGTGAAAAAGACCTCCAAGTTCTACATGACATCCTACTTGGTGTACTCCCTTTCCAATCGATGACACTATCATGGATTGACTGTAGTACCTAGTGAGCCATCAGGAGCGGAGCTCAAACTGTATGACAAGTACCCATAGTTGTAGTATTAGAACTTTAAAAGGGATTACTGTAGGGTGAATGATGCGCTCATTGCCTACGTCATTTGGTCTTTGGGGGGTGATTTAGAGAGGAGAACCTCTCACTGTGCTAGGGCCCTTCTCAAGAACTATGCATTCCTATATACAATTCCCAAAGTTCACTTACATCTGTGCCCAGGGGTTCACAGAAAGACCAAACAAGCTACCTCATACACCAATGACTGAATAATACTATTGGAGTTGACTTGGTAGTTGCAACACATTCATAATGTCCTAGGTAGCAAGTATCTGGTGGGTACAACTTACCCCATTGGGCTTAGCTGAGGAATGTACAAGATCCACACCTCCCAATGTGCAGGATACTTGGAAAGGGAGTTGGCCGAATACCACCTCTGGCAACATACCGCTCGGCCCAAAATTGACTCATATGGGCATATCAAGAAGGCACTGGGATGAGAGTATGCCCACCTCCACAATGTTGAGGACTTCTGGGCTAATTGTAAGGATGATCTTGAAGTGTGGTTGCGGCACTACATGTGCATGACCACTTTCTATGTATGAAGAGTCAACCTGTGCCCAATCCTAGTCCAAGTTGAGGAAGATGAAAGCATGGTGATTGACCCGAGATATGTTGCTGTCGCCAATCTACCACTACCCATGATTGACTAGGATGAGCAAGAGGTGGATGACCTTGACCTACTCAACAAGCCCATCGAGGTTTGAATGAAGGTATGGGTCAACCAACAGGTGGCCCGACTGAAGCAACAAGGTGTCACATTGATGTTCAAGGGGCTAGAAATTGAACTGAGTGGCTCTGATAATGGGGTGGCCACTACTACAACTAGAGAAACATCTAAGACACCACCATCTGTGAAAACTAAAAAGAGAAAGGAAGCTAGTACAAATCTCCCCAAGCCAAAGGTTTATGCCCGAAAGGCATTAGAGGGTGAGCCACCAAAGAAACAGAGGAAAACAATTGGAGGTGCGACCACCTCTACAGTACCCAGGAGTCCGCTTCGTAGCAGAGAGGAAGGGTCAGACCCGCCAAGGTCTCTATATTTTGTGGTTGCTGGGACTATTTCCACCACCCCGCATACTTCGCTTGTAGTTTCCACTTCCTCTTTGCCTACGGTGGATATCTCCATTCATCTTGCTTCCACCTCTCAAATCAGGTAGGTCATCCTAGTGGATTCGTCCTCTACCATGACCTTGCTAATTTCCTCATCCTCTATGTCTCCTTCCCTTCCCTCTGCTTCAACAACCACAATCTCTACCCTCAGTCTCCTAGAGTCCTTCATGAAATACATGCAGAATGTGCTATCCGAACTTTCAGGGATGCTGTCAAGCCCACTAGTATAGGCTGCAATAGCCCAAGCTAAGTCTAGCACTCCAACTCTTCCTCCCCCTACCAAACCACCAAGAATGGAGGCAACAATGCAAATATTTGATGAGCTTCAGAGGCAACAGCTAGAGGCCACAAAAAAGCCCGAGGATGAGGAATTTGAGTACCACAAACACCTAATGTTCGAAGGCTAGGAGATTGATGAGGTGGTCTATGAGTCTTCCATAGAGGGCAGCAAAGAGCCGAACACTTAATTGGTTAGGAAGACTTGTGATCCCAATATCGAGGTTATGTGGAGCAAACAACTTAAAGAGGCTGAAGATCGGCTCGTGGTTGAGGAAGAGTTTACTTCTCCTAAGACTGAGACTAGTGGGTCTCAAACTAGAGGATGAGATTAGGCTCTAGAACATGAGGAGACATTCCCCCATGCGGGTGAGCATGAGGACCATCAAGACGAAGTGGAGGGGGATGGTGAAAAGGAAGATCCCTCAAACGAACAATTTCCCAAGTCTCCCGCCAAGCATGTAACTCTCAAGAAGGATTCTGAAGAAGAGAAGGAGGATGCGGGAACTGAAGAGGGGGAACTTGTCATCAGAACCATTGAGATTAGGACAAAGGATAGAAAGGACCAAAGTGAATCACCCAAGAAAGAGCCCCAAATGCCTGATTGGCTGGAGAAATAGTTGAAGAAAAAGACTCCCAACTTAAAAGATCCTAAGGTAAGGCTGGAGGCCATTCTGGTATAATTAGCAACATCGGTGGTTGGAGAACAAGGAATAACTTATAACATCTCCACCATCAACTTGGGAATGGCCACGAGGGAGCAGAAAGTCGACCACCGCCAGGAGTCGGTTGCCATAGTTGTGCACCTTATCCAGCAAGATAAGGTTTCAAAAGAAGAACTCAAGGCATAGGTGGCTAACTTGACAACCTACATCTAGCTTTGGTTGTCCCCAGATGAGCAACCCACTACATCATCGGCCCCACCCCAGTTATTATCCTAGGTGCAGATCAATAAACTAGAAAGGAGAAGAAACTTAGATAAGACTACGGAAAGCTAGTTCCGACAAGTCTTAGACATGGGAAATGTAGGTATCAACTCGGTTGTCTGGGCTGCTAACAGGTTCTTGGAAGTGCAAAGAACCCTTGAGGGTATGAGGCGAATCTGTGAGGAGTTCCTGAAAAATTACAATGTCGCCTACCCGAGGATAGGGGCTATACTCATGTTGCCAAGTGAGATTTGGGAGAAGGACCTTGCCCTCAAAGATGATGACCACTGGCTTGTGGATGTATGGAAGTGATATTATGATCATGAGAAGGCAAAGCTAGAGTAGATCCTGGAATGGGTGGTTCCAGATATTGAATGGGCCAAGGAGGCCAGAGGGGATTATGTTCGATACCTCAAGCTGATGATGGGGTATGAGCTTCCTACTATTGAAATCAATCCAGAAAGCATAAATCCACACTTCCTAAAGAACATGGAAGATGGAATGTCAGCCAAGGTCATCGTGGATTTCCTAAGTATGACGATGACTAGAGGAAGCTCATCAACAACTCCCAAGAATGGAGTTACCAGATTTTGCGGTCGAATATCATGGAGTTAGACAAGCTCCAACCATTGATTTTGAGCTTTATGGAATATGCAGCCCTAAAGAAGCATGAGGGCAACCCTATCATCGATTAAGAGTTCCTAGAAGAATAGCTATAGCAGAGGGCAAACAGTTAAAAGACAAAATTGCTACAATGCTGCCACTAGAGGACAAAATAGGGAAAAGACAAGGATGTATTTTAAATTGTTAAATATTTTGGGGGTAGGTGAAACCCTAGTGTAAATTGAATCCTGGCCACACAATAGAATCAAATCTTGGCCACTTATTTTGCTTTTTGAAAACTATAAATAGGGCTCTCCTCTCATTTTAGGAGAGTTGAGTTGTTGTAAAGGCATGCTGTAGAAATTATAATAGAGAATACAGTCATTTTTGGTGTATTTCTGGATTTATTTACATGTTTCATGATTCTTCTCCCATTAGTTAAAGCTTTACTTTCAATTATTTCACTAACCTTTGGCTCTGAGTAGTTTTAGCATGTTGTCTTTGGTTATTTGAGTTTTCTGCTATGTGTATTCTTACCTTGTCCATACTTTTGGTTATTTGTTGCTGGTAAGTAACTGTGTAAAGTTAGTCTAGACTACAATTCCATAGCTACTCTTCAAACTTCATCTTTTCTTGCATTTCATGGCAAGGGAATGATGAATATTCGTAGTCCTTAGAAGATACCATAGATTTCATGATACTGTGAGAGTTCTGGTTAAGTGAAATTATATTTTAGGAAACTGTCCACAACAGGAACCTCCATGATCATTGTACATCGGTATTTGTAGGTCTAGGAAACTTCCTTCTTCCCTACCTCTTTCCTTTTTCCTTTTTTCTTTAGAAGCAATCCATGCTAAGGTTCATTGCACATCGTAAAGACAAATCTGACAAAACCATGGAGTCTGAGAATGTTGTCTGAACCTGTAACAAAGTGCAGTTATTTCTTGTTTAAAGAACTCCATTTATTAACCTAATTCTCCCACAGCTTTAGCTCCTTTAAGACTACCTTGTGATTCTAGAAAATCACATGAAACAACTGAGATATTCCAAGCATTGTCAAGACCTGACATCTGAGAAACCTTGGGATAGTGTTCTGCAATTTGATTGTGGGATATTATCTTTCAAGAGAGGTGATGCACCTGTGCATTGCTTGTGTTGAGAAGTGCATAAAAACACCATCAATAGATCTATTTACAACCATTTTTCACATCATATTTCAAGATCCAAGATCTACATTCTTCATGGTCACTACATCGTAGATTGTAGATTTTCTCCACAAGATATCATCCAATGTGATATCATTTACATATTTCATGTTTCATGCTTCATTCATTTATTTCATCATTTGGTTTAATTACCTAAAAAGGATTTGACCAATGAAAACTCCCATTCACTATCAAAAAAAAAGTTTTCCCTCTCTTGTGTGTTTGTATTTGCAGATCTTGGTTGAAGACTTGAAGATCATTTAAAATTAAAAGTTGTAAAAGTTGCAAAGTTGCATTG
The DNA here is from genome assembly GCA_007115665.2 of Sequoiadendron giganteum. Lineage (NCBI taxonomy): Eukaryota > Viridiplantae > Streptophyta > Pinopsida > Cupressales > Cupressaceae > Sequoiadendron > Sequoiadendron giganteum. Next base: position 174,450,435 of record CM021104.1, on the reverse strand, counting down.
CTAGATTTTCCATCTTCGTGGAAACTCACCTATAGGCTAGATCTGGAAGTTTCATGACCTTAGATATAGGGAGAAGCAAGTGCAGACCTTGGAGCTCAAGATTACATTTAGAGTCTTCAGAAATTCAAAATGGGACTAATATGCCACCTTAGGAATCTTAGTCCTCCACAGGGTATTTTTCAAAGATTCTTTAGGATTTTATTCTAACATCCGAAGACTTTTTGTTTGACCCCAAAAATAGTAATGGGACTAATATGCTATCTTGGGTGTCTTAGTCCTCCAAGGAATTTTCTGACAACTCATCTGCATTTCGAGAATATTTATATCATCTCTAGGCTTCCCAAGTACACATACCCTAACTTGGTGTTGCTAATTTTTAGTATTTACATCTTTAATTTAGCTCATTTTAGGTTGTTTGGCATATCATATTATGTTCTCCAACATTGTTCTTTCCAAGAATTTTCTTGGTGGTAAACCCCTTTAAGCTTAAAAAAACCCCCTCCTAAGTCCTCTTAATTGTGAATTGGCTCACCTTGATAGGTTGATAGTCAGTCCTATTAGGGTTATGAGGACATAATTGAGAGTTAGATAGAGAGTGATTTTCTACGTTTTAAACCCTGGAGCACCCCTTTTTCAACTTATCATTTTGGTGAACCTGACTTCTTCTTTTTGAGCATTCAATTTTTGATTTGGAGTCCTTTAAAGTCTTAGATCTAGATTGCATTCATTCTTGCATTACACTCATTGCATTTGTGAGATTGAATCTAGGGTTTCCAATATTTAGGGAAATTACATTTAGGGTTTCTCATATTTGCATTAGTGAAAGTGCATATAGGTTGCATTTTGCTTTATTGCATCATTTTATCTCATTTAAAAACTGAAAAAGTGCATTGTTCATCATCCTAATTGCATCTAGAAACATTCTTATTGCATTCAAAATTGAAATTTTTTGCATCTAATTGCTTGTCATTAGTTAGTTTTTCTTGACTTCATTTGCACATTTTTTGTTTCCAAACATCAGGTCCCTAGGTAGATAACCTGGGAACACTGTTATCAACCCAAAATTGTCTGATTTTCTATAAAAAATCCCTTATTGGGACAAAAATGCCCTTGGTGGCATCTTAGTCCCTCTTTGGCTTTTTTTTGTAGTACCTTGTTGAGTGATTTTCTATCTATTTCAGCTTCTAAAACCTTCAAATTTCATCAAGACTAAGATGCCCTCCCTGGTGTCTTAGTCCTTGTGGAATTTCAAATTGCAAATTTCAGGATCTAAATCAATGTATTTATGTGCTTATGTTTTTTGGAATTGGTTACCTATTTAAGTAGGTTCACTTTTTGTTTCACGCATTTTACTAAATCTATCTTAAAGTGCTTGATTTCATACACTGCTCAATTCCAAATTTGCATTTACAACATTTCATTTTTAGATCATTGCATAAAGTAATTAGTAAATTACCCTGGTTGAAATCTGAAAATTACATTCCATTTTGGTCCTTTACATTTCATTTTGAATTTACATAGATTAATTTTAAAAAATGTTAGTATCTATCCTTTCTAAATTTTCAAAGAAAAATTTAGTCACTAAGCATGTTATTCATTCACTCAATGCATTCCCTAGTTATGAGAGTCTCTTAGCGTAAGAGAATGAAAATGGTGATACTTTCCTTAAACCTACACCCCCTCTTATCTCTCCTATTTGTGGGAATGATGTGATAGAAGATGTTGGAAGCATAGAAAATCATGATGATCATAATTGTTCTTCTCCAATACCTCTCCTTTTAGTGAAAAGGTATCTTAGTGAAAGAAGAAACAATCATTGAGGGTCATGAAGATCTTGCTTGTCCTTCTCCTCATCCCCTTTGGGAAGATATTATACCAAAAGAGAATGAGATTGCAAATTATGAGGATAATATATTGGTGTTAGATGATCAAATCTATAAGGTCTATAAAAACCCTTTTACAATCCTTCCCCTACTTATCCTATTTTGGAAGATATTAGGGAACAAAAGAATAAAATTATAAGTGATCATGAAAATCATACTTGTCCTTCTCCTAGTATCTCTCCTCGTTGTCAAGAAGATACTTTGATTGATGAAATTAATTCAACCATTGATAACTCCATTGCATACAATGAAGTCATTGGATAAGAACCAACCTTTGAATTTCACAAACATTTAGTTTGTAGTTCTCCTACAAACTCTCCCCCTTTGGAAGATATCATGTTGCAAGAAAATGAAAACATTGTCAATAGTAATTCCTTAGATGAAGATGTTGAAGTAAAATTAGACTCCCCTTCACCAAGAGATCACTAAAATAAGGATAATTCTCTTGAGGTTATGTGCATTAGATACCCCTTGGAGTACTCTCTTGAGCCTTAACTTATCATTTATCCACCCTCTCAAAAACCACAAGTTCAAAACAAACCTATCCTTATCCTCGAACTACCTAAGAACAATGTTTTGCAACAACCAAGTTACAATATCATTTCTCATACATACAACATTGGAAACAATCCACAAGCAAGAAAAACACCTTCAACATCCCTCCCATTACCTAACCATATCTTACTAGGTTCTCCTTGTTTTCCTCCACATAGTGGAAAGGGGTATGATATTGTTGAACAACTTAAGAAAACTACTACTAAGATATCATTATGGGACCTTATTCAATAATCCCCTCACTATCACAACATGATTCGAAATGTCTTACAACAAGTTACTATCCCTTCTAATGTGAAACTAAATGACATAGCAACCCTGATACAAGGAATAAATGTTGACATTATTTTCCACCAAAGTGAACTCCCTACCTTTGAAGTGCAAAAACAATGTGATGCTCTCATGATAATATCTCAATACAAGATGATAGGGATATAAAAACCCTTGTTGACAATGAATCAACCTTAAATGTGTGTAGTGGAACCCTTTTGGATAGGCTTGGCATCGATAAATAAAAAATTTAACCCAAATCTTTATCTATTAAGGGATTTGACAATGTGGGAAAGTATAATGCACCACCATGTAACCCTAGAGGAAGTCACAATTAACTACTTAAGCGCACCAATTTTTTTTATTTAAAGTGTAATTAACATACATGTTCACTTACTAACTGACAAAAACCTCTAAGGATACAAGATTGGGATTACTTAAAACCCAAACATACATCATCTAACATCTATAATAGTTACTTACATAAATAATTGAGTACTCATACATAATAAAGTTACATCATAACATAAAGAGATATAACAAAAATCCATATTCATTAACTTAATCATAAGGTTATATCTCTCATTCCTCGAATGAGGCAATAATACAAATGTGTTACGATATACAAACATCCACCTCAAATACAAATGAGGGGTAAAAATAATATGAGTCAAACATAAATAGATACATTGCTTGATTTAAATATTGGAAACTGCGAGCTCTCCAACTGGATACCTCGCCATTACAAACTAAAGATCAAAGGGGGACCCAACAGTGTATGGTGCATGTTCCACCCAACCAAGTGGTACCCAAAGGCCCACCCCCCATTCTAGGAGACAGTAACAAGATAACATGGATAAAACTACAACCTCTATCACGGGGTGACACATACACTGACACAACCAACCATATGAACTATACAACGACAAGTACAACACAAGTACAACTCTACTATGGGTCACATTGCTTCCAGACATAAAATAGATCTAGTATGTTAAGAAAACTATACAGAAAAAAACAAATACTAGCTATTGTCCTAGACAAAGTGTCATCACACAGTTCATAATGAGTTACCCACTACAGATCTTCATAGGCCCTGGATATCTTGGAGACCTCAACTGACCCCCGACCCTCATACTTACTAATCTAGGATCAAATACCTTGCATGAAGACAAGGTAGATGACCTTTGCCATTCCAGGCCTTCCCACTCATCCCAAGCCTAAACAAGCACTTGTGTCTATGAGTGAGGCTAGAACTTATCTTGATTAGTGTGAAATGCAACCTAATCTTCTAAGTACATTGTTTTAGTTATCACTTGATTAAACCACCCCCGAAGGTTACCCAGTCTTACCTCTTATGGGATTTGGCCCCTAATGGAAGCCACTCTTCTATTTGACAACACATATACAAACCAATCACCAAGGGAATCCCAAGTGCATACAGACTAGATAACATAACCACTCCAAACACTAGAGGCAACAATTCACATAATTCACTCCTTCCAAAGGAGGCACAAATCCCCGTTCATGGAAACCGGGTAAATCACTGACAACACACCATGCACTACCCAAAAGATTCAAAATAGGCTGACATAACAAATCAAAAACCCCCATCCTCTAAGGATCCTTCTGGAAGACTTACAATTCTAGACCAACACTTAACCCATCTCCCAAAATGAGACTAGAATAATAAGAGCATTCAAGACATGATTCAAATATAATATTTGGATTTCCTAAATCCATCCTCAATCAGTGGATAAAATTGACAAATCCAACACACTAATCCAGGGATACAATAACTGGGTTGACTCAAATAAACATACAACCCCATTTCCCTCTTTCACTATAGGAAGTCTTAAACAATTTAATCCCACTTCCCCTTATGAAATACAAAGGAAATAAACAGACAAGACAATTGCGAGGAAATATCTATTTTTGGATATTCTAAATCCATTTCCCTTTCAATTCATTTCACAATGAAGAAAATAATTTCCCTAATGAAATAATTAAAATAAATAATTTTTTGCCTTTCCAAATACAAAGAATAAAAAAATACTAACTTAAATAAATAAATCAAACCCTTAATTACTTATAAAAGCAACATAAAATCTAGTGAAAACTTAACTTCTTCAATTTCCTTTCTAAGCATAAAACATGTTACATTTTTGAAATAAAACTATTTTAAATATAAAAATATATATTTAATATATACACATAAAATATACATACATAATTATATTTTAAATTATATAATTGTGTATATACACTTATGATATATCTTCATTAAATATATAATTGATATTTTACAAACCACATATATATACACATTATTTATACATATATATACACATTATATACATATATATACACAATGTATATATGTATAATATATATATATATTTGATATTAAAAAAAACCTTAAACCACATCGAAATCCTTAATAAAAAAAGGCATACAAATTTTAATTTATTTGTAGTTTATATCAACACAAAGGAAGCCCATGTGTTTGGGGGGCGACTGTGCTAAAGCATAGCTGAACCACAAACTATTTGGCACGACCATTGTAGTATTGGGAGCTCGGATGTGGGGGATCTCCCTCCACACAGTCGCTCCTTTAAGGAGCGGCTGTGGGGAGGAATCCCCTCCCCATCCCCCTTAATAAACACAAACTCCCAAAAATTAAAACCCATGAATATGAAATTCGCCTCAACATAGGCAATAAAACATTTCGCCCCCCAATAAAATATAACCATCATTGTACGGTGATTTTCCAGAACCTTTTAAAAAAAAAATCTAAACAATTATATATTATATTTTTATATATATATTTACATATATATATATATATATATATATATATATATATATATATATATATATATACATACATATATATATATATATATATGTATGTATATATTAAAATGAACCAAACACCCACAATATCTAAAACTAGAAAAAAACAAAACACTTTCCGGAAACAAACTCTACAACTAAAATTGACAATTTCACCAAAATAATCTAGATTTACAGAGGAAATTAGAGAGGTAAAGTTTTTTCCCCAATTTAGTTGAAAGGAAAATTATCCAATCTCTTTTCTATAGAGGTTTACAATATATTGGTTGTTTCTTTTAAAATTTTCTTTTGTTCAAAACAATTCCCCTAAATTCCATATTATTTCCCTTTGGGTTTCTTTCAATAATTTAACTATTAAATCAACAGAGGATACTCAAATTTTACTCTCCGATTTCATTGTAAAATAATTCCTACAGAGACTCTAGATTTCTTCACGACAATCACAAAAGGTTTAAATTTTTATTTTCTTAAGCACAATAATTTTTTTTACTACAAATTAGCACAACAATTTTTTCTACAATAATACAATTCCATTTGTAAATTTAAACCAAAACAATAACATAAATATGACACTTGTTTCAACGAATCTTCTAGAGTAATTGGAATTTCTGATGCCGAGCCTCTTCCAAAGCTTCCAACAAAGCTTTCACAGCTTCTTCCAAGCAATCCAAATTCCCGAGCAGAGTATTGAATCCAACAACACCACAACAATCTATCCCAAACAAATCTAAGAATGCAAATTTTTCCCACAATTTCCTTACAATCCAAAACTTGTTTCTAATTTTTTTACAGCAAACAAAATTTTCCTTTTCTTCCCCAATTTTCAACATCCCCAAAATATCCTAACCTTTGTTTTGAATAAGCTTTCCGCTTTCTCACTCAAAGCCAAGATTCCCTCTAGGAATTAATTTTTTAACAACCCTCAATTAATTAACTAACACATGCTGAAAATTAACAAATATCTTTTATCAATCACATTTATTTTCACAAAATAATTTAATAATTTCATATTCAAATTTAATTTCCATATTAAATTAATTCCTTTAAATAACTTTCTTAATAAATAATTTAATTAATTAATTAAATTACTTAATAAATAAATTTAACCACATGAATAAAATTTAATATACTTAATAAATTTAATTTAATTAGTTAATTTAAATAAAAATCTTCTATCATAATATCTAAAATTAATTAAATAAATACCAACATTGTTTAATGCATAATTTAACATTTATTTTCATAACATAAAAATTTCAGAGTTAAATAGTAATAACAAGGGAAACGAAGACACACCAAACAAGGACTGACAACACACTATGGCTAGGGTGTAGACCTAACACATGTTACCTAGTTACTATCTCTCATTCAACTTAACCTTTGGGTCGACACACTCAAACCTATGAAATCAGGTGGAGTCGATGTCATGTACCTGCATACCTATAACCGATATATCAAAGAACATATATATAAACAACATATAATACACATGGTGAAGAGGAAATAACGTAATCACATGGCGCTCACAAGCAAGTGATGCGATGCCATCCCCTTCACCAATACACTCATCATGAACTGACAGTTCCATAATACTGAAATAACTCATGTGCAATAAACATGTTATAAAAACTAACATTATTACACAAATTAAAGCATGTAAAATAAAGCATCAAAGAAGAACATCACATAACCAGAAATAGTCTATGTCGCTCTATAGATAGTGATCAAATAACACACACATGGTAATGTATATCAAAGTATCGAAATATCCAAAAAAAAAAATTAAAGAAAAATAAGGACACACTGTTCAATCCAAAAAGAAAAATGAAGGGGTATTACAGAAAGAAATCACTTGGAGTGATCACTTTAACTATTACAGTTGGAAATGCTACCTTAGAAACTCTTATTCATGTCATGCCTCATGATCATTCATATAACCTTCTTTTAGGAAGACCATGGATTCATGAGATGTATGTGATATTTATACACTTCATCATAAAATGAAGTATGTCTACAACAACAAAGTGTACAAATTGGATGTTAATGATGAGCCTTATAATAGCTTAGAACTTGAGAAAAACAAAGAAAACCCCTTGAAAACATTAACACCAACTACACAACTAGAACTTGTACAACATAAAGACAAAGAAGAACACATTGAAGAAGTCACAAAGCTAAGATGATTGAGGTTCCTTAGATTTTGAACATACTTTCATGGGAGAATACAAGATAATAGACAAAGATTCAAACAAGGGAAAAGAAAAAATAGTAATTTCAACACAAAATTCAGAATACCCTTCGAAAGAATCCACCTCAACCACTTTAGAAGAAAAAGAAAATTACACAACAAACTTTAGCAAAACTAACTATCAACAGCCACCGACTCCTAAAGAAATGAAAAAACAAATGGAAACGGTTACGAAATTATGAAACAACTTGGTTATAGTGGAAAAGGATGTGGTGCCAGAGAACAAGGTATTCATATCCCTATTGAACCTCACACACAAGAAAATATAAGTGGTCTTGGTTATTATTTCTTGAAAGAAACAAACAAGCCTTCACTTCATATCAACACTATCAAAAAACATCCTTCTAAGCCGAATTTAATAGTGGTGCATCCTGGGTATGTGCAGGATCATGATGGGCCAAAAAGTGGCGATATGTAAGTGATTTGATGACCCATGTGTCTGACGACCTTTTTTTTACCCAAAATTGATGAAATGAAAAGGGTTTTTAAAGGATATTCTTAGCTTTCCACCCATATAAATTATTCTTTACTTTGAATTTAATAAATAATTATTATTCATTTTCTATTAAAATTATGAAAAAAGTCTTGATTGATAGTTTGATTGAAAAACATCTATAACTTTCAAACGGTATCACATTTTTTGAATCCAAAACATGCATCGCATTCTATGCTTTGCATACTATAGGATTTAAAAAAATGAATTTCATGAAGTTTTGACCAAGTAAAGGTGGTTAGACAGACGAGTTTTTATATTTTTTAAAAGTTGTAATAAAAAAATCATAATTAATTATTTAATTGGAAAAAAATTATAAAAAAATATGCATCACATTGGGACATGAGTCATCTACTTATATCTAAAATATTATCATTCTATTGTGGTTAGGGTGGTCAGATAGACACCTACTTATTTTTACCCTGAAATTTAAGTACTACTACATTGAAATTTCAATTTTTGACTAAATAATTTAAAAAAATAAAAATAAAGGTCTAGTAGTTTAGAAACTACATTCAATTTGCTACATATTATATTTTTACATGTTTTTGAAATAATATAGATAAATTATTCAAAATTTTATGTCAAGTTTCCTAACTTTGATTTTTTGAGTTTTCATTGTGACTTAAGGGCCTATTTTTTCCATGATGATCCTGCACATACCCTCCTAAGATAATAGACACTAGTGGGTTTTTTCCCTTGCAAGAAATGAAACAAATAAATAAATCCTCACTTAACATTAATTTCATCATGTAAAACACTTATGATTTCAATTTGTTTGATTTAACACCCTCCAATAAAGGAGAGAACAAAATATCACAACCTAAAGAGTCTTGTGTAGGTATGACACCTTGTGCTAAGAAAGAGATATCTTCATCACAAAATAAAGAAACATACTTGACTTTTGACAAAGAAAGTGTCTTGACAAGAATCCTTCAAGATCATTTGATCTCTCCCCCTCCAAGAACACGAAAGAAATTTTATTACAAGACTTCATTTTGTGTGTATCATAGAGATCATGGTGATGCTACTAATGAATGTAGGTCTTTAAATTAAAAAATTCAACAGCTTAAGGACTGTGGTGCTCTCTCTTAGGTTGAAGCACCTATTTCCTCTTTTGATTTTGGTTCATCCTTATCCTGCACTAAGTGTGGGCAAGGGGTTAGATAGCCTTGTCCTCATATGTTTCTTGTCATTGTCTCTTTTGTCTAGTTGACCACCTTTCATGAACATATAAGAGAAAGCTTGGAATGTGGGTAATGTGCCTTAATTTGGTTCACATGTGATATTTTTGGGGCAACCCTTTTCTTTTTCATGATGTAGCTTATCAAAAACATATGACTTGGCATAGGGATTTTCAAATAAGCTCTCATGTCTTCTTATAATTTAAAGAAATTTCTCACAACAATGGTGTTAGCAACCACTTTATAGTGGGGGCATACATTGACACTCATGTTTCATTGTTTTTTTTTCTTTCTTCATGTGATGTGTTTCTTTCTTGGTAGTTTCATTGGTTTGATTTCCTCCAAGAGTGTGATATTTCTTTGACTTGTCCTCTCTTGGAAAATTTAAGTACAATGTTCCCTAATATGAGACCTCGTACGAACTAATAAAAATACATTTGAAAAACCCTCTTAATTGTTGCATTGCATTTTGTGCCTTATTAAAGTCATGGAGGTATGGCTTTGATATGGATTCTTGGGGCTCACCTAGTGAACAAATATCTTTACTAGCCCATGTGAGCATACATTTGTGTCCTTATCATAGTCATGAGGGTAAGATGTTGGTATGGACTTCCTGGGGCTCACCTACTGGACAACTAGCTCCCACTAGCCCTTGTGAGCATGCATTTTGATTGTATAGTGGAGAATGCATTCCACTTGTAAACCTCTTCAGCTTAGACCCAGTCCACCACATTGGATGACCAGTCAAAGCTAGATCTATGGCATTTTCCATATTTTTTTTTGTTGTTCCTTTTCTATTTTTATTTTTCTTTCCATGATGGTGTACATTGGAAATCTAGTTATGGCTTCATATATCATCTGCATGTGTGCTCCTTTGTGCCTATGTTGGTTTATCATATGATCTTGATCCTAGGGGATTGATCATCCCACTTGATCATTTTTATCCTATCTTACTAACATTAGTGTACATTTGAACCCTTCATAATTGTGTGGTTGGCTACTTTAGTGTGAGTTTAAAGAAAGTTCATCCTCTCACTAAACTGGGGGCTAAATATAGCATAGTAAAATGCATACCCTTTCATTTTCACACTTTTTTGGTCCCACCTTGCTTTATTTATGCTTCTTTATGGCTTAATTGGTCCTATTTTTCATCCACAAGCCTAATAAACTATATATTTTTATAGAAAATCTTGACAAACATCAAAAGATAAATGATTATTTAATGTTTTTGACTATGTGTCCCTAACTTGTGTGTTGGGACTAATATGCCACCTTGGGCATCTTTGTCCTCCATGGGTCTTGGGACCTTGATTTTGAAACCTCTCAATTAGGTCTCTTTTTGGATTATGTGCCTTGAGATTTGAGCCTTGGGACTAAGATGCCACCTAGGGCGTCTTAGTCCTCCTAGGCTCATTTTTGAGATGCAATTTCAAATTCAGGTGAGATTTACCCTCCTTTATTTAATGAGTTCATATGTCATCTTGTTGTGGTGTAATTTTGGGATATTAAGCATGGATAAGTATAAATACAAGGTTCCTTCACTCATTTTCATCTAAGAAAGTTGTGAGAGAATTCCTAATAGTAAGTTGTAGTCCACAAGAGAATTCAAGTGAAATTTATCAAGCATTTGGAGTCATCATCAAGATTCAAGCATCATGTCAAGGGTTTAGTGCATCCATTCATTGTGTTCAACCAAGATTGTAGATGTAGCATTGAAGATCTATTCATAAAAATTATTCGCATCATATTCCAAGATCCAAGATCTACATTCTTCATGGCCACTACAGGGTAGATTGCATATTTTCTCCATAAGACATCATCCAAGGTGATATCATTTACATATTTCATTTTTCATGCTTCATTTCATGATTTGGTTTAATTACCTACAAGTGGTTTGACCAAGGAAAACCCCCATTCACTAACAATCAACAAGTTTTCCCTCTCTTGTGTGTTTGTATTTAGAGATGTAGGTTGAAGACTTGAAGATCCTTTAAAGTGAAAAGTTGTCAAAGTTGTAAAGTTTTCATCTTCACAAAAACTCACCTACAAGCCAGATCTGAAAGTTTTAGGACCTCAGATCTGAGGAGAAGCAAGTGCAAACCCTAGAGTTCAAGACCACATTCAGAGTCTTCAAAAATTTAGAATAGAACTAATACACCACCTTGGGCATCTTAGTCCTCCATAGGTTATTTTTTAGAGATTCTTCAAGATTTTGTTCTAGCATCCAAAGATTCTGTGTTTTCCCCAAAAAATAGTAGGCAGAATAATATGCCCTCGTGGATGTCATAGTCCTCCAAGGCATATTTTGATAGCTCATTTGAATTTCCTGAATCTTTATATCATCTCTAGGCTTCTCAAGTACACATACCCTAACTTGGTGTTGCTCATTTTCAATATTTGCATCTTTCATTTAGCCCATTTTAGATTTTTTTCATATCACATTGTCATTTCCAAGAATTTGCTTGGTGGTGAACCCCTTTAAGCTGAAAAGAAACCCCTCTTAAGGCCTCCTAATTGAGAATTGGCTCACCTTGATAGGTTGAGAATTGGCTCACCTTGATAGGTTGATAGTCATAATCATCTTATATAAAAATAATTGTTTGAAGTATCCCATTTTATATGATAGTATTTATAAAACCTTGATTATATTTTAGTAGAAATATTTAAATATGATCATATGACCATCACACTTAGACTATGATCGAATATCTAAAATTAACTAAAAATTATGAATAAATAAAAATGTTGAATATTTGATAGAAATATTTGATGAACAATATTTTATATTTATATAATACTTCTATATATTTTGTGAACTCGATAAGTCTTGTACTCAGTTTACACTTGATTGGAATGAGCACTCGATTAAAGAAAAGGATCATTACAAAATGAAAGTGAAATAATCATTATGTTTATGTATGTATTATAACATATGTAATATAATGTATATATAAAAATATAATCATTATGATATAGTTGTAAGATCTATAATTATCCATTTTTCATAACTAGTGGGTATTATGATGATCATGGTGGCAATCAAAATTTTTGTTGTTATCCAAAATATTGAGACTAGCAAGTTCATTGCAGACATATGAGACTTAAAGAATATTAAAAATTTGAATAATTTTTTATGAAATTATAGCTTGGAAAATCCATAATTTATACTCTCTATTTCATCCTCAATTCCCCTCGAAATTTGAAACATGGTTCAAAATGTGACGGTGGAAACTAAAAAATCTTTAAAATATTTTATATGTATTCGATGTTTTTGATTAAAAAAGAAAGGGTTAGGTATCTCATCCCATATAGAAAAATTAGATAGTAGGCCTCATAGCCAACCGTTCAAAACCACCAAAAAAATGAATAAAAATAGATGGACAAACATAGAAAACCAAATAGCAATAGGCCACCTGACCATACAACAATAAATCAAAAAGAAACCATTAAACTGTCCAAAAGGAAACAAAAAACTAAAGTAAACCATGAAAAACATAGGGTCACATAGGCCAAATGAGGAAATAGGCACATAGGCCTCCAAACAAGGAAACATCAAACCCAAGCTAATTATTAGGGCTTTTATGAGGTCCCATTCCATCTTTAATTGGTCTAGATCCTTGCTCTAGCTGTCCTTTCCTTTAGCAAATTTATCCTTGGTTGGAAAATCCATGTGTTGAGATGAATCCCTTTCCCTCTACCTCTTTGTCAACTGGGAAATTTCATTCATTTTTCCAAAGATAGCCCTGATCATAATTCCATGTGTAATGGAAATCAGCTTGTTAGATACCTTGTCTAGGATATCCACTTTTTATTGTAGAATAATAAACTAGGTCATGTAGTACTAAAGAGATCTGTTATCCAACATGCTTTCATACATAGGGTCAACCATTGTTTTCACAATAACTTCTTCATTCTATTTGTCAGTTTATCGGTCTCCTTCTTCATCCTCTTCCTTCGATTCCACTTCCTCTTGGGAAGAACCCTCCTCTTCATCATCCTCACTACTGATTGGGTCCTACCCAAGGTCCTCAACGAGGACCACCTCCAATTCCTTTTTGCTTAAATATGAGGGCTCTTCCTCATTTGAGACCCCATCATCTGGTTTTTCAAATCTCGTTCTTTTTACCATTTCCCTAGTAGTCTAGCAGGCCTTGTTTATCCTTTCCCACTATTGGAATCCTCCATAATACCTTCACCTCCCTCGTCACATATTTCTATTGTTACCTTTTTGTAGTTCTTGGTTCAATACTCTCTTATATATTTTGTCTAACACCAGAGGGGTTGCCTAGGGTATTCTTTCCTTTATAATCCAAATTAGTAGGATCCTCTTTGGTTTATAGGACTTTCATGAAATATTTTTTAGCTATTGGATTCTTAAAATGAGAGAGAGGGGTAAACTATGGTTCAAGTAGAGCTATGTGAGAGGAGGTTGAAATATTTTAATTTTTATTAAATACTTTTTATTTAGAGTTGGGTGTGATATTGGTGAAAATAAATTTTTTAGTTACATATATGAGAGTTATAAATAGATAATGGTATAAGTTTTAGTTTAGAAATAGATACCTAAGTTATATATAAAAAGAAGGGGATATTTTTTATAGAAATTATGTTTTAGGAGAGGTATAAAAAATTAAAGATATAGTTATAGAAATAAAATTAGAGGTAATTATTAATATTTCATGGTAATAAGTGATAAAGGATAATTTTACTAAGTGAACTCCTCCAAACTGCATCATAATTTGATAAATCTTATTTGTTGAGAGACATGTGGTGTAAAAGACTAGTAAGCCAAGTATGAAGGATATGGAGTGACAACATGTTGGAAAGTATTTATCCATAGGGTTTGTTTAAGTCATGAGGGAAGTTTGTTTTCCTTTGATCTTAAAAATATCTTGAGCAACAACCTTCTTGGCCTATGCAGAGATAAATGAGTAGAAAAGTTAATCTACTCTTATTAGCTTACCAAAACCACCTATATTTTTCTCGTAAATCTAATATAATTAAATCCCAACCTTTATTTCATAGGATTTGTGATCAAATTTTATCTTCTAGATTTTCTAGGATGTTAGTTTGAGCACCAAGATAGTAGATATAAGAGCTAATGATATGTGTCTAAGAAATTATTAATTTTTTTTTTTTGTGAAGTCAAGCATTCTAGGGGGTGGGGGGCCTAGCTCGATTGTCTAACGAATCCTGTTGCAGGAAAGATATCACAAGGTCTAATCTCCCCCCAAACTCATCGTACTAGAGGGCATGTCACACTAGTGCCACTAATCATATGAAACAAGTTTACTGGGCCAACTACAGTTTATAAGGGGATGGATACCCAACCGATTCCTCTAGTCTAAAAGGAAAAAAAAAGTAAACATTGTAAGAAAATTTCACTTAATGAAAAATATTAAAAATAATAATAATATAATTATATAAAACTAAAAAAATATGTTAGAAATGATATTTAATAATGAAAGGTCAAACATTGTTGTTCCAATGCTTGGGAGATAAAACAACTAATTTCCTACATGTTTCATTCAAGGAAACCCTAGAGATCTCAATCCAAGGATAGAATAAGGGAAAGAGATCAACAATAAGGTGTCTTATGGTATGATTAAAGGCTAAAAGGGGGTTCATCACCAAGCTAGGGCTTGTAAAGACAAGTAACATGCAAGACCTAATGAATAAACCTAATGATGTGCAAAATTTATAAATGGCCTAGAAATGAATGCAAATGTAGAATAACAAACTGAGAATGAGAAAGGGTACACCTGGAAGAAGGATGAGGTAAAAAAAATCTTGAAAACACTAAAATCCCAATCTTTAATTCTCACTAGGAATCATACGCCAGTCTGGGATATTTAGTCCCAAATTAGGGTTTTTGTGCCAAATCTCGAACCTATCAAGGACTGGTCTAAATCTCCTAAAACCTAAAAAATGGTAGTACTAGGACTCATATGCCACAAGTGGTGATTTAGTCCCTGTTTTAGGGTTTTTCTAATTTTTTTGTATTCTCTGGTGATCTCATATAGCTTCTATCCTGCCAAATCTCTGAGTCAAAAACCTTGATTTGCAACCTGTAGGTGACTTTCGGTGATCTTGCAATGTAGATGGAAACTTGAAATTTTTTATCCAATATTGTAACCTTGTATTCAAAGGATCTTTAAGCTCCCAGACACTTAGATCTACAATCACACATGTAGAGATAGAGAATAACTTGTTGATTGTTAGGAAATAGTGGTTTTCCTTGGTCAAACCCTATTTACATAATTAAACCTTGTGATAAAGAAATGAAATATGAAACATGAACAATGATTCCTTGAATGATGTGTTGAGATGTCAATCAACAATCTAACATGAAGTGGCCATGTAGAATATAGATCTTTATCTTGAATTATATGTAGAAAAATGCTTAATCTTGGATCTTGAATGCTACATCACAACACTAGCTCAACAATATGATTGATGCTTTATGATCTTGACATGATAATGGATCTTGAATTTTTGTAACAAATGATGGAGAATTCTACCCTTAAATGCCTTAGAAATTCTCTTGTAAACTCTCTTGGCACTCTTGTGAAGTCTTGGAATGCTTGAATCTTGATTTCATAGGTTGATATCACGAAGGATTAGGTGAAATAATGATTTTGAAACATTTTTTATATAGGCATTCCATCTAACTTACCGTTTATTAGATCTCATTATTGATATTCGTGAAATTAGAATCCCAAACCCTAATTTCCCACTCATAACCCTAAAAAGGGGGCAAATGGGACTCATACGCTACAAGTGGCATATAGGTTCTACCTAGGTGGGACTCATATGCCCAAGCTAGTGTATGGGTCCGACCAAGCCTTTTTTAGGTTGAGGAAATATCAAGGAGTTAGGAAATGGAGTGTATTAATTGATTATGTCGAGATCTCAGTTGAAATAAGTCTTGGGATGCATAATAAATTGTCTGAAGGGCCTATTAATGATTACATGGAGGTCATAAATACAAGAGCGACAAAAACATAATGTGAAGGTGTAAATAAATACACTTTACAACACTAAATTAAGGAAAAATTAGGTCCATTTAGCTTGAACATGCCCTAAACCCAATGTGAATGTGTAAAACACATTACAAAACTAGATCAAGGAAAAATTAGGTCCATTTTAATGTTAATCATTCCAAAATTATGTGTGAAAAAGTGTGACATTTTTATACTCTACATTTAGCCCCCACTTTAGTGAGAGGAGGAACTTGCTTCAAACTCACACTAAAGTAGACATTCAAGAGGGGTCCATGTGTACCCATGTGGATGGTCTAGGATGGAAAAGATCAAGGAGGTAACCAAGACCCCAATATCTAATATTCTATGTCAAACCAACATAAGCACAAAGGGACACACACATGGTGTATGATATGCAACAAAACAAGATACACAAACATGTAATGTCACAAACATAAAGATGAAAGAAAAAGATAGAAAAGGTGGATCAAGCTTCAACCATTTGTCCCACACATTGTGGATCAAATATAAGCCATTTTTCAAAAAATTAATGCTCACTCTAAGGAAACAAAACTTTAGGTTGTCTATTCTGTGAGTATCTAAAAGGGTGAGATACATATGCACGTGACTAGTATGCGCTCACAAGAAAGTGGATATGGGAAAGTCACACCTAAGTTTAGCTACCATACATACAACCATACCAAAGCTATACATCCTAATACCTTTTATAAGGCACCACACAACAATAAATTTCAAGCTTCATGAGGCAAGCAAAGCTTCATATGCTTGAAACACATGAACAAACAAGATGGCTCCATCTAGGCAAGCAAAGTGTATTATGAAAGGTGGACATATGATAGATATTGTAAATGAAAAATAGTGTAAGGTACATTCAAAGGGATTTTTCTTAGTTCATGTAAGGTCTCATCTTAGGTAACATTATGCCTAATTTATCCAAGAGAGGAAAATTCAAAGAGATAACACACTCTCAGAGGAAATCAAGCCCAATGATACCACAAAGAAAAGGATGTATCACAAGAATAATGAAAATTACATAGTGAAAAATGAGTGTTGATATATTCCCCCACTTTAGACTGGTTGCAAACACCATTATTGTGAGCAATTTCTTTAAAATAGAAGAAGACATGAGAGGTTATTCAGAAATCCCTATTCCAAGTCATATGTTTCTGAATAGAACTACATCACAAATAAGGGCTTGCCCCCAAAACATAGTATGTCACATGCAATCCAACATAAGGCATGTAATCCAAATCACAAGCTTGCTATTATATGTACATGAAATACAGTCAACTAGCCAAAAGAGACAACAAAAAGTGACATATTAGGACAAGGTTGCCTAACCCCTTGCCCCCACCTAGTGTAGGATAATCTTCTAATAGATTCGTGACTTCCTCAATAGTTTTTTCTTTGTCTTTTTGTTTCTTGGGTTCTACTTGTGTGGTTAGTGTTAATGTTTTCAAAGGATTTTCCTTATTTTTATCAATGTTCAAACTATTTGGGATAGGGCTAGCTTTTATTGTAAATACTTTATTGTTGTAGACATATTTGATGATACAATGAAGAGTAGAAGTCACCCTATTCATTGCATGAATCCATGGTCTTCCGAAAAGAAGATTATATGAAAGATCATGAGGCATAACATGGATCAGTGTTTTAAATGTGGCTTTTCTTGCTATAATAAGCAAAGTGATCACACCAAGTGGTTGTTTTCCCATGTTATTAAACCCACTAATAGATAAAGAGGTGGGTCGAATTTTTTATTTATCCACGCCAAGCCTATCCAAAAGTCTTACACTACACACATTAAGAGCAGAGCCATTGTCAATAAGGGTTATTATCATCCCAATCATATTGTATTTAGCTATTATTAGGAGAGGTTCATTTTGTTTTTGAACTTCTAGTGGGGGTACCTCATTTTGATGGAAAGTAATGTCTAAGTTGACCAAATTTATAGCTTGAATTTGGAATACTACTGATGGGACTTTTAAATTTATAAGGGAAGAAGTTGGGGTTTTAGGGTTTAAAGTTACCCATGGTGATTTGAATTATCTAAGTTTGAAACCCTCTTATTATGTTTCAATGGTGACTTACTACTAAGGGTAACTGTTCACTTAAGTGATGTTTTATCCCTCTTGGGTCATGTCTTTATCGACCCCTTTCACCTAGCCTGTCGATCTTTTCTGCCAACTAGGATTAATAATTTTATACTTCTGAGGGTTGCGCTGGCTGGTCCCACCTGAACATCTTATCTGCAGTTTGGCTAACTGTTTGATCAAAGGTTTTGATCTGGACCGTTTCTCGCCAACCTCGCAGGTTTTCTACTGATGTCACTAAAGTGGTGTGAGGTTTGCGAGATGCCACCATCTAGCATGTACGAAGGTGTGGGGTCTTTTCCCAAGGCGTCAGTGGTGACATGTGGCCGTCTTTTAATTGGCGATGGTATTTAATAACAAGGTTAATGATGGTCCCTCGTACACCTCGCACGATCAGAGTAAATATTCCTAAAGGTATTGCAAGGTCTACAAGGGGGCGACATGTTTTCGTTCTTAAGCCAACAAGGTCAGGTGGGACCCACTATCCGATTGCAACCTCCTATTTTCATGGGTTCTGATTGGATGTGTTCTTCCCAGGCACTGATGTGGATTGTCAACACTCGTTGACTTCATCTTAATCGTTCGATTCGCCAAATATGTTTAGCATCAGTGGTTCAAATTCAAAGGGGGTGTGTGGTTCATCTGTGTGGCATATAGTTGCTTTCTATTACCTATTCCATTAATGGCGCAGGTATTTCTAGAGGATCTCCTCTTGATTTTCTCTAGCATGCCAATGATGCTCTCTTGATGGAAACAAGGATGGGTTGTACATTGTTTCTTCATAAGCCTGGAATACTCATATGATGGCTATATCAGCCACTAATCATTCAAGTGCTTGAATTTCTTTCAAGAAATTAATATCCTCACACCAAGCCACTCTATAAATGTTGGCTAAGTTACCCAGAGTTAGCATTGCATTTTGAGTTGTTTTATTTTGTAGGTGGTGTTTCTTCTCCTATTTACTATAAATCTTTTCCTCCATGGACAAATCAGTTGGATGCAAGAGTGCCAAACTAGGAGCCTAAAAATTATTGGTCGGGAAGGAGCCAACTACTCCCAAAATGCTCGGGGCCACTATTGGGAATGCTGGCAAGAGGCCAGTACACTATGCATCCCCTGTGTTGATTTTATCAGATTATGATGATTGCGGGTCCAAGACCGATTCAGATTACCGGTGTTACCTGGCCACCTTGACTGAGCTCATGGGAGTGAACGAGGAGGTCCTTGTAGTTGAACCTATAACTACAGTGGCACTGGGTCCAGTTGTTGGGAGTTGTGCTAATATGGTTGGTGAAAAGAGGGTGGTTCAGTCATTAACTCAGGGGTGAACTCGAAGTGGTCGCCTATACCGGGGCTGTGTGTCTTCTTAATGGTTGCTGGTGGTGGGTCTATTGGGCAGTTCTTTTCCTATTGTTTCATCATGTGGATGTGGACGTGCGCGTTCCTTGCATGAATTTTTGTTTTCCGACTGGTTACTGTGTAATCGTTTTTTATTCCTTTGATCATGCACGATGCTATCGAATGATGAGGAATGTGAATTTTAATTTCAGTTTAAACTCAATTCAAGTTTGATACTAACAATGTAGCCTAATTCTTGTTGCTCTCCTGTTCTATAAAGGAGATTTCACGGCTCATTGTTGGGGGTCAATATTTTTGGGTCCGAAAGCTTAGAGTATGTACAATTAGTTTTACTGTAGGATTTTTGAAGTTATTATTTAGGAAATCATAATGGGTAGGGAATACTATAAAGTTAGTATGCTATGCTTCTGTAATGACTGATATTGAAACAAATCTATAAAAATTAAGACAATTTTTTCTCCTGTGTGTGTGCCATGGATTATGAATGGATTTATCAAGGGTTTGTTCATTCAGTTTCAATGGCGTAATTGAAAGTGTAATTTTTTCTCTTGCTTTAACTTAATGGGTTAATCAAATGCTTGAAAGCCAAATTACATGTTTATGGTTATATGCTCAAGATTCGCTATGGAGTATTGTTTTAATATGCTGAAATATCTCATGATGATAAGTTCACAGTATCAAAATTATGTTTTATATGAATCCCGCCCAATGGATGAGGCACTGAATAATGTTTTCAATTTTATTTTAGGTGTTGGACTATGGTTCTAATCATGATGATTTGAGAGCTGAACATAACAAAATATTAAACCCTATCTTCCTATGGGAAGTAAATCTTATATTGAAATTTTCAATTTTGTTGCTCTAAGATGCCTATTATTATTCTACAGTCTGCCAATACCAAGAATAATTACTATCTCCTTGAGTGTGTAGGGATTTTAATTTGTATGAAGAAGTGTTCTTACCAGTTATAAAGAATTTTTATGAACACACTTAGGTTTACCAACCTTGGTCCTACAGAGCCAAAAGTGTAGGAGAGGTCAGTGTTTGACTAACTCTCGTTAGTTGACCACTAGCCTTTGTAGTTATTTATAATGGAGGTTGGCTACCTCTTAGATAATTGCAATCCCTATGTGGGAAAAAACACCAACAAAATGGTGACTCCATTGGGGAAAATTTTGAATCACCAATTGCAGAGGGTTATAGAGTCATATTAAATGATGTGTTGTTCTGAATTTACATAGTGAATGTTTTCAACCCTAGAAGAAGGAGGTAGTTCAAAATAATCTTGAAAATATTGTGCTCTATGGTATCCTATTAGCGAAGGATTCAAGAGTTCTAGAGTTATTCATTGAATGGTGATTTTATTTGGGAGAACTTCTAAGAAATTTTTTAAAAAATAAGAGAAAAGGAAGGAAGAGGAACCATAAGGGTTGGAGGGGTTTATCCAGAACCTATTGTTCAAAGTGAAGTTGAATGTTAAACTTTTATGGTACTGGATTATGGTTTTGAAAGAGATTACTAGTGGTATGGTGCGACTTTGTAATGGGTAAAGACCTAGAATCTAGCAAGATTTTGAGAAAGAATGCCAAAGTTCTTTTAATATAGTCCTTTGTTGATGAGGTGGCGACTCTGTCTAAAGAACTAGTTGATGAATGAAGGAATGGTCTTAGATCTATGTTATCTATAGTTAGGGAAAGAGATTAATACATGTTGCAAACAATTACCAAATATTTCATCAAAACTAAACAGTTCACTATTTCTAATAATAATGGGTGTTTCTAATTAAGGAGGAAAATGGTTCCAAACTAGATGTCAAGCATCAAAAAAGGAACAATGATTGGTTTTACCATACTTCTAATAATGCAACATTCAAAAGAATTTATGAAACATGTTTATATTGCATCGTATCTCTGAAAGAAAGGAATGCCATTTTCAGTCATTAATGGAATCATGGTTGAGATAGTAAATGATGTGTCTGATAAATATATACTGTTGATGAAATTTTAAATGGGTATAAGTGATTTCCCATATGTAAGGTCAGAAATAAGTATGCAAAGAGAACAAGTTGTATTAAGCCCTTTGGGGTGTTTTGTAACTCAAAGGTATATGCCTTTTATCTTTAGTGGTATCAGTGATTACCCTAATCCAATTCCTAAGAAAATTAGGAAGTATTTGCCTAAATATATAGGGTAGGGTGCAGAATCAACCTCTAAGCATTTACAAAATTTTGTAGGTGTAATGGGGGATTATGAAATCAGTCATGAGGATGTTGTCATGAAACTATTTGTGCAATCCTTGAAGAGTGATGCTAGGGATTGGTTTTCCTATTTACCCGCCCTTTCTGTTAATTCATGGAATCAGTTGGTGATAGCTTTTATGGAACAATTTGGTGAAAGAATCAATCCCAACATATTAAGAAAAGGTTTTGTGGGAACTCACATAAAAGAGGAGGAACTAATCCCATATTTTAATCTCAGTTTTTCAAGAGCTTTGAGGGAAATCCCTAAAGAAATAAGACAAAATGAGGCTGAAAGCTTAGTTGTATATCTTGGCACTTTTGACAAGAGGATATGTTTTTTATTAAGGGATAAAGAGCCTACTACCTTGCACCAAGCATATCAAATGGCTATAGAAATTGAAAACAATATGAAATATTCAATGATGAAGGGGTATCTGGCTGCAAGCATTGATTACCCTAGCCTAACCAATACTAGTAGAATGTTAGAGTTGGCTATTCAAAGAACTGATTATGACAAAACTATTGTTAAGACTGTTATAACTTCATCAATGTAGTATGATGATAATGAGACCCAAGTTGAAACCCAGTCCAATTTGAGTAGTGATGATCAAGCTTCTCTTGTATGAGAATTGTATGGTATGAAGAGGTAAGAAAAATAATCACCATATGAGTTTTTCTTGAGATTTTTGGGAGTCTTAATACAAATTCCAATAGATCAAAGACCTAATGATTATGAATGCATTGATTTATTTTGTGAACTTTACGAACCAGGGTTGAGTGCTTTACCAGAAGAATTGAAACCTGCTAATTTGGCCCAAGTCATTCAATGGATAGAGATTGAAGAATCAACTAAGAATGCATCTACACAAAATGAAGATAATGCTTGCTCTTTACAATTTTTTTGCATAAATGGTGAATAATTTGAGGGGAAAAATGATGTAGGATTGTATGAGACACCCATTGTGTTTCCTAATCCTAATTGTAATGCTCATGTCACTGAGATTCTGTTACAAGCCAGTGATTGTGATTTCAAGGGTAATGATTGCAGTACTGAGGATGGAACTGAGTTTTTCTTTTTACTAGAGTTGTGTGGGAATGAAGAGCCTCATGATTATACTTGTCTCCAAGTGAAGGAACAACTGTCAGATGATAAATATATGGAGTATACCCCAGGTATATTAGCAATGGAACAAAGAAGTTGTATAAATGTTGAGGAATTTAAGGATAATGATGTGTGTGATCAGAAAAATACAATTGGAGGTAACCAATATATTGATGAACATATTGGTACTATGGTTTTTCCTGACTATCTATGTGAAGTGGAGATGGATGTTTTATTGCCTTCTAACATTGATATTGCCGGTGAAAATTTTTCAGCTTGTGCCGAGATATTCACTTATAATTCAACATATGCAGCAGGTGGTGTTGAGTACAAGGAAGCCAATACATATTATTCTATCTTTTTTGACTAAGTTGAAATCAATGCATTTTATTTTGCCTATGGGAGTTTTCATTTAAAAATAAATGAAGAGGTACAAGAAAGGATGTATATCGAGTGGTCAGAAATGAATTTGTTTGTGCATTCCCTGGAGAATGATGTAGCTAGTATTGCTAACTTTTGTAATACTCAGATGTATTCCCAATTGACAGAATTCACAAGGTGGCAACCAAACTTGTGTGGGAAATTCCAGGATGGGGATTCCTTGAGTTATGTATAATCTTTGATAAGTAATGGAAGTAAGGATAACATGCACACTGTTTTATATGAAATTTTTCAGTTCGATGTGCAAACTAATGATGATACCAAAATGGGTGATGTTACAGACTAGATAAGTTATGAATTTTTCCACTTCATGGCCCAGTTAAGCTAGCATCCTATGAAATGTGACCAAGGTCAGGATAAGGTAAAATATTATCATGGTCATATGTTTCTTTTAAAATTTTGGGGCAAGACATTGACTAAATTAGTGCAGGGGCAAAGTATAGGTAAGAATTATGGTATTGCTAGGCATATTGGTTATCCCATGAATTTTGAAGCATCAAAAGGTGAATATTGTAAGCTTCCTTTACTTTAGATGACAAAGAATTTTGTTTTAATAGAAGTAAACTTTGATTCCTCTTGTCTGGTGGCCTGGGGCCACCAAGTTTGTACACACAAGTCTAGTTGACAAAGCAAGGTAAAATATTTGTCAAAGTGCTTGTGTAATTCAGTAATCTAGTCTGCGAAACCAAAGATTTTGGATTCTTGCTATGCCCACAAGGGGGCATACATCCCTAGTTGGAGCCACTGATGGGACTTTTAAATTTCTAAGGGAAGGAGCTGGGATTTTAGGGTTTAAAGTTACCCATGGTGATTTGAATTATCAAAGTTTGAAACCCTCTTGTTATGTTTCAACGGTGACTTACTACCGAGGGTAACCAATCACTTAAGTGATGTTTTATCCCTCTTGGGTCATGTCTTTACCGACCCCTTTCACCCAGCCTGTTGGTATTTTCTGCCAACTAGGCTTAAGACTTTTATACCACCGAGGGTTGTGCTGGGCGGTCCCACTTGAATGTCTTATCTACAGTTTGGCTAACCATCCGATCAAAGGTTTTGATTTGGACTGTTTCTGGCCAACCTTGTAGGTTTTCCTATTGATGTCACTAAAGCGGTGTGAGGTTTACGAGATGCCACCATTTAACATGTACGAAGGTGTGGGGTCTTTTCCCAAGGCGTCAACAGTGACATGTGGCCATAGTTTCACTCGAGATGGTCTTTAATAATAGGGTTAATGATCGTTCCTCACATACCTCGCACGATCAAAGTAAATATTCCTAAAGGTACTATGAGGTTTGTGAGGGGGTGACACATGGTTTTTGTTCTTAAGCCAATGGGGCTAGGTGGGACCCACTATCTGGTTGTGACCTCCTATTTTCGTGAGTTCTGATTGGATGTGTTCTTCCCAGGCAATGAGGTGGATTGTCAACACTCATTGACTTGATCTTAATCATTTGATTTGCCAGATATGTTTCATATCAGTGGTTCAAATTCAAAGGGGGTGTGCAGTTCATCTATGTGGCATACAGTTGCTTTTTCTTTCTTGTTTCATTAATGGCATGGGTATTTCCAGAGGATCTCCTCTTGATTTTCTCTAGCGTGCGAACAATGCTCTCCTGATGGAAACAATGATGGGTTGTACGTCATTTCTGCATAAGCCTAAAATACTCATATGATGGCTATATTAGCCACTAATCGTTCAAGTGCTTGAATTTCTTTCAAGAAATTAATATCCCTCACACCAAGCAACTCTATAAATGCTGGCTAAGTTAACCAGAGTTAGCATTGCATTTTGAGTTGTTTTATTTTGCAGGTAGTGTTTCTTCTCCTATTTATTGTAAAGATTTTCCTCCATGGACAAATCAGTTAGACGCAAGAGTTCCAGTCTAGGAGCCTAAAAATTGCTGGTTGGGAAGGAGCCAACTACTCCTAGAATGGTCGGGGTCGCTACTGAGAATGCTGGCAAGAGGTCAATACACTATGCATCCCCTATGTTGATTTTATCATATTCTGATGATAGCAGGTCCGAGACCGATTCAAATTACCGATGTTACTTGGCCACCTTGACTGAGCTCATGGGAGTGAACGAGGAGGTCCTTGCAGCTGAACCTATAACTACAGTGGCACCGGTTCTGGTTGTTGGGAGTTGTGCTGATATGGCTGGTGAAAAGAGGGTGGTTCCGTCGTTAAATCATGTGCGAACTCGAAGCGGTCACCTATACTAGAGCTGTGTGTCTTCTTAATGGTTGCTAGTGGTGGGTTTGTCGAGCGGTTCTTTTCCTACTATTTCATCGTGTGGATGTGGACGTGTGCGTGCCTTGCACAAATTTTTGTTTTCCAACTGGTTACTATGTAACCGTTTTTTATTCCTCTAATCATGTATGATGCTATCGAATGATGAGGAATGTAAATTTGAATTTTACTTTAAATGAAATTCAAT
Source organism: Sequoiadendron giganteum (assembly GCA_007115665.2). Taxonomy (NCBI): domain Eukaryota; kingdom Viridiplantae; phylum Streptophyta; class Pinopsida; order Cupressales; family Cupressaceae; genus Sequoiadendron; species Sequoiadendron giganteum. Next base: position 174,424,271 of record CM021104.1, on the reverse strand, counting down.
TTTGATACTAACAATTTAGCCTAATGCTTGTTTCTCTCCTATTCTATAAAGGAGATTTCATGACTTGTTGTTGGGGTCAGCATTTTTGGGTCCAAAAGCTTAGAGTATGTACAATTAGTTTTACTGTAGGATTTTTGAAGGAATTTTTTAGGAAATCATTCTGGGTAGGGAATAGTATAAATTTAGTATGCTATGCTTCTGTAATGACTGATATTGAAACAAATCTATAAAAAATAAGACAATTTTCTCTCCTCTGTGTGTGCCATGGATTATGAATGGATTTATCAAGGGTTTATTCATTCAGTTTCAATGGTCTAATTGAAATTATAATTTGTTCTCTTTCTTTAACTTAATGGGTTAATCAAATGCTTGAAAGTAAAATTACATGTTTATGGTTATATGCTCAAGATTCGCTATGGAGTATTGTTTTAATATGCTGAAATATCTCATGATAGCAAAGTTGTATGATGATAAGTTCACAGTATCAAAATTATGTTTTATATGACTCCTGCCCAATGGATGAGGCATTGGATAATGTTTGCAATTTTATTTTAGGTGTTGGAATGTGGTTCTAAGCATGGTAATTCGAGAGTTGAACATAACAAAATATTTAACCCTGTCTTCCTATGGGAAGTAAATCTTATATTGAAATTTTCAATTCCGTTGCTCTAAGATGCCTATTATTATTCTACGGTCTGCCAATACCAAGAATAATTACTATCTCCTTGAGTGTGTAGGGATTGCAATCTATATGAAGAAGTGTTCTTACCAGTTATAAATCATTTTTATGAACACACTTAGGTTTACCTACCTTGGTCTTGCAGAGCCAAAAGTGTAGGAGAGGTTAGTCTTTGACTGACTCTCATTAGTTGGCCACTAGCCTTTGCAGCTCGTTATAATGGAGGTTGGCTACCTCTTAGAGAATTGCAATCCCTATGTGGGAAAAAACACCAACAACTTCTTCATTTGGTTGCACATTATGAGGGATAGGAACTTGTTTTAAACCACTTTGAATCATATTATGATAATGAGTGAAGGTTTGAATAAGGTCACATAATGATATCTTGGCAAGAGTATTCTTTAGTTGTTCAAAAATATTGTACTCCTTTTCATTATGTAAACTAAAATGAGGTGGAATAGGTAAGATAAGGTTAGGCAATGGGAGGGATGTTGAAGGTGTTTGTCTTGGTTGTGGATTGTTTCTAGTGTTATATGTATGAGCAACAATATTATAACTTAGCTATTGTGAAACATTATTCTTAGGTGAGTAAAGGATAAATTCGGGTTTGTTTTGAGTTTGTGGTCATTGTGAGGGTGGGTAACAAATTAGAGAATTTTAGGATGTCCCACAAGGTCTATGGGAGGTTCATTAATCAAGGGGGATCTAACAGACAATTGTGCATTCATAAATTCAATGGTTTTGATTTGTTCTAATGAAGGGGATTATAGTGTCATGTTTTCACCATCATCTAAGGAAGTCACAATGTTCTCATTTTCCTCCACCATGATATCCTGCCTAGTAGGAGATTTTTTAGGAGAGATACAAACTAGATGTTCATGACATTCAAAGGTTGATTCATCTAAAATTACTTCATCGCAAGGGAGTTATAAATGGTTGGATAGTCTTATTCAATAAGGCGTTCCCTAGGGGAAGAGGGGTAACTAATATTCTCATGACTTTCATCACTTGTATTTTCTAACTTCAAAGTATCTTCTTCACATCTAGGAGAGATACTAGGAGAAGAACAAATGTGATTATGATGATTGTAATGATTGTCCATAATTTCATTCCTTTGTCCCATAATGTCTTCCAAAATAGGGAGGGGAAGAAACATAAAGAGGGTTGTCATATATCTTAAAGATTTGACTATCTAACACCAAAGTATTTGAATCATTTACAACATTATCACAAGTGGGGAAGATGTTGGGAGATGAATGTAGACTAATTGAAGAGTTATGTAGGCAGGTTTCAATTGTCTCTTCTTATGTTATGTGATCATCATGATTACCTATGGTTGTGTCCTCTTGTTTAATAATGTCTTGTCTAATAGGAGAGGTAAGAGGAGAGAAACAACTAGGGTTCTCAAAGATCTAATCGATTGGTTCATCCAACACTGAAATATATTTTTCACAAATAGGAGAGATATTAAGAGAAGAATGAATATGATTTTTATGATTACCCAAGGTTGGATTCTCTTTCACTTGACTAACCTTACTCATAGAAGGGATACTAGGAGAGGAATCAATGATGAACAAAAAGAAAGGGGAGAGGACTTCTTATTCGTATGCAATTAACAAAAAATTCTTACAAAACTCAACTAGATCTAAAAATAGAACATGAAGTATAATAACCATATATTTTTGTAATGAAAACATGATGTAATGATTGTTCTATAAATTCTAAATGCAACAATGATAGATCAAAAATGCAAAAGGGAAATGCAATTTTTAGATTTAAAACATGATAATTGACCGATTATGCTATGTAACAATCTAAAAATGAAAATTTTTAAACACCATTTTGAAATTAATCCATGCATGATATGAACCAAATTAAGCTAGATCTAATAAAATGCATGTAATAGAAACTCAACCGAAGTTGAAAAAACTATCTAATGGTAGCAAACAAAACTATAAAATGATGTTTTAAATGTTATAAATGGTATTTTTAGGTCTAATCTTGGACTAATTTTCCTAGAGGGGTGTATGGGTCCTAGTCAGGGTTTTTCAAGGGTTCAAAAAGTGAATAATAGTCACCACAAAATACCCAAAAACTAAGTAAAACAACCTGTATTGGGAGAAAATCACCTAGAGGGGCGTATGAGTCCTAGGTTATGGTTTTTGCATAAATTTTGGAAATTTATGAGTTAATGCTATGTTTTCTAGCTTGTTTGATGTCTATACAATGTGAAATTATAGATTTTACATGAAATTCAATGATGTAAGAGGAAAAAATGCAACCTATATGCACTTTCACTAATGCAAAATTTTGAAACCCTAAATGTAAATTAACTAGTGTAAGACCTAATAAAAAGTTAATGTAAGATAGATCTAGGACTATGATCCACTCCAAATCATAAAATAAGGTGTTTGAAAGGCTAGGTTCACTAAAATGAAGGGTCAAAAAATTGTCATTTCTATGCTTGGGAGAGAGAACAACTAATTTCCTACATGTTTCATTCAAGGAAACCCTAGAGATCTCAATCCAAGGATAGAATAAGAGAAAGACATCTACAATAAGGTGTTCTAGGGTATGATTAAAGGCTAAAAGGGGATTCACCACTAATCTAAGGCTTGAAAATACAACATGCAAGAACTAATGACTAAACCTAATGATGTGCAAAACTTAAGTAAATGACTTGGATATGAATGCAAATGAAGAATAAAAAATTGGGAATGAGCAGAGGTGCACCTAGATGAAGGATGAGGTCAAAAATACATCCAAAACCTTAAAATCCTAATCTTTAATGCCCACTGGGAATCATACACCTATTTGGGTGATTTAGTCCCAGACTAGGGTTTTTGTGCAAAAAATTGGAATCTATCAAGGATTGTTCTAAATTTCCTAAAACCTAAAAAATGGTAGTACTAGGACTCATATGCCACAAGTGGTGATTTAGTCCTAGTGTTAGGGTTTTGATAAAATTTTGGCTTTCTCTGGTAATCTCTTGTAGTGTCCTTGCCAAATCTCCAGGTCAACAACACTAATTTGTAACTTGTAGGTGACTTCACGTGATCTTTCTATGTAGATGGAAATTTGAAAAAGTTTCTTCAATATTTTAACCTTGTATTCAAAGGATATTTAAGCTCCAAGACACCTAGATCTGCAATCAAACATGTAGAGAGAGAAAAAACTTTGTTGATTGTTAGGAAATAGGGGTTTTCCTTGGTCAAACCCCATTTAGGTAATTAAACCTTATGATAAAACAATGAAATAGGAACATGAAAAATAAAGTATGAAACATGAAAAATGATACCTTGTATGATGTATTCAGATGTAAATTAACTGTAAGAAAAAATTAGATGCGGAAAAAAATTCTCTTAACGTCAATACCTTAGGAAAGAATGCATAAGTACTTTTAAATTTCCCAATTCCAGTCAAGTTAAGATGCACTATGAAACAGATTATAGAAACAGAGTATTTGACAATCACACATGAACACCAGATATACGTGGGAAAACCCTTACGGGAGAAAAACCTACCACACCAAGAGAAATCACTTTGTATTATAGTAATCAAAATTACATACAACTCCAAACTTATCTTTCTGGTGTCATTATACAATAGCGTTCATCATGAAACTTCTTCGAATAGAAAAACATCCAAGTTATAGCCTTTACAGATTTTTAAATCCTTCACTGATATAGTTTGAATTCTTTGCACTTCCTTGTTGATCGAACCACAATCCAACTCCCAAGCGTCTGCAACTTGCAACTATATCCATGTCGAATTCTATCTGTAGAACTTCCTTACAGAACCATCGCAACTGACTATCTTCCAACTATTCCCCTTCGGCTCCTTCTATTCATCCACGAGACTCCACATAGGACGGTCAACCATTCAACATAATTCTTATTGTATTGGCATCTCGATGAGACACTAGCTGTGTCTCGCCAATGCCACATTAACCTCATATCGATGTCACTGAAAGCCTTTGTAGTCACCAAGATATTACATCGAGCTCCAAGAGATACACCGAGACATCATGTAGTCGCCCTGACTTATCGCTTTCGCCAGAGGGTCATAGCGAATCACTGAGGTTACACCGAAGTCCCCAAGCCTACTAAGCACCAAATAGAAGTCGACAAGACTCATTCCTATTTCCAAGAGTTCATACCGAACAACTTGAGTTACACTGAGAACATACACCTGTTGGCCAGACAATCGGCTTTTGCTGAGATATCGTACCGAGATCATTATGTTTCACCGATGACCAACTGTCGCCAAGAGCTACCCCGATAGCCATCGGCTATTGGCAAGACATTCGCCATCGCTAAGAGGTTTCTCCGATAGCTTAAAGTTACACCAAAGGCTTCCAACACAACGAGCTGTCAGTGAGACATTAACACTTCGCTGAGACATCTTAGCGAGAACCTTAAGCTTCACCAAAAATCACAGTCGCCAAGAGTCTCATCGATGCATGATTGAATGGCCTGTCGGCCAGAGGTCTTCTGATCGCTCTGATGTCATAACAAATACATCATGCTACAGCGATAAAATCCACAGTGCAACCTTTCGGCAAGCAATGACAAGGTCACAGCGACCTATTCAGAAATGAATAAAGCAAACTGCTAGTCGGCCAAACATGGAACCTGTCACACCAACTTGGCACTCATGGAGGTTTCAGCCTGTAATGTTTGAGGCACATATTTCCAACAATCTCCCACTTGACGAAGATCATACAAGCACCTCCAAAGCATAAATAATACTTACTGAAAAACATGGGCACTAAGGCCCATTGAATTGGCACACCAACTAAACTTGTCTATGCTCACTGGCTTCATCAATGCATCTGCAACATTCTCTAGAGTATCAACTTTTTCCAAACTGACCTTTCCATCCTCAACCATATCTCGTACAAAGTGGTACTGTACATCAATATGTTTCGTCCTAGCATGGAAAGTTGGATTCTTTGCCAGACAAATAGCACTCTGACTGTCACAAGATTGTTATTTCTCCTGCATCAAAACCAATGTTAGAACAAAAATGTTTCAACCATACAACTTCTTTGCAAGCATGAGTAGCTACCATGTATTCAGCCTCTGTAGTGGACAAAGTGACTACAGCCTGCCGCTTGCTCATCCAACTCATTGCACCACCATTCAACATGAAAACATATCCACTGGTGGATCTTCTGCTATCAATATCCCCTGCCCAATCAAAATCTACATATCCCTGAATGCTGAGAGTTCTCTGTGATTCAACTGAATTCCCATGGTAACACAATGCAAAATCTGAAGATCCCTTCAAATACCTAAACACTCTCTTCACAGCATCCCAATGTATTCTTCCTAGATTAGCCATAAATCGACTAAGTACTCCCACTGCTTGGGCAATGTCTAGTCTTGTACAGACCATTGCATACATGAGACTGCCTACAGCACTAGCATAGGGCACACTGGTCATGTCCTCCATCTCAATAGGAGATTTTGGACAGTCCTCAATAGATAGCTTCATTCGTTGCATGACTAGAACAACTAACTGCTTGCAATCATTCATACAAAATCTCTCAAGAACAGTCCTTATATACTTACTCTGACTAAGCCAGAGCTTTCTATTCTTCCTATCCCTGGTTATCTCCATCCCCAGAATATACCTTGTTGCACCAAGGTCCTTCATTTCAAACTTAGTAGACAACTGAGACTTCAGATCAAAAATCATTAACTTGCTATTTCCTATGAATAGCATATCATCAACATAAAGAGCAATAACAAGCACTTGATCACTTTCAGCTTTATAATATACATAGTGATCAGATTTTGATCTCACAAATCCCAAACATAATACAAATGTATCAAATTTCTAGTACCACATTCTAGGTGATTGCTTTAACCCATAGAGAGACTTCTTTAATTTGCATACCAGTTTTTCTTTACCTTTCTCAATAAAGTGCTCAGGCTGGGACATATAAATTTCTTCTTTAAGATCACCATGAAGAAATGTTGTCTTCACATCCATCTATTCAACCTCTAAGTCATACACTGCTGCAAGTGACAATAGAAATCTAATGGACGTCAACTTTGCTACAGGAGAAAAAATTTACCCATAATCAATTCCCTCTACCTGGGACTAACCCTTTGAAACCAGTCTTGCCTTGTATTTTTCTACACTACCATCCCAACCAATCTTTTTCTTAAATACCCATTTGCAGCCCACAACCTTTCTACCTTTAGGCAAGGGTACCAGACTCTAGGTTTCATTTTTATCTAAAGATTCCATTTCTTCCTCCATGGCTTCCAACCAAGAATCTAAATCAGACATTTTAATTGCCTCCTTTACAGTCCTAGGCTCATCGGTGCTAGAAATGTCCTAGTTTAAAATGTCCTTAAATTTGTATTAGTTTGTTTGTTATAATGAGAAGATTGTAATTAATGTTGAAAAATGATTTTAGGAAACCTAAGACGCACAAAGATGATACACAATATTGTTTTCACCAATAAGAGAATGTCTTTAAATGTTTTGACAAGACAATAATTCACAAAAATGAGTGTAGCTCACAATGACTAGGAAAACTGGTGGTAATGCTAGTTTTACAACAATAAATGAATGTTTTGACATGAGTACAAATGTAAAGTAATAAGCTATATATAAATTTAAATATATGGTAAATTGTGTGAAAGCATAGAAATAAATGTAAATAAAAATGTAAAACTAGTAAAATATATTACATTGTTAGGAAAACATAATATAAGATATACAATTTGATAAGAAATTATATTAAAGAATTTCATTAAAATAAACATACTTTTGCTTCTAGAAGATTTCCTCCTTATTCATAACATAGAACCATTTCTCTCTAAGCTCCCTTTCTCTTCTTGAAGTGTTGTCCTCAATAGCTCCAAACTCCAACTTAGCTTGAATTTATTTAAGAATAGAAATAATAGAGCATTTAGTGTGGAACATGTTTCCAAAGGAAATTTTATTCTAACCTTGGACATGGAATCTGATCTTTTAAAATTTTCTAGCTAGGAAGAAAATGGGTGTGCCTTGACAGGGGAGATTCCACCACTACTAAGTCAAGTTCTTAAATTCAAGATGTACTTGAGCCACAATCTAATATCTAAATGAAAAAGGGACTTTTGGCATAACCTCCTCCCACCTCAGAACAAGAGCACTAAGGTGTGAAGTGGATCTAGGAAGGGTCGAGAGATATAGTTTTAGTAGGCTATTTAACCCACAAATATTCCAAGACATGATCTTCATAGAGGTGGGGAAATGAGCGTCAGTAAACACCTAGTATTGACAAGAGGAGAGAAGACTCCCCCAAAGATAGTTTTTAGGTTGCACTTGATTCAAGAGACCCACCGAGGTTCTTTCCTTCCTTGAGGTAACCTCTCTAGCTACTTATTTGCATCTAGTATCCTTGTGGGACGGTCTCCGTATTTATGTCCACTCCACAAATCCTTTTCTTTTTCTTTGTTCCTTTCCCATTGACCTGAGTTGACAGTTCTTCCAAATCATCTTTTTTGACAGAGAAAGGGGATTCTAAATCCTTAAAACCTAGTAAAGTAAGAGAGTCCTAAATATTTTTATCGAAGGTTTCTTGATGTGAGTCATCTTCCTTGTCTAGAGAGACACACAATTTTTCTCCAATATCCATCTCTAATGTCTTAGGAGAAGTAGGGGGAAGGTCCACAACATCATTATCTTGAGACAAAAGAGTGGGATTATTAAGGGACACTAGGACAAGCAGATCAAATTTACTTTCCCTACAAGAGTCCTCAAAATGAAACTCAGACACAAAAGGGAGGGGCAATATTGACACTATATTTGAAGGTTCTAGAACCTCCCACATTATATGGTGGAGTAACTACCACAAAAACTATTTTATCTTTTCAGTTTTTCATTTTTTTGCAAGAGAAGCTAAGGTGAACAAAATTTCCACAAAGCTTACAAAGAAAAATAGTACTATCATACTTAATAGCCTAATTCCAAAGTCCCAACATAGATTTCAAGGTTATTGAGGAGGGTAGTAGCTTATTGATGGAAAAATTGACACAAATTCTAGAAAAAAAGACTTGATTTTTGGATCGTAACCCTATCAATAGCCAACAAACTCCCAAATGAGTTAGAGATTCCCTGGAAAAAATTCTAGTTCTAGAACTTGGGGGATGACTGTGAAACCTAATCCAACTCGGAGTGGTAGATCCTAAGTCCACTGAGGGGTCAAGGACAAGTTTCCATTTACAAAGGAAAAGGTAGTTTTATAGCTCTTATCCAGGGCCCATGGCCCACTAGTAAGGATTTTAATCATAAAGATAAAAAGAAATAAACCATTCAAAATGGCAATCACATTCACATCACCTTTCAATTTCCAATTTGAATAAATCCATATACATAGTTGGCCAATATTTGATGTGAAGGATAAAATCCTACCCATGAGAGATAACTATAGGCTTGCAATAGTCTTATCCATAATTTCATTTAGAACTTCAACCTAAAGGCCATCCATAACATAAAACACACTTAGATAAGCAGGGATTTAGGGTATTAAAGGGAACCATCACTGACTATTTTTTCCACATATGACATAAGCTTTTCCTCTGTAAAAGTGATTATAGCCTCAAACTAGGAGATGTACAATTGTTTTTAACATCCTAATACAAAGCACTAACAATTGAGTAGGTAGAAAAGAGTTTTTTTCCTGAGAAACCCACAACATAGTTGGGTTTCCCATTAACCAATACTAAAAACAAAGAGGTAGACTTGAAAGGGGAAACTAGTTCGGTCCCCCCACTAGAGAGCACCATGGAAAATAAGTAGACTACGTAAATTTGGAAAGTGATAGGAGTGCATGCAATAGAGTAGAGTAGTTGAAGAAAATGGTTTTTCTTTTTTTTAGAATATTTTCTTGTTACCCACAAATGAATCTTTAAATACTAAGACATAACAATAATTCATCAAAATGATTTTCAAGTTTTATAACATAGCTACTAAAAAGGGTGTGAGTACTAGTCTTGAGAATAATAATTGTGTTGACATGGGTGCTAATGTAGGCTAATAACACTATCTAAATAGTAAATATATAGGAATGTGGTTAAATGTTAATAAAACAAGGTTGAATGATTAAAATAAATATAAATAAGGATGAATTAGATAGGAAAATATATTAGGTTGTCAGTCAAACATAACACAAGAATATTCTACTTGATGATATGCAGTTATATTAAGACATTTTATTGAAACAAAATTTAAAATTAAATAGAAATTCAAATGAATATAAAAAAATAGCAAGAGCGGGTGCGAGAGCTAGAGCGAGTGGGAAGTATGGTGCAAGAGGAAATTTGAATTCCTCTGATAAGGTTTTTGAAGATGAGGATGGCGTTGATGAAGATGTGTGGGCTTTGGAGGTCTTTCAATCTCCTGTGGCTATGGATGCAACGATTTTCTACCTGGTGCAGTTGGTTTTCAAGATTTTTTCTGATTGGTGGATGGTGTTTGGTGCGATTCCCTAGGTGTTTTCTAAGTTCTTGGAGATTCTTCCTTTGGTTTCTCCAACCCCTATGGTCATGGTGGTTGTGTTTATGGGTGAGAGGGAGGAGGGGCATTTGGATCTATCTGGTGGCATTCCTAGGTGTTGCTTGCTTTGGGTTGTCTTCCTTTGACATTTGTGGTCCCCTATGGCTGTGTTTGGCTTCGTCTTAGGAGATTTCTCTTTGTAGTTTGGGAGTTGTTTTCACTCCCCCAAGTTGTGGGTGTTTTAATTTTGATATTGAGGGTTTCTCTCTACTATTTCTAGCTGGACTAAGTTGGGTCCTTTGTTGGTGCTTGTATAGGGCACTCTCGGTTGTATAAGTTTCTTTCAATGATTATCTTGAAAACCTAGTTTTTTCTATTGTACATTTGTCATGGGATGAACCATGCCTTGCTCATTAAAGGGGCTTTCTTATGTTTGGTGTTGTGCCCTTGTTGGGTTTTATTGTTGTGTTTGGTGCTATAGGGGATGTAGCTTTTTGGGCTTGTGTTGGCCTGTTGGGGGGTGTTTTATACTTATCCCCTTATCTCTATGGTTTATGTTTTAGAGCTTATTTCATGGTTTCCCCTCCGGAGTATGAAGTTGCTTAGGTCTATTGGAAAAAAAAAATTACTATTTTTGGATAAAGCCTTTGGAACTAGTTATTCTGAATGTTTTGGAGTGTGTTCTCTCTTTGTGGTGGGTTATTTTTTTCTTTACATCTATCTTCTTGTTTCCATATCTTATGATGATTAAGGTTGTTGCGAGTGCTTGGCCTACTGTAGTGGTTTTTGCTAGTTAGGTTTGTTCTCTAGAGGTAAATTTTTCTTTTCTTAGGTAGAGCCCACTCCTATTGAGTGGAGTCATTTTTTGTAGGTCTATTGGAACATCCTCTTCTCCTTTTCCTTTTCCTTTTGAGGTAGAGTTGGGATGAGCAGGATTTGGGTTGCTTTGGTGGTTTGACCTCTCACTTCTTCCTCCCCTATAAAGGGGGCCCCTATCCTATGGAGGTGGAGTGTGGGATGGTTTTTTAGAATGGATGGAGCTGCAAGATGTCTAATTCTTTTGAGTCACCTATGTTTCTTTGGTTTAAGGTCCTAGCTAAACGCGGATTGTAAAGGGTTCATGGTCCCTCCAAAATCTGTATTTTTTTTTGAAGGTCCCAAAAAACATGGTTAAGGGTTTAAGGTCCCTTTAAAACCTTTGGATTTTAGGTCCTAGGTAAAACCTATTTGTTTTCAGTTGAGGGCTCATGGCCCTTGTAATTCATTTGTGATGCTTGTGTTGTCTTGATAATTTTTTTAGTGTTGTTGATGGGTTGTTGTTGGTTTATAGTTTATCTTTGATGCAACATGTTTCTCTTGGATAGGGTTACAGGTCCCTTCAAAATTGTTATGGAATGGGTTTCAGGCCCCATCAAAACCTATTTTTCCCCTAATCAAAATCATAGATATATAAATTCTACCATAGCACACAAATATAATTTTATATATAATACATCTATATTTTATTTAAAATATAATATTATCAAGTGAGGTATTTATAATAAATAAAAATGATAAAATACAATTTCTTACTATTTTTCAATCAAATAATTAATTAATTCACATGTTTTACAATTTAAATAAATACAAAGAAGTATAACCCTTATTTTATATGTTTCTAAATTTCTCTAATAAAATTCATTAAAAAAACTACCACTTTAAAAATTATAAAGTTAATAAATTGATACGAAGGTCTAAATTTGGCAATTGATCTATAACCAATTCTTTTTTTCATGATAGTTATCCATCAAAAGATACCCTAAAATAATTACAACGTAATTTATTATAAAAATATGTATAATATATGTCACAATCATCTTATATAAAAATAATTATTAGAAATATCTCCTTTTATATGATAGTCTTCCTAAAATTTTGATTATATTTCACAATAGAAATATTTAAAAATGATCATATTACCATGACATTTAGACTATGATTGACATACCTAAAGTTAAATAAAAATTATGAATAAATAAAAGTAGAGAATATTTGAAATAAATGTTTGATGAACAATAATTTTTTTATTTCTTAAATATTTCTATATATTTTGTGAACTCAATAAGTATTGCACTTGGTTTACTTGTGATTGTAATAAGCACCCGAGTAAAGAAAATGATCATTATAGATTGAAAGTGAAATAATAATTATGTGTACATATTATGTATTATATCATATTTAATATATTGTATATATAAAAATATAATCATTCTAATATAGTTTGCACTATCTATACTTATAAATTTCTCATAATACGTAGTTATTATGATGATAATGGTGGAACTCACGAATTTTTTTGTGCAAAAGATTTAGGCTAGTAAGTCCACTACAAACATATGAGACTCAAAGAATCTAAAATTTTTGAAGAAAAATTTATGAGATTCTAGCTTGGTAGCTCCTAATTTATACTCTCTCTTTCATCCTCAATTCCCCTCAAAATTTGAGACATGGTCGAAAATGTAATGGTGGAAATGAATGAAATTTAAAAATATTTTTAATATATTCAATGTTAAGTAAAGTATACAAATATTTTAATTGTATTTTTTTTTTTATTGAAGAATTTTTATTTAGAGTTGGGTGTGATATTGGTGGAAATGAAATATATAGTTACATATATGAGAGACATAAAAAGAAAAGTTTTATGATAGAAAGGAGATATTTTTTTATAGAAATTATGTTTTAAGACGAGTATGAAAAATTCAATGTATTTATAGAAAAAAAATTAGAGGTAATTATTAATATTTCATGATCATAAGTGATAAAGGATAATTTTACTAAGTAAAACCTTCAAGAATGCATCATGATTTGATAAATCTTCTTTGTTGAGATATATATGGTCTAAAAGACTAGTAAGCCAACTATGAAGGACATGTAGTGACAACATGTTGGAATATCTTTATGCATATGTTTTTTTCCAAGCCATGAGGAAAATTTATTTTCCTTTCATCTTACAAATATCTCAACTAAAAACCTTCTTGGCCTAAGTAGAGCTAGATGAGTAGAAAATTTAAGATACTCTTATCAGCTTTCCAAAACGACCTATGTTTTCCTCTAGAATCTAATATGATTAAAGCTTAAACTTGTTTTCATAGGATTTTTCATCAAACTTTATCTTCTAGATTTATGGGATGTTATTTTGAGCACCAAGATAGTAGATATAAGAGCTAATGATCTATGTCTAAGAAATCATTAAAAAATATATTTCTTGTTTAAGTCATACATTGTAAGAAAATATCACTTAGTGAAAAATATTAGTAGAATATGACATAAATGATTTTTAATAAATAAATAAATAAAAATTACAAATCGAATCTACGTCAAAAATTTCACAAGTCACTCATTTAAATTGTCCTTAATTTCTTGTTAATTTTTTCATAATGATAAGACTGTCATTAATGTTAAAAAAGTGATTCTAGGAAACATAAGATGCACAAGGATGATACACAATATTATTTTTTCACCCATAAGAGAATGTCTTTATATGCTTTGACATAACAATAATTCACAAAAATGAGTGTAGCTCACAATGGCTAGGAAAATGGGTGGGAATGCTAGTTTTAAAACAATAAATGAATGTATTGACATGAATACAAATATAAAGTAATAAACTATACATAAATGTAAATATATAATAATTTGTGTGAATGCATAGAAATAAATGTAAATCAAAATGAAAAAATCAGTAAAAAATATTAGATTATAGAAAAAGTTAATACAGGAATAATATTGTATCTTTCCTCCAGACATAGAACACACAACGAACCTCTTTCTCCATTTCTCACAGCATGGTGGTCAAAGGAACTTCAAGCAGAAATATAAAATGAATAACTCTAATTTGCATCCGAAGAAGTGCAATATATATGGAAGCACTATTAATTTTAGTGTTAAAAACGAACAAAATAGTTCGCTCATATACTAATGAAAACTATAATAGTAAATCGAGTAGCCGACCACAACATGCAAAATGATGAACTCCGCATAGATAGAATTCCTAGAGAAGATAAACTCCTGCCATTTATTCACAGATTTTCTTTTAAATATCGCAGACAAAAGCAACACGCCAACTGTAGCTGGTGGTGAGATTGCAAGAAGTATCTCGTTTCTCCAAAGCCTTCTATATTCGTGCGAAGTTTCCTTGTTCCATTTCAAGTTCTGGGGTATTATGACGAGAATAAGAGCGGTGACGAATGCTACTACCGTCCACAAGACTGAGACTAGCAAGGTCATCCCGGACATATGGCACAGTGCCGACGGTCTCGCCAAATAACTTTCTCCGAACAGTTGTCGAACTATCCACGCCACCACCACTAGAAAGGAGGTGATGAAGGCCGCAGTGTCAGAGTATATGAAAATTTTGAAAAGCTTATTAAATGCCAGCTTGGCAGCTCCATAGTGATTACTGTCTTTATGATCAGTCTCTATTCCCCCAGGAATTTGAAAGATGGCAGCAAATGTGACGGTCGCAACCAGCGATGCCACCACCATGTGTGTATTCGCTATATCTATCTCCTTGACTTGCTTGGAATCATCGGTTGGATCAGAAGTGGTATTCCATTTTTCCATGAGACTCAACTGAATACCTCCTACGCCTTCTAGTATTTCTACAATCTTGGCAGAATTGGGATTGTCTTTAGCTGTTGCAGATGCAATGTCAAATGCAGTCATGTCTTCACCATTTAAGGCATTCACGTTTACACCTGGAAATGAGACAAGGTAGTCTACCAGCTGCACCCACCACAAAATAATGTTACATAAGTAATCAATTATCATGCATCAGCAATGAATGAAGCACTAGACATGAACACGAAATTTTATTGATGCATCATTAAACATTCAAGGTGTGTAGTTGTAGGAATGATGGTACTGAATGAATGTAATAATATATTAAAATTTACATGTTAACGTGACTAAAAATAGTTCTTCTTTGTTTGTATTCTAAATTGTAATCAAATAATCTATAAAACTTGTGAAGGGTTGAATCTAGGGTATTGGGTCATTTTTGCACATGTGAATATGATCTATAGTTCATAGATTTAAATTGGAATAGTGCATTGCTCCTTCTTTGTTATTTGTTTGCTAATCTTTAAATTGGAATAGTGCATTGCTCCTTCTTTGTTATTTGTTTGCTAATCTATACTTCATTAAATGCTAAGGACTAGTGGTCTTTACAAAAATCTATTGAAGATTACAAAATTATGAAGGTTGTGTTTTCTTAGTACAAAATCTTTAAGAAGATTAAAGTAAATATTCAAATAGAAAAGAATAATTTATCCATATTAATAATGGAATCATCTAGATCTCATTTTGTACGACTACCCTTTAATATTTGTGCTCTATAGGAGCCTCTAAAATAAAATAAAATTAGAACTGTGTAGGATATATCATTCATCTAACAATAATCACAAATGTGAACTAAATGCTACTAAAAAATATCATGTGAAGAGAAAGGAAAGAGTAGGCTTAGAGAAATTCAACCTATATGAGAAGTAGAAATGCTCCACCTAGCATGAAATTTGTGGGATATGCCATCTTTGGTTTTGTCGTGTCATGGTATGTAATAATGATTGATTAAGTTATGATAATGAGTATTTGTAGTAATCTCTACTTATTTATAATCTTAATAGTGTACTATTAATGACAAGATTTTATCCATTCGATTGGTTGTGGATCTATTAGATGTAAGTTGTTTGAGGAAAGGGGAATTTTTTTAAATACAAAATATAAATGTAAGCATGTAAATCATGTAAATTAATAATTGAAATGAATTCATAATATATCAAGTTACCATATTGAATAGTAAATATGGAAAACACAAGGCTCAGATATTATCATCAAGGTGTGTAACATTCCCTCCATCACAAGAAAATAAGGAATGGTGATGTGACCCTCAAAGGATAGAAATTCCGGTGCATATTTATTTTCTTGTATTTAGTTATTTACTCTAATATATAAGTGTGTGTTTGTGATAATCTTTCCCAGGTAAGGAATCCATTAGGCATCTACTTAGGGAGGTATTGTGTATTATAATTTCCTAGTTTGATGGATGTATACTACGCACATGACTATGCCTCTTATTATTTATATTGGTTGTACATTCACATCTACTGGTAGATATCCTATATTTACCCACTTGTAGCTCAATCCTGAGAATCTAATACAAATCATTAAACTTCTCTTGTATATTTATAATCACATCTTTACTATAATAGATTAGTCACATGTATATTAGTTTTTTTCATGAGTAGTTTAGATTTTGTAGCTTGACTATGTCATCAAATACTAAGAGATTTTCCCTATCAAAAACTATTATGTGCCATTATGGAGAGTAAATATTTCTTACAAACGTAGAATGATATTATCTTGTATTTTTAATTTATCCAAAGAACAAGAATAAGCTCAAAGAGAGATTGCGATTTTTGGGCTCGCTTTCTTGGCATCATTTGGAATCTCATCTAGTAAATGGTGTGTTGGAATTGTTGATTGAACCCCACAACTCCTAGAAATCACCTATAAGAAAATTATCATATCATGAAAGAATATCAAAGCATTGATTTTCTCAACAAAACAAGAATTCTATTGATGCATAAAATTGAATGAATGATTAAAATGAACTATCAATCCTTATGAAAAGGAGATAGAAAATGTAGACCTAAAACATGTGCTATATTTAGCCAATCTAATCATGAAAAAGTAATTCCTAAGTTTAGCCTAAGTAATTAAAGTAATACTTGGGAAATAATAGTTAATTAATGACTAGTGAATAGTTAGATGATTATCCTAATTACTCAAACATGGTGGAGTAGTTCCTAGAGCACATCATTATGTCAAGATCAATATATTTTTAGGTAGTATCTACAATAGTTTTAAGGGGTAGTTTTCTATTTGGAATCTATAAACTAGTCAACAATAACATTTTTTTTCAAAAACTATCCCTACCATTGTAACTAGAAGGTTTATAAAACATAAGATAATGTATTAATCAATTATTTACAACTTTTATATAGCCATCTTATAAAAAAATTCTTCCTAAAAAATATTATTTTCCATCTTGCATTTCTATTTTCATTCTTGATGCATAGGTTCTAGAGGTATGTCTTTTGGTGAGTTTTATAAATTTGATCAATATTGTATTATAAAATCATATCAATGATAAAAAAAATTTGGACGCACACTATATAGGAGTACAACCCCTTAAACTCTCTACTTTTTGTTTAAGTTAGCTTATCCCTTTTCTAAATCTATTTGCAACACCTTTTATCATATTCTATAATGGTATACTTCACAAGATGGGAAAATTATTATTATAATAAGGAAAATTACATATCCTTATTATATTTTTATGTCTATTTTAGATTCCCTCACCTATATGTAATTTTCATTTTTTCTTTATTGTTTTTCCTATCTTATTTCATCATGACCATCCTTTTATTCTTTCTAATCAATTCACTTATCCTTGGTTATACTTCATAATTGTTTCCCTTCATTTATTTTTCCCCCTAACATATGTCCTAACCCCTCATCTAATTTTTCAACTGTTTCATCCCAATATACTCCCCTTTTGATCCTTAATTTGTTGTATGTAGCCTCATATTATGTGTAAAATTCATCCTTTTTTCATTCTAAATTAGGTCTTGATATGTAATTGCACCTAGTGTGTACACCCACCCTTATTTGGTTTTTCAATCAAAGAACTTTCCCAAAATTTAATACCTAATATGATAGCCATTTGTTTTTTATGTCCCTAATAAGAGTTAAAATATAAGGAAATTAATTTCTAGGGCTTCTCCCTAATAGGATTTAATCCCAAAAGTTCCAAAGGATATTCTTTATAACTAGCCACCTTTCCATCACTTTAACATAAGAAAAGTAAAATTTTGCATTAGTCATAAAGATTTTTTAATTTTTTTCCTGCATGATGCACTTACAATACTTAAAAAGTACTTAGATTGAGATAAAATAATCCTAATATCTCTAATAATTATATTTTACTCTTTTAGCATTGCTACAATATATTTCTTAGGTTTTCAATTATGTGAAAATTTTCATTTTATATTTTCTATTGAATTGAAATTATTTTTATTTATTTATTTGCAGATAACTCTTTCTCTATCTCAACTCTATATTTTTCCCCCTTCACCATTCCAATCCTTTACATCCTTAGAAACCATTTCAATTTTTTGTCACCTTCCAATTTTCACATCTCCACACTTCCTCCTTGAAAGCCTTATTTGTAGCGTCAATCTATTTTCACTTGATTTGATTGAAAGCCTTCATCATCAAACCAAGATTTTTATAATTTTATTCCTTTGAAATATACTCTACTATTATTAATTTTATATTTTATTGTGATTTTACCATTTTTGTGCATTTATCATTAAATTTTTTATAGTTACAATATTCCTTTTGCCATGTTTTTGAGGTTTTTAGCCATAGAGTAAAATTACAAAGTTGTGTCACACAATTATAAAGGAATCAACCAATAGTGATAAAAAAATTCTAACATGAAGCACTAAAAGGTGACATATGTTTTTAATTTTCAAATTGTGTAAACTAATAAAATGTTTATTTTGAAGTGTGTTTTATATTTGCATTTTGAAAAAAATAAAAATATTTCATATTTTTTAAAAAATTGACACTTAGTTGTTGATAAAATGTTGATGAAAAAAAATTAAATGAGACATCTCTCTTTATAAGGAAAATTTTATTTTTATCCTTCAATTTTTTTTTTTTATATTTACAAATTAACATTTTATTACATGGATTTATTTCTTCTCAAATTTGATAAATAATTTAAAAAATGTATATATTAAGATATGTCTAAATCAAAAGCACATTTGCTTCTATGTGATGTCACCTTTTCATCTTAACTACTTATCATAGATAGAAAAAATACCCATCTTGACATAAAATATTTTATCTTATACATGCAACTTTTTAATTTTTCCCCATAGCCTTTCCATAACTTCATTGAATTTCTTTAGGATTGTTGCTTACAAATCTTATAAAAATAACCTTCAACACACTAAAACTAATTTTAAGCCATCACAAGTCATGAACTTCTATAACCTTTCTCCCAAACCTTTCTCCCACCCTTTCTTGTCTTTTTCTATTTCTATGAGCCTTTGAATAGGACTTAGTTCAAATCATAATTTAAAAATTGTGAATTTATTTTATTAGATTTATCAACTAGAGTAATTCTTAAAATTAAATAAGGGAATGAATAAGAAAAAAACCTGATTTAACCTTTAATTTTCTATGCTTTGCGTTAGTAAATTTGTTAGTGTAGGTAAAATTTTGAAGGATTTTTATAGTATGTAAATATATATTGAAGGAAACCAACCATCAAATTAAATGATGTTTTAAATTCTTAGAAATTTAATTTTTATTTTCTATAATGAAAAAGCTACCTTAATAGACAATTTATTGCCTTTTTAGATTCTGAAAGAAAAATTGGCCTCCTAGTAAGCCACTAATTACCCATTTTAGGACCTTAATCATTAACTTTTTTACCCTAGATGAACATTAAAGGTTCATAGTAGATTCTTGTATTCATATTAGGTCATGTACAAAATCCTTAAGTTCTAATGAGTGAATATTACATGTCTTTCCTTGCTTAAATATTTTTGTCTAAGCTAGAATTTGAATCCTAAATTGGATGAGTGAATATTTGTATTGCATATTTTTCATTTACTTGTCACATAATGGGGGCTTTAATTTTATGTTTTTTTTCTTTTATTGAGGTTTACAAGGTGTAAATTTATCTTGTCTTCTTAATCAACCTCATGACAACTAACTTGTAGAGCTCCAACAAAAATTAATTTTGTAAATGCACTCATATAAAGTTCCATAAAACAAAATGTGTGTTCCTCATTGAAGGATTTTCAGAAATTATTGTACATACACTAAATTATAAAGTGTAATAAGGAGATATACCATCACAACATGGATTCTTGTGATTTTCATCTCATGCTCATGTCTTGGAGCACACCTTGTACATCTTTACATTCCTTACACACTCTTGATATCAATTTGTTTTCTTATTTCTCTTAGAATGAAGGGGTACTATGATGTGTTATGTTAATGCTTCTTTCAATGAAGTAGAGGAGGAATCTTCTTTATAGGAGGCCTCATTAACCTTCTATCTTGGTCTCTTGAATGGGGGATTATTTTAGTGGAACACATTTTGAGATTCTAGTACTCCTTATCATAGTGCTATCTATATTATCAACTTCATAGATTTTGATAAAATTTGTGTATATTGGTTGAGTAGTGTTCATATGTTCACTCATGCAATATTTTGTATCTCACATCTTGATCCACATTTTTTGGAGATCCATTGATTCTAATAGACACCAATTCATCATTGACAAAGATTAAAAATTTGACATGCTTCAAGATTTCTTCATCATCATGTTCCTTTCATCAAGGGACATATTTTCAGAGCGTCTTAAATCCTTCTAATTTCTCTTTTGTAGAGGATTTTGTTCTCACTAGTTTTTCTCCTTTACTCCACTTTATGAGAAACTTTGTACATGGGTACTTAACATGGCCTCTATCAAGGACCCATTTCTACCTAATTTCACTTTTGTGATCTCCCCAAGTATCACTTAAGAGGGAGTGTTAGTGTGAATAATTAATCTATTCACTATTAAACTTAAGTATACATAGGTTGATGGTTACACAACATATTGTCTAACTGAATGTGAAACCTTATATAACTCTAGATGTTACCAATTTATTTTGCTAACCTAATGCACACACCTTTTAAGGTTGGAAGAATTTTTATCTCACCTCAAAGGTCACTCAAAACTTGGCACACAAGTTTGATGACTTGGTCATGGAGGTTGTTTGTTTGCACACTCCAAATGTTCCTAAGGTTGAAACCTATAGGACATGTGTCTACTCTTTTGTGCTATTTCATGGGGTACTTGTCAATTCACCTCATAGGTGGATTGCCTCATCCTTTCTTATATAAGAAAGTATTTATATTCAATGTAACTTGGGTTGACAAAATATAATACTGCACATTGTTCATGTGCTTGTCTCTTATCTCTTAGATCTCCTAATTATTATACCCTTCTCTTAGACTCCTACTCTTTCACCACTAATAATATAACAAAATATAAGTTGTAAGGTGCTTTATAACAATAATACAAATATTATTTTATTTAGGATTATAAGTGAAACATCAAAAATTGTTTCTCTATGTTTTATGAGATAGAACCACCAATTTCCTCCAAGTTTCATTGAAGGAAAACTTGGAGATCTCAATTTAGAGATGAGATTAGGAAAATATATCTACAATAGGGTTTTGTAGAGGTGTGATTAAATACTAAAAGGGGGTTCCCCACCAAGAAAAGGCTTGGAAATAAATAAATGCAATGATATATAAAACTAAGTATGCAATCCAAGATATAAAACTAAAAATCTGAGGAATGAACTAAGAAAGGATAGAGGGCCACCTAGAAAATTGAATAAGGGCTAGATCCTAAAAGTATAATTTTGAATGCACACTGGGACTCATACGCCAGTAGGGATGATTTAGTCCTAGTTTAGGGTTTCTAGGCAAAAAGTAGAATTTCATTTTGACAAGTCTAAATTTTCTAGAATTCAGGAAAAGTTCTATACTAGGACTCATATGCCACAAGTGGTATATTAGTCTAATTCTGCTTTTTTGGAAACTTAAGATCCGTATCTATTCTCTTGTCTTTTTTCTTCCTTCGAAACTTTCTTTCTAGATTTGAACCTACTAAAAACCTGCAAAACAAAATATTGTATTGATTTACTTATGAGGGGTTTCCCTCATTCAAACCACTAGTTTGGTAGTTATACCTTAATGAAAATAAGAGACTTTGAAAGTAAAAATGAGTGCAAGCACTAATATTAACTATATCTAAGATTAAGATATCTAAAATGCTATGAAACCTTATTCTAATGTGCTAGAATAAGATGCATAAATGAAACATAGAGATTATGAATCACTTTGGGAGATCTCTAATCACCCTAATAAGCCATAATAATGCATGTATCTTCCTTAAGGTAGAAATTAGAATGATAATGGAGGATGGAATCACTTAGGAAACAAGTCATTAGGATTGGCTTGATGGATTTGCATCTCCCCAACCTAGAATCCATCATGATTCACCATAGACAACCATCATCAATCCTTGACAGTGTTAGATATTGAATTGAAAATGTTAGATATCAAGAAAATGTATGATTCACCAACTTCAAATTTTCTTGATCCCAAATTCCAACATCAACCAAAAATTGAATAAAAAAACCTTAATTTCGTACTCAAACCCTATAAAGAGGCCACACGGGACTCATACGCCACTTGTGGTGTATGGGTCCCACCTATGGGGACTCATATGCCCAAGGTGGTGTATGATTCCTAACCTAGGTTTTTAGGGTTAGAAAATGTCAGGATGTTAGAAAATTGAATTCCTTTTTTGATTTTTTTGGGATTTCAACTGAAATAAGCCTCGGGATTTGAAATAAAGGGTCTTAGGGGCCTATTAATGATGAGTTAAAGGGTCATGAATGTGATGGTACTAAAATAGGTTCAAATTAAGTGTGAAATTGTACCATTTCCATGAAGGGAATACAATTTTCTACACTAAAATAAGTATAAATTTACTTAAAAGTCATATCTTAAGAAATTGAAGATTGTATTGTCAAAAAATGTCATCATGGATAATTTCACACTTAATTTAGGAATAATTAATATTAAAATGAGCTGAAGGTCGCCCTAATCTAGTGTTATAATGTGTTGTACACATCCACATTGGATTTAGGGCCCGTTTAAGCTAAATAAACCTAACTTTGCCTTGATTTAATGTTGTAAACTGTATTCATTTACACCTTCATTTCAAATTTAGGGCCCTTATACCTAATTTTTCCTAAATATAGTGTTTTAATGTGTTTTACACATTCACATTGGATTTAGGGCCCTTTTAAGCTAAATAGACCTAATTTTGCCTTAATTTGATGTTGTAAAGTATATTTATTGAAACTTTCACATTGAATTTTGGGCCCTCTTGCGTTTATGACCTTTATATCATCACTAATAGGCCCCTAAGACCCTATATTATGCATCTCGAGGCATATTTCAACCAAAATCTCAACATCGACCTCAAATAGACTTAATTTCTTAACTCCTTAACACTTTCTCTCCAAAAATTCCCTATGGGACCCATATGCCACAAATGGTATATGAGTCCCATTTGGCCCCTTTTTAGGGTTTTGAGTGGGAAATGAGGGTTTTAAATTCAAATTTATTGAATCCTCTGGGATCTAATAAACAGTAACTTGAATGGATTTCCTATATAAACAAGGTCTAAAATCATTATTTCATTAAGCGTTTATGATATCAAGTCAAGCACTCAAGAGTTTTAATAATTCCAAGACTTCACAAGAGTGTCAAGAAAGCATTCAAGATCATTTCTAAGGCATTCAAAGGTGGAATTATTTACCAATTTGTGTAAAAATTCAAGATCCATCATCATGTCAAGGTTTTCAAGCAAAAATCTTGTTGGTGAGCTATTTTTGTGATGTTCCATTCAAGATCCAAGATCAAGCATTTTTATACACTTATTTCAAGATCTAAGATCCACATCCTTCATGGCCACTTCATTTTAGATTGTTGATCCACAAGAAATCATTCAAGGTATCATTGTTCATGTTTCATGTTCCATGCTTCATGTTTAATGTCCTTATTTTATTCTCATAATTCGGTTTAATTACCTAAAAGAGGTTTGACCAAGGAAAACCCCTCATAAGCAAATCAAGTCTATATTTTGTTTTGTAGGTCTTTTCATAGATTTAGATCTAGAAATTAGTTTGGAAGGAAAGAGAAAATATTGGAGCATAGATATGGACTTTGAATTCCTAAAAAGGATAAATATGACTGATATGCTAGGAGTGGCATATGAGTCCCACTATAGGTATTTTTCTAGATTTTTATAGTTTTAGATACCCTTTTTCTAGAAACCAGTTTATGCCTAGAAACCTTGATCTGGGACTGATATGCCCAGACTAGTGTATGAGTCCCAATGTTAAATTTTTTTAGGATTTTAAGTGTTTCAAAGCTCATTCCAGCCTACTTCAAGTTTCCAAGTGCATAATTTTGAGATCTTACCTTTATGTTCTAGTTTACATGTATTTTTAGGTCATTTAGTTAATGATTGAATCATATTAGGGTTAAGCATTACATATTTCATTTAGTTAGTGTTTCCACGCTCTATCTTGGTGGTGAAACCCTCATTAGTTTACAATTAGACCCCAAGAAATCCCTATTCCAAGATCTCTTTCTCCTTTGCATACTTGAGGTTGAGATCTCTAGGGTTTTCCTTGAATAAGAACATTTGAAGTTTGTTATTATATCTCCCTAGCATAGAACCATAAAAAATCATCCTTTCATTTTGGTGAACTCATAGTTAGGACATCATCATCCTAGATATTTCTTCCATTAACTTTGCATTAGTTAATTGGCATTCCAAGGTTTCTAAATTTTGCATTAGTGAAAGTGCATATAGGTTGCATTTTTGCATCTCAAGCCATAGAAAATCATATAAAATCTACATTTTCACTTAGGTTACAACTCATACAAACTAAAAAGCATAATAATTACTTAAAATTTCATGGAAATTGTGAAATAAACCCTAGCTGGGACTCATATGCCCCTCTAGGAGATTTATTCCGAGTTCAGATTCTAAATTACCTTTTACAACATTAAAAACCTCATTTTTGTGCTTCCTAAGCTTGTTGGTAACATATAGTATCAATTTGGAAAGTTTCAATAAATTTTGTTTTATGTATCTAGGTCAAATCATCGAAGTAGTGTAGTAGTCTTTTAAAAATAATTTCAAAAATTCCTTTCAATAGTAAAAATATTTAGATATGTGGGCCATTTATTTACATTTTAAAGAATTTCATAAATTAGATAGTTTACTTTTTCATATTAGCATGTTTCCTTTTAAGTGATGTGGTTCTGATATGATTAAGAATGGATTGCATAAGTACATCCCCTCTTGTGAGTTCAATTTAGAGTACAAAAATGAGGTCATTAAAAAGCATGTTAGTCATCATTCTACTATCTTTCATAGTTATGAGAAAATCTAAGAGAAATTGGATCAAACCATTGACACAATCCTTAATATTGCATTTCCCATTGGTGAGGATGGTATGATACAAGAAGATAAAAGCATAGATAATCATGAAAGCCATAATTGTTCTTCTCCCAATAACTCTCCTATGAGTAACAAAGGTATCATGGTGAAATAAGATACAATCAATGAGAATCATGAGAGTCTTGATTGTCTCTCTCTTCCTCCCTATTGGGAATATATTATGAAACACAAAGATAAGATTATAGAAACATTTCTAAACATCACCTTACCTAGTCTCCATTCATCCCTTGCAAGTGAGAATGTTTTAGAAAAATAGGATGAAATCATAGAGATCTATGATAATCAAATTTTTCCTTCTCCTAATATCCCTCCTTGATGTTGGAACCATTGAAAAAAGGGGAAGCATGCTATCATATGGTTTAGGACATAGAGCACACCCAATTTCAAGATATTCCACAAGGATAACCCTAGAGATCTCAATGCAAAAAAGAAAGAGATCTTGCAATAGGGTTGTCCTAGGGACTAAATGTAAACAATGAATACTGAGGGGTTTACCACCAAGTTAAGACTTTGAAAAGATAATCGAATGGGAGATGAAACAAAAAACCCTAATATTATGAAAACTTGAATTAAATGACCTAATAATGCATATAAAAGAAAATAACAATCTGTAGGATGAAATGTGTGCACCTGAAAATTTGAAGATGATTGGAAGGAGTCTTGAAATGATAGAAATTTTGACTTCTTAACCTAGTGGGACTCATTCACCATTCTGGGCGAATTAGTCCCAATTCTAGATTTTTTCACAAGAGTAGGTTTTGGACAAAAGGGTATTTGAATCTGTAATTTTTTTGAAAAAGCCCTATAGTGGGACTCATTCATCACTTGTGGCAAATGAGCTGAGTTTATATTTTCTAGACCTTCGAGATCTGAATCTATTCTGCTCATTTTACTTAATCTACTTCTCTAGGTTTCCAGATCTGAAACTCTAATTTTGGGGTTGTAGTTAACATTTTTTGAAGATTCCAACCTTGCAAATGAGGAGAAAATTCAAACATCTTTCTCCAAGATTGTAACCTAGTCTTCAATGATATTTCAACCTCTAAGACACCTAGATATGCAATCACACAAAGAGAGGGAAAAAATATTGATTGTTAGGGATTATCCTTGAAAAGATGCATTAAATGAGGCATGATTGGATATTGATTGTGTTAGGATTATCCTTGAAAAGATGCATTAAATGAGGCATGTGGATGATAAATAAGGCCAGTTAAAGCATAAATAAGCCCAATTATTTATGAGAACTCTAGAAAAGTGTGAAAGTTTGTTACAACACTAGAACATTTTAAATGAGCCATGACTAAGGTTAAAAAGAGATTTTATTAGGTTCAATTAATTATTAAGACCTCATTTAAAAGTGTGAAAGTGTTTTATAACACTTCACAACACTTTGGAAAGGTACCATTTAAGTTCATTAGTTCACAAGGGCCTAAGAGCTAATGTGAATGTGTCAAACACATTACAACACTAAATTAAGGAACCATTAAGCTCAATTTTACAAGGAGGGACCAAACAAGCAAGGAAAAGTAAAAGGGATACTTTTTTCATTGCCACATTTAGCCCCCACTTTAGTGAGAGGATGATCCTGATTCAAACTCACACTAAATTAATTATTCAAGAGGGGTCCAATTATAACAATGAGGATGGTATAGAATGATAAAGATCAAGGGACTAGTCAAGCCCCAAGGTCCAAGATCCTACGTCAAACTTACATGAGCAAAAAATGACACACATAAGGTGTATCATATGGAGCAAAAAAAGATACGCAAACATACAATGCCAATAACTAAAAGAAAGGAAAACAAAAAAAATGTAAAAATAAAAATGAGGTAGATGAAGCTTTGACCATTTGTCCAACTTGATGTGGATCAGATCTAGGATTTTTTTTTCCAAAAATGCACTCACTCTGAGGCAATGGAACTCTTGGTTGTCTGATGGGTGAGTAATCAAAGAAGGTCAAACACATATGACTGATATATGCACTCACACACACATGCAAGTGGCTAAGGGAAAGCCATGCCCTCATTGAAATTCCCATCAAATTATACCAAAGTTATACCTCCTAATAAATTTGATAAGGTACCACACAATAATGACCTTCGAGCTTCATGAGATAAGAAAAAATTTTTATGCTTGGAGCTCATGAACAAAAAATGAACTTCAAGCTTCATGAGGCAAGCAAAACTTTGTATGCTTCAAACTCATGAGCAAACAAAATGGCTCAACATGCACATGCAAAGTGTGTTATACAAGGTGGTCATATATGATTGTTGTGAATGTGAAATAGTGTAAGTTATGTTCAAAGGTATTTTTCTTAGTTCATGAAAGGTCTCTTCTTAGGGAACATCATGCCTCATGTCTCCAAGAGAGGAAAATCCAAAGAATTATCACACTCTTGGAGGATATCAAGCGAAGAGAATGCATTGCCAGAAGAAAAAAAATTGTACCATGATGAAACATGAGTGTAAATGTATTCCCCCAATTTAAAGTGGTTGCTAACACCATTAATGTGAGAAATTTCTTTAAAGTAGAAGAAGACATGAGAGCTTATTCATAAATCCCTATGCCAAGTTATACACATGTTTTTGAATAAAAATACATCATGAATGAGTATGTCAAATGTGATTCAACTTCAAGGCATGTCATCCACATCCCAAGATTACTCTTATATGTTCATGAAAGCTTATCAAATAGGCCAAATGAGATAATGACAAGTGACATACGAGGACAAGGATACCTAGCCCCTTGCCCCCACTTAGTGTAGGTTAAGGATGAGTTGAATAGGATGAAAGTAAGTGCCAATTAGAGGAACTAGGTGCTTTAACGTAAGGAAGAGAACCACATTCCTTAAGATGTTGAATTCGATTACTTAACTTTCCTTACATTCATTAGTAGCATTACCATGAACTCTATGATATGCACAAAATGAATTCTTTAGTAAAATTTCTTTCGTGTTCTGGAGGAAGGGATATCAAATGATCTTGGAGGAGTCTCAACAAGATACCCTCTTTATCAATAGTATAATATGTTCCTTATTTTTTTGACAAAGTTATCTCTTTCTTAGTACACGATGTCATACCTACTCAAGATTCTTCATATTGTGATATTTTTTTCTCTCCTTTACAGGATGGTGTAAAATCTATCGAACTCGAATCATTGATATTTTTTGTGATGGTATTGACATTAAGAAAATATTTCTTTTTTTTTTGGGTTTCTTGCATAGAATAATAATTAGGAGCATTTATGTCTATCAATTTAGGTTGTACTATTGTTAAAGTCTTCTTAGAAAAATATTCTATTAGAGTGTTGATATTGAGCAAAGACTTGCTTGTTTCTTTCGAAGGACAGTAACCAAGACCACTAGTATTTTCTTGCATGTGAGGCTCTATAGGGACACATATAAATTGTTCTCTAGCACCACATCCTTTTTCACTATATCCAGGTTTTTTCATAAGTTCATAACCTTTTCCATAAAGCTTTTTCATTTCTTTAGGATTTGGTGGTTGTTGATAGTCAATTTTGTCAAAGATTTTTGTGTAATTTGTTTCATTTTCTAAAGTGGTTGAGGTGGGTTCTTTCAAAGGGTCCTCCAAATTTTGTGTTGAAATTAACACTTTTTATTTTCCCTTTTCAAACTCTTTGTTTATGATATTGTGTTCTCCCATGAATGTAGATGTAAAATCAAACAATCCCAAATCATATAGAGATATCATTTTGAAAGGTTTATGACATGTAGCTTTTTTTTCTTCTTGCACGACCTCCACTTGTGTAGTTGGTGTTAATGTTTTTGAAGGATTTTCCTTTTTTTCTCAATGTTTAAACAACTATTTGGGTCAAGATTAGCTTCAAGTGTGTATACTTTGTTGTTGTAAATATAATTCATTTTATGATGAAGAGTAGAAGGCACCCCATTCATTGCATGAATTCATAGCCTTCCTAAAATAATATTATATGAAAGACCATGATGCATAACATGGATCAATGTCTCTAATGTGGCCTTTCTAGTTGTAATAGGAAAAGTGATCACACCAAGTGGTGCTTTCGTACATTATCAAATCCCTTAATTGATAAAGAATCATGCCTAATTTTTTATTTATCAACACCAAGCCTATCCAAAAGGTTTGTGCTACACACATTAAGAGCATAGCCATTGTTGAATAGGGTTCACTTTATCCCTATTTTGTTGTATTTAGCTATTATTATAAAAGAGTCATTATGTTTTTTTACTTCCAAAGGGAGGAGTTCACTTTGGTGGAAAAAAATTCATCATTTATTCATTGAATCAAGGCTACAATGTCATTTGGTTGTGCATTAGAATGGATAGGAAATTTTTCTAAAGAATTTTGAATCATGTTATGATAGTGAGGGGAAGAGTGAATAAGGTCCCACAATTATATCTTAGTGGGAATATTATTAATTTGTTCACCAAGATCATACTCCTTTCCACTTTGTGTCGCCAAATGAGGGGGGGCAGGCAAGATAGGATTAGGCAATGTAAGGGATGTTGATGGTGTTTGTCTTGGTTGTGGGTTATTTCAAGTGTTATATGTATGAGAAATGGTATTATTCTTAGGTGGGTAAACGATAAGTTTGCATTTGTTTTTGGTTTGTGGTTTGTGTGAAGGTAGAAAAAGAATTAGAGGATTTTGAGGATGTCCAATAGGGTATGTAGGAGGTCTAATAGTCAAGGGTGATCTAATGGACACTTGCAAATTCATAACCTCAGCAGTCTTGGTTTTGATGTATTTCCAATAAAGGGAAATAGATAGAATCACCTTTTTTATCATCACCTAAGGAATCCACATTACTACTGTTGTCTTTTTATTGCACCATGATATCCTCCCTAGGAGGAGAGTTGTTAGGAGAAATAAAAACCAAATTTTCTTGACATTCAAGGATTGGTTCTTCCAAAATTAGTTCATCACAAGTAGGGTAATGATCAATGGTTGAATAGCCTTGCTTAATAAGGGTTTCCCTAGGTGAAAAAGGAAAATTAAGATTCTCATGAATTTCATTCATCAAAGTGGCTTCTTCACAACTAGGAGAGATACTAGGAGAAGGAAAAGTATGATTTTCATGATCATTTATGATTTCATTCCTTTTTCCTATAATGTCCTCCAAAATAGGAGATGAAACATAAAGAGGGTTGTCATAGATCTTTAAGTCTTGATCATCTAACACCAACATATCCTCCCTAGTTATACTTTCATCCTCTAAAACATTATCACAAGAGGGGAAAATGTTGGGAGAAAAATGCAGACTAGTTGAAGTTTAAATGGTCTCTTGTGTTATTTTATCATCTTGATTACCATTGGTCGTTTCTTGTTGGTCATCAATGTCTTTCCTAATAAGAGAGGTAGAAGGAGAGAAACAACTAGGATTCTCAAAACTCTCAATGATTGATTATTATAACACCAAAGTATCTTCTTTGACAAAAGGAGAGATATTAGGAGAAGAATGAATATGATCATTATGAATATACAAGGTTATATTCTCTTTTACTAAAACACTCTCATAGGGAGGGGATGTGAAATTATTCTTAGCATGCCTAGAAAGGTAAGGTAATAACATTGTTTGTACAAAAATGAAAATAACTTCTAACCATCTTATGCAACACTCCAAGAATGTAAACAATTTATATCGAAAGATGAAAATTGATTTTATCCAATGTATGCAAAACTTTAAGAATGCAAACAATGTATATCGAAAAATGAAAAGAAATTTTATCACACTTATGCAAAGTTTTAGGAATCTAAACATTGTATATGCAAAAGTGAAAAGTACGTTTATCCATATTATGCAAAGTTTCAAAAATGTGAACATTTTCAGATCTAATAATGTTTGTAATTCAAATGATTTTAAAAAATGAGTACCCTAAATTAATGTTTTTGACCTAGATGCATAAAGAAAATGTTACCAAAAATTTCTAGACTTATAGTATATGCTACCTCAGGAAGGTTTAGGAAGCACAAAAATGAGGTTTTTGATGTTGTTAAAGGTAGTTTAAAATCTAGACTGCAACTAATTCTCCCATGGGGGCGAATGAGTCCGAATTAGGGTTTTTTTCATAATTTTCAAGAAATTTTAAGTGTTTTCTATGCTTTTTAGTTTGTATGATCTGAAACTTAAATGAAAAATGAAATTTTAATATTTTTTTAAATGATTTGAGATGAAAAAATGCAACCTATATGCACTTTCACTAATGTAAAATTTAGAAACCCTAGAATTCCAATTAAGTAATGCAAACTCTAATGAAAAGCTAATGCAAGCTAGATCTAGGATGAAAATGCACTCCAAATCATAATTATGATGTTCTAAATGTAGGTTCACCAAAATGGAAGTATTGAAGGAGGGGGAAGTGTGCTATCGTATTTTTTAGGACATATAGAAAACCCACTTTCAAGATGTTCCACTCAAGGATAGTCCTAGAGATATCAATGCAAAAGAGAAAGAGATCTTGCAATAGGGTTTATTTATGTAAAGTGGTAGGGAAGGAAAACACACAAGAAAAAATTTCAAACACAGTCCACACAATGCTTCTCTCAAATACTCTTATGAGGAGTCATAAACTCCATTATTCCTTCAAGAGATAAACCCCACACACCTAGGGTTCACAACTCAGGCCACTCACCAAGCTTGGAAACACTTGGACCATTTCTAACAAGGTCAAAACAAGGTTCAACAACCCTTCTAGCACTTACGTTACATCAAACATGTATCCATTTCTATAGTGATAGGCCTCTTTTGCTCTAAAGACTTGTAACCCTTGCTCGATAGGACAATCAATTTAAAATCTACATGGAAGATTGTTATGGAACCAAGGATTTGGAATCCCAAAATGGACTCCCACAAAGCCCCAAAACCTTTCCCCTTAATTGTCAAATCATAATCCACAATGGCCTATTCTACTGTTGCTCCAAGAGACCTAATTGAAAGACCTACACCTGGTTCTTGACTATCTAGGCTCTCCCCTACACCCCAAAGCCTAAAAATAGAATCCTATAGATTTTTTCAACATGTTAACAACATCCCTAAGTTCCAGTTGGACAGATTCCTCCAAATCAAGCAAAAACTCAGTTTTTTGCTTGTTAATTAGGCTTGCACATAGAAATGTCACGCCAAAAACCATGCACCACTCCCTCCAAATAGTTTTCCATTCTCCAAAACCTTGAGGAAATGGTAGTACAACACTATATATTCCATCCAAGCAAGAATGAGCAATTTTACAATGTGGGAATGGAAGAAATACACATTTTTCACTCAAAACCTTGATTTTAAGGGTTTTTAGACCATCCAGTAGAAAAACAAAGATATCTCCCTTATTCCTTAAAAAAATAACACCACTCCAATGCAAAAATGAATCTTGATCAATCCCCTTTCTAACCATTATAGTCTTGAATCATAATAGTGAATGTACAGTCTGTATCAAGTATGGGATCAACAAATTCTACTTAAAATCTCAGGAAAACAACAAACTTTTATTGAAAAAATCCTTTCAATGTTCATCAACAACATTGTCTCAACCAAGCGAGGCATATTAGAGGTCTTAAAACCTTCCTCCAATTTCTTGCAATTGAATTTGAATTAGTTTCCCATTGGGAACATAAAAACCACACTTTGTCACTTAAATGCCTAGTTAAGGCAATTTGGACAACTTACAACAACTCAACTACAAATATGCTTTCAAGATGTGTGAAAGACATCTGAGACCCCTCCAATGATCAAGGTGACACCCCTCAAGTGTCTAGTTACATCATGGCATCCTTATTTCTTAATTTTCTAAGCTGCGCTAGACTTGTAAAATGAGGATGGAGACCTTGTTTGTACAAAGAAGCTGGTCACCAAGACCAAAATTCAACAAGAAACCTAGGAGACCTATTAAAAATAATTTGAAATGGTCCTTTGGAACTTATTACATCACCAAGCCAAGAAAAAAAACATACCAAAACATACAAGGCCCATTGGACCCATAGGTGCTCCTACACCATACTCCCAAGCAAGAAAAAGATCTCAAGTCCTCTTTGATATCAGGTCTTCTTTAGTAGTCCCATGTTTTTTAATGTTTGTTTCAAACATCCAAGTGGCATCCTCTTAACGTAGACCTTTCCAGTTAACCAAATATTCCTTGTAGACCTTCTTTCTAGTGGGTCTTCTTCAGTAGGCCCATTGGACCCATAGGTGCTCCTACACCATACTCCCAAGCAAGAAAAAGATCTGAAGTCCTCTTTGAGATTAGGTCTTCTTTAGTAGTCCCATATTTTTTAATGTTAGTTTCAAACACCCAAGTGGCATCCTCTTCATGTAGACCTTTCCAGTTAACCAAATATTCCTTGTAGGCCTTCCTTCTAGTCCTCTTTGTCTCCTTGGTGTCCAGGATGCATTTAAGGTCATAGGTTGGCTTGGGGGTACTTCCTTGAACCAGTCTTCATCCTCAATTGGTGTTGGACCTTGTGCATCCCATTCATTCAAAGAAGCTTTGAAAGGGTTAAAATCAGAAATGTTAAAAATAGGAGAGATTGCCACCCTAGGAGGTAGCTCTATTTCATAAGTATTTTGGCACAACTTGTGGACCACCCTACAAGGTCCTATCTTCTTCAACATGAGTTTGGTATACTTTCCCTTTGTAAGTCTCTCCTTCTTCAAGTGTGCCATCACCAAATTTCCAACGTTGAATTGGACATCCATCTTCTTTAAATCTGCCTTTTCTTTGTACTTCTCAACATTCTTTTGAAGGGTTTCCTTCACTTGTTGATGTATATCTCTGACTATAACAACAAAGTCTTCTCCTTGAGCACTTATCTTATCAACTCCTTGTATATCTCTTAGTTCATAGACCCCTATAGGGTGCATGCCATAGACTACTTCAAAAGGGCTCCTACCAATGCTCCTATTCATGGAGTCATTGTATGCAAATTTAGCTTGAGGTAAAATCAGATCCCAAGCTTGTCCATGTTCCTTGGTAAGACATTTTAAGAGATTTCCCAATGATCTATTCACCACTTCAATTATTCCATCTATTTTTGGATGGTATGTAGAACTAAAGGACAAATTTGTCCCAAGTTTCTTCCATAAGGTCCTCCAAAAGTGACCAATGAACTTAGAATCCCTGTCAAAAACAATACTTAAAGGCAATCCATGTATTCCAACAACCTCCTTAAAGTAGAGACCTGGTATATGAGATGCACCATTGGTACATTTACAAGGATGAAAATGAGCCATCTTACTAAACCTATCAACCACCACAAAAATACTATCAAAACCTCTTTGGGTCCTAGGCAACCCTAATACAAAATCCATACTTATAGTCTCCCAAGCCCTATTGGGAATGGGAAGTGCTTGATAGAGCCTTACATTTGATGAGGTTCATTTTTCTCTTTGTCATATTATGAATCCTTCTACATACTTTCTCACATCAACTTGTAGCCTTGGCCAATAATATATCCTCCTCAATTGTTCTAAGGCCTTGTCAAGGCCGAAATGACCTCCAAGACTCCCACTATGTTTCTTCTTTATAATATTCTCCCTCATTGAGAATTTAGGCACACACAATTGACTTCCCTTGAAGAGCAAGCCATTCTACAACAAAAATCAGAGTATTCACCAATAAAGTATTCAAATGTTGATAAAAAACATTGTATACCTCCTTAAAATATGCATCAACCCCCATACTTTGGAGTTGGATATCTTGCACTAAAAGTTCCCTTCTACTGGGAGCATCTACTACTTTATTTGCTTGGACCTTATTATTCTTTATTGTGAATGTATAGACTTGTAAAGAATCCACCCACTTCATGTTCCTATGATTGAGTTTATCTTGTGCATTCAAGAAACTTAAAGTATGATTATCAGTATAAACACAAAATTATTAAGGTAACAAGTAGTGTCTCCACTTTTTGAGGGCTTGGACCATAGAATACAATTCCAAATCATAGGAATAATACTTCCTCTTTGATTCATTCAACCTCTCACTTAAAAATGCATCTGTTCTACCTTTTTGGTTGAAGACAACCCCTATTGCTTGGTTACTAGCATCACACTTAATGGTGAAAACCTTTTCAAAATGAGGGAGCACAAGTATAGGTTGTTCAGCTACCCTCTTTTTCAGATATTCAAACCCTTTATCAGCCTCATTGGTCCAAGAAAACTTACCCTTATTACCTCCTTTGATGGTGTCCAATATTGGTGCACAAATTTGACTAATGTTCTTGATGAACTTTCTATAAAAGCTTGCAATTCCATGAAAGCTTCTCACATCTCCCATGGATTCTGGAGTTGGCCAAGTAAGAATAGCATTTACCTTTGAAGGATCCATCTTCAAACTTCCCTTAGAGATGACAAACCCAAGACATACTAGTTCTCCTTTCATGAATTCACACTTTTCCATGTTGATCAACAAATTTTCCTCTTGTAACCTCATCCATACTATGTCAAGGTGCTTTAAATGTTCTTCTTTAGACCTGCTAAACACAATAATATCATCTAAGTAAACCACAACAAACTTTCCAATGAAAGGTCTCAATACCTCATTCATAAGGCACATAAAGGTGCTAGGGGAATTTGACAACCCAAAGGGCGTCACCAACCACTCATAGAGGCCCTCATTTGTCTTAAAAGATGTCTTCCATTCATCACCCTCTCTGATCCTTATCTATTGGTAACCGATTTTCAAATCAATCTTAGAAAAATGAGATGCTCTTGATAGACAATCCATGAGGTCCTCTATTCTTAGCATTGGGAACCTATATCTAATTGTGATCCTATTAATGGACCTTTAATTAGTGCAAAGCCTCCAATTCCCATCCTTCCTCGATGCTAGGATAGTAGGAACAACACATGGGATCAAACTCTTCCTCACTAGCCCCTTATCCAACAATTCTTGTACTTGTCTTGCAATCTCCTCATTTTGGGTAGGTGTCATCTTATATGCAGCCTTATTGGGCAGTGTAGCCCTTGGAATCAGATCAATGTGGTGGATTATATCCCTGATGGGAGGTAGAGAGCTAGGTAGTTCATTCAACATTATTTCCTTGTAGTTTTCCAACAACTCTTGGACCTCTCTAGGTGCATTCTCCTTCACTCTTTGGCTTCATAATCAGGAAGAATCCTTTTCCCCCCCCTTCTTTCAAGGTCTTCATGTACTGCTTCTCACCCACCATCAAAACACTAGGACCTTCATTATTTTCCTTGTCTTCTTCTAGGAGAGGTGTGAGATTGTAAGTCACCCCATCCTTCACAATGGAGTATGTGTTCTTCTCCCCATCATGCTTGGCCTTCCTATCAAATTTTCAAGGCTTACCAAGAATCAAATAGCACGCATCCATAGGGATGATGTCACATAGGATCTTGTCCTTATATGACCCAATGTTGAATTCTACCCATACGTGCTCATTCACCAAGACCCGTTGTCCTTTACTAAGCCATGAAACTTTGTATGGGTTAGGGTGAGAAATTATTTTCAAATTCAATTTTTCTACCATCTCAATTGAAGAAATATTATAAGTTGATCCTGAATCCACTAATATCTTATACACTTTACCTTGTACCTTGCAATTGATTCTGAAGAGTGCTTTCCTTTGTGGGGGTTCTTCAGGGATTGGTACCTTGAGGAATTTTCTCCTAATCATCAAGTTCTCTCCCACTTTTGATGTGACATTCACTGTAGGTGAAGCCACAACCTCTTCATCTTCATGCACTAATTGATTCCTCCTCTCGCCAGCATGAGAGCTCAATCCTTTCTTTTTTAGGGAATTTGAAGGACGGATGCCCAAGTTGGTTGCAAGTATAACATCTCCCTGAAAACTTATTAGAACCTCTTCCTACATTGAATCTGCCTCTACCATTGGGTCTCCTACCCCTGGATCCCCCTCTATTACTTGATTCTCCACTTGATTCATTAGGATTAGATTCCTCTTGATGTTTTTGGGACTAATTTATGCCCCAAAAGCTACCTCTACCTCTAAAATTATTGCCTCTTCCTCTACTTTGTTGCTCTTGTTTTCTTATCTTCTCTTCAGCCCTATATATAATTTGTATGAAATCCTCCATGGTCTTGGGGACAACCAAACTGATATCATCTTGTATGTTGAGCCTTAGTCCACTGATATACTTGTCTAATTTTTCCTTCTCACTCTCTACATGATCACATCTCATGCTCAAGTTGTAGAATTGCTCAGTGTAGGATGAAATATCCATGTCTTTTTGTTTTAGTTTCTTCCTCTTTCTGAATTCTTGCACCTCATGATCAGCAGGAAGGAATTGTGCCTTCAACCTATGCACCATCCTATCCCATGAGTTGATCATGGACTTACCCATCTTCACCCTTTATCCTTGGATGAAATTCCACCATGTCAAGGCAGATCCCTTTAACTTTGTTTTAGAAAACTTTAACTTCTTATTCTTTGCCATGTCTTTGTATTCAAAATAGTTATTCAATGCCTCTACCCACTCCAAAAATTCTTCCACATCCATCTTTCTTGTTTTACACCGGTAGATCAATCTTCACCTCAGAGGACTCTCCTTTGGATGCTTGCAAGGCTTTAAGGATTCTTCTCTCACGAGGGAGTATCTCTTCCCCCTAAGGGTTCTCTTCATCTTCTTCACCCTCAGGCTCTTCTTTAGAGGAACTCTCTTCCTCAGCTTCCACTCCTCTCCTTTTGTCTCTTGCTTTCAAGACCTCTATCTCTTCTCTCAAGGCCTTCAACTCCTTTGAAACTACCGATCCAGGTTTTGGAGGCGTGATGTCTTCCCTTCAACAACTACCCACAATCAGGCTTTGATACCACTATGATGTAGAGTCGTAGGGAAGGAAAACACACAACCACAAATTGCAAAGACACTCCACACAATCCTTCTCTCAAATACTCTGATGAGGAGACATAATCACCATTATTCCTTCAAGAGATAAACCCCACACACCTATGGTTCACAACTTAGGACACTCACCAAGCTTGGAAACACTTAGACCATGTCTAACTAGGCCAAACCAAGGTTCAACAACCCTTCTAGCACTTAGGTTACATCAAACATCCATTTTTATAGTGACTTAGGCCTATTTTGCTCTAAAGGCTTGTAACCCTTGCTCGATAGGAAAACCAATTTATAATATACATGGAAGACTATTATGGAACCAAACTACTATATTTGGACACCCAAAATGGACTCCCACAAAGCCTCAAAAACTTTCCCCTTGTCTATTATTTCACAATCCACAATGGCGTATTCTACCGCTACTCCAAGAGGCCTAATTACAAGACCTACACCCGAGTCTTGACTATCTAGGCTCTCCCCTCCACCCCAAAGCCTAAAGCCAGACTCCTACAGGTTTTTAACACCTATTACCAATATCCCTAAGTGCCACATAGACAAATTCCTCCAAATGAAGCAAAAACCTAGTTTGTTGCTTGTCAATTAGGCTTGCTACATAGAGATGTCAAGCCAAAAACCATGCACCACTCCCTCCAATCAGTATATTATTCTCCAAAAACTTGAGGAAATAGTAGTACAACCCTATATCTTCCACCCTAGGAAGAATGAGAAATTTTACAATGTGGGAATGGAAGAAATACACATTTTTCACTCAAAGCCCTGATTTTAAGGGTTTTTAGACCACCCGGTAAAAAAAAAAGACTTCTCCCTTATTTCTTGATGAAATCTCACCATTCCAATGCCAAAATGAAGATTACTCAATCCCATTTCTAGCCATTATATGATTAAAGAATAAAAATGAACGTATAGTCCGTACCAAGTACGGGATCAACAAATTCTATAGAAAATATCAGGAAAACAATAATTTTATTGAAAAAATCCTTCCAATATTCATAAAAATCCTTGCCTTAACCAAGAGAGGCATATTATAGGTCTTAAAAAATTCCTAAAATGTCTTGAAACTGAATTTTGAATTATTTTCCAGTTGGGAACATAAAAACCACATTTTGTCACTTAAATGCCTAGTTAAGGAAATTTGGACAACTTACACCAACTCCACTACATAGATGCTTTCAAGATGTGTGAAATAAATACAAGACCCCTCCACTAATCAAGGTGACTCCCCTAAGGTTTATAGTTACATCATGGCATTCTTATTTCTTAATTTTCCAAGGTGCACTAGACTTACAAAATGAGAATGGAGACCTTGTTTGTACAAAGAAGTTGGTCACCAAGACCAAAATTCAACAAGAAACCTAGGAGACCTTTTACAAAGCATTTGAAATGGTCCTTGGAACCTTATTAAATTACCAAGACAAGAAACAAAACATACCAAAACATACTAGGCCCATTGGACCCATAGGTGCTCCTACACCATACTCCAAAGCAAGAAAAAGATTTCAAGTCCTGTTCCAGATCAGGTCTTCTACAATAGTTCCATGTTTTTTAATTTTAGTTTCAGACATCCAAGTGGCATCCTCTTCATGTAGACCTTTCCAGTTAACCAAATATTCCTTGTAGACCTTCCTTCTAGTCCTCTTTGTCTCCTTGGTATCTAGGATGCATTTAAGAGTCATAGGTTGGATTGGGGGTACTTCCTTGAACCAATCTTCATCCTCTATTGGTGTTGGATCTTCTGCATCCCCTACATTCAAAGAAGCTTTAAAATGTTAAAAATCAGAAATGTTAAAAATAGGAGAGATTGCCACGCTAGGAGGCAACTCTATTTCATAAGTATTTTGGCCAAACTTGTGGACCACCCTGCAAGGTCCTATCTTATTCATCATGAGTTTGGTATACTTTCCCTTTGGAAGTCTCTCCTTCTTCAAGTGTGCCATCACCAAATTTCCAACCTTGAATTGGACATCCATCTTCTTTAAATCTGCCTTTTCTTTGTATTGCTCAACATTCTTTTGAAGGGTTTCCTTCACTTGTTGTGGATATCTCTGACTGTAACAACAAAGTATTCTCTTTGAGAACTTCTCTTATCAACTCCTTATAGATCTCTTAGTTCATAGAACCCTTTAGGGTGCATGCCATAGACTACTTCAAAAGGGGTTCTACCAATGCTCCTATTCATGGAGTCATTGTATGCAAATTCAGCTTGAGGATAAATCAGATCCCAAGCTTCTCCATGTTCCTTGGTAAGAAATCTTAAGAGATTTCCCAATGATCTATTCACCACTTCAGTTTTTCCATCCATTTGTGGATGGTATGCAGAGCTAAAGGATAGATTTGTCCCAAGTTTCTTCCACGAGATCCTCCAAAAGTGATCAATGAACTTAGAATCCCTATCAGAAACAATATTTAAAGGCAATCCATGTGTTTCAACAACCTCCTTAAAGTAGAGACCTGCTATATGAGATGCATCATTGATACGTTTACAAGGATTAAAATGAGCCATCTTACTAAACCTATCAACCACTGAAAAAACACTATCAAAACATACTAGGCCCATTGGACCCATAGGTGCTCCTACACCATTGTCCTAAGGGTTGAATGTAAACTAATGACTACTAAGGGGTTGACCACCAAGTTAAGACTTGGAAAAGATAATGAAATGTAAGATTAAATGAAAACCCTAATATTGAAAACTTGAACTAAATTACCTACAAATGCATATAAAATATAATAACAAACTGTAAGATGAAATGTGTGCACTTGAAAACTTGAAGATAATTTTAAGGAGTCCTAAAATGCAAGAAATTCTGAATTCTTGACCTGGTAGGACACATCCTCCATTTTTTGTGAATCATTCCTAGTTGTAGTTTTTTGCACATGAGTAGGTTTTGGAAAAATGGGTATCCAAATGTACAAAAAAATCTAAAAAACACCTATAATGGGACTCATTTGCTACTTTTGGTGAATGTGTCCAGTTTGGATTTTCTAGAACTTATAGGTCTAAATCTGTTCTTCTTATTCTATTCAATCTACTTCTCCAAGTTTTTGACTCTCAAACTTTTATTTTGGGGTTGTAGGTCACCTCTTGTGAAGATTCCAACCTTGCAAATGAGGAGACAATTCCAATAACATTATCCAAGCTTGTAACCTATTCTTAAATGATCTTTCAAGCTCCATGATACCTAAATTTGTAATCACACAAAGAGAGAGAAAATGTGTTGATTGTTAGGGAGTAGGGGTTTGCCTTGATCAAACCCCTTATAGGTAATCAAGCCAAATGATGATATAATGAAATGAAGGCATGAAACATGAAACAAAGAATATGAATCATGGACAATGATACCTTGGATGATGCCTTATAAATGATGTCCTGTAAATTTGAAACTTAACATGAAATGACAATGAAGGATGTAGATCTTGATCTTGACAATAAGAGTAGAACAATACTTGATCTTGGATCTTCAATGCTACATCACAACACAAGCTCAATAACATGCTTGATGATTGATGATCTTTGGCATGATGATGGATCTTGAACTTCTAAAAAAATTGATGAAGAATTCTACCCTTGAATTCCTTAGAAATGATCTTGTAAACTCTTGAATTCTCTTGTGAATTTAAACTTGATATTATGAATTTGCTATCACAAAAGTCTTAGGTGAAAATGAGTGAAATAACCTTGTATTTATACTTAATTATGCCAAATTTTCCTAAATCGTAACACTACAAACCGACATCAGATCTAGGAGGATAAAATCCTACCAAAAAATTGAATTAATTTTCATTTTGGGAAACACGAGACTCATTCATCCAAGGTGGTGAATAAATTCCATTAGGCATAATTTATGGGACCATTTATGAAACCAAGTTCATGACCCAAAAAACTAGGTGGGACTGTGTCACAAAAAAAAAGTATCTTTGACATTTTTCACTCATTTGGGCCTTTCTTCTAGTTTTTGACCTAGTTTTTCCTAGATGTAATGTTGTAATATGGCCAAAATATTAACATTAGGTCTTGAACACTTGCAAATCAATAAGAATTATATGGTTTCTTACAAAGCTATTGCGAAGTGTTGTAACCCACTTTCACAATTTTCTAGGACCTTTTCAATATATTTAACCTAAAAAACCTCTTTTTATCACTTACCAATCCTTATTTGAAAGTGTTGTAAGAAGTTTTAACAAAATCTCTCACTTTCCTAGGCTTTTCATCAATAATTTAACCCTTTCTTATATTTAAATGGCCCCATTATGCACTTGCAGGCCCTACTTAAGTGTGTTTTGAAGAACAATCCTATTAAGCAACATTAACCACACTTTAATTCTTGACAATTAGAAAATTTGATTTAGTGGGAGCAAGTCACCACCTTCAGCAACTTAGTCCCATTAGGCATAAAAAGAAAAGAAAAAATTAATATTTTGGTAGGATAATGTCCTCTAAACCCTAAGGTCGGCCTACGATGAGGTATTTTCAAGAAATTGGGGAAAATGATGTATAAATAAAGGGTTTTCCCCTCATTTTAACACTATCTAACTATTTGGATAATTCATTCCTCTCATTCACTCATCTCTCATTCTTCTCAAGCAAGCTAGGGTTTTGGCATTCTAAGTCATCAAGCAAGCATTCAAGGGAAAATCCTTCAACCATTGTTGCAACAACTCAAGATCAATCATCATA
Organism: Sequoiadendron giganteum; assembly: GCA_007115665.2. Lineage (NCBI taxonomy): Eukaryota > Viridiplantae > Streptophyta > Pinopsida > Cupressales > Cupressaceae > Sequoiadendron > Sequoiadendron giganteum. Next base: position 174,381,358 of record CM021104.1, on the reverse strand, counting down.
GCAAGGTACTAAATCCATTGTTTCATGTTTCATTATCTTACCTCTTCATTTTGGTTTAATTACTCAAAAGGGGTTTGACCAAGGAAAACCCCGATGACCTAACAATCAACATGTTTCTCTTTCTCTCCTTGTGTGTTTGTAGATTTAGGTATTTTGCAAGCTTATAAATCATGGAAGAATAGGTTGAAGGATTTTTGAGGGAATATTCTTGGTGATTAGGGAAAGATCTACACAAAAAGACACCTAAGACACCTATAGGCCAAAAAAACAAGGTTTCTAGTATGAATACTTGGAGGAACAAAAAGTGTAGGTTAAGAGCTTTCGTTTCAACCTTTGAATTTTTAGAAAAGACAAAAAGGACACTTCCCCCAATTGTGAAGACTTATTCCCACTATGAAATTTTTCCAGAGATTTCTACAGATCTAGATACCCATTTGGCTGAAACAAGCCCTAATGCAGTTTTCCAGAATCATCCCGAAAAAGGACTAAGTTACCTAATTTGGCACAAGTGTCCTGCTAGGCTTACAAATCACTATTTCCAAAATTTTAGAGTTGCTTCAAGTCTGCAGTGCACTTCTAGGTGTACATCTTTTTTTTCAAAGTCTTATATTTAGTTTTGTTTAAATTTTTAGGTCTTTTTGCATATCATAATGTGTTTTCAAGCATCTTGTATTTTGTTAGCTATGTGTCAATAATTAGTCTCTTTTGTCAATTCCTTGCATCTAGAGCATTTCATTTAGTACAATTTAGTCATATTTTCCTTAATCTTGAATGAAACTCTAAATTTTTGGGGTGGAAGAACTCTTCCCTTTTAGGTGGAAAACCCTAGAAGATGCTAGAGAACCCCCTTTCCCCTAAAATTTATGGTTCATTTTGGTGAACCCAGTTTCCAAACACCTTCTTGTTTGATTTGGAGTTCTTTATCATCCTAGGTTTTCTTTAAATTAGCATTGCATTAAATTTTGCATTGTTTAATTTGTATTCTAGGGTTTTGAAATTTGTGTTAATGAAAAGCTCATATAACTTGCATTTTTGCATTTCATTTCATTCCAAATTATCAAAATTCTGCATTTGCATCTTAGTTTTGCATCATACAACATAGACACCATTAAAATCAATCAAAAAACTTTGCAAATTTTGAAAAAAATCACTCCCTAGACTAATTCGCCACCCTAGGTGACTTAGTCCGTTTATACCCCTAAAACAACCTTTTGTAGAGCTCAAAACCCTATTTTTAAGCTTTTTATTTCTGCCATTACCTATTTGTATTAGTTGGTTGTGTTTTTGTAACATGTATTTCATTAGATCTAGCTTAAATTAGCACATTTCATGCATTTCTGAATTTCAAATTTGATTTTACAACATTTACACATCAAGTTGTTGCATAATGTAATAAAAAAATTACCTTGTCTCACATCTGAAAAATTGCATTTCATCATTTCACTTTAGATCATTACATTGCACTTTCTTTACTTTTTCATGATAGCATGTTTACTTTTAAGAGATGTGGCTTTGTTTTGGTTCAAAATGAATTGCATAAATATAACATCCCTTCCTATGAGTTCAATTTAGATTACAACAATGAGTTTATTAAGACATGTGCTAATCACCAAACCATTGACACAATCCTTAATATTACCTTACCCATTGATGAGGATATTAGTGTTGACAATCATAACAATCATACTTTCTCTTCTCTTGATACCTCTCTTATTAGTGACAAAGGTATCTTGGTGAAAGAAGTTACAAGCATTGAGGTTTTTGATTATCCCTCTCTTCATCCCCTTTTGGAAGACATTAAACAACAAGCAAATGAAATCATCGAAACATTTCTTGGCATCACCTTACCTAGTCTCTATAACCTTGCTAATGAAAATTGTTCTTCTCCTAATATCTCTGCTTGATGCAAAGAGGATAGGTTGGTGTTAGAAGATATACCTATTAAGAGTCATGAGACTCTTGACTCTCTGTTCCCTAATTCTCCTACTATTTGGGACAATCTATTTGAGAATCATATACGTCCTTCTCTTGATTCCTCCCCTACTTGTGATGAATCTAGTTAACAAACTCTCACCATGGCATGTGGTGAACATCTTCCAAGCTCTCCTACTAGGGTAGATAGTATGAACCAAGTGAATGAGACCTTCACAAAACAAGATAATCAAATAGAACCCTCTCCTAATAATCTCATAAGTGATAATCCCATCATTGATCATTCCCATCCTTGCGATGAAGTTGTTTTAGAAGAACCAACCCTCGAATGTCAAGAACATGTGGTATGTATTTCTCCTAAAAACTCTCCTCCTAGGGAGGATATCAGGATGCAATACAAGGATATCATTAACAATAATAATATTATATCCTTAGAAGAATATGATGAGGAAAAATTATCCTCTCACTTGCTCAGGGATGTTAATATTATTCAACCTCAACTCATCCTTTACCCACCTATGAATAATGTGTCGCAAAAACCAAGTTATAATATTGTTTCTCATACACATTACATAAGAAAAAATTTGTGACCACAACAAGCAACCTCCACATCCTTACCTTTACCTAATCCTATCTTGCCTAGTGCTCCTCAATTAAATTCATACATTAGGGAGTATGATCTTGTTGAACAACTAAGAAATACTCCTGCTAAGATATCTTTATGGGACCTCATTCAAGCCTCCCCTCACTATCACAACATGATGTAGAATACCCTACAACAAGTTGCTATCCCTTCTAATGTGCAACCAAATGATAGCAACTATATTTCAAGGATTGAATGGTGATATTGTTTTTCACTAGTGTGAGCTCCCTCCTTTCAAAGTTCAAAAACAAAATGAATCTTTCATAATAATATCTCAATTTACAAAAGAGAAGGGATCAAGAGAACTCTTGTAGATACTGGCTCAACCCTTAATGTGTGTAATGTAAGTCTTCTAGATAGGCTTGGCATTGATCGATCAAACATTCAACTCGATTCTCTATCTATTAGGGGATTTGACAATGTTACAAAGCAACTGCTTGGTGTGGTTACTTTACCTCTCACAGTTGGAATGGACACATAGGAAACACCAATCCACGTTATGCCTCATCAAATTTCATATAATCTTCTCTTAGGCAGGCTATGGATTGATGCAATGAATGGGGTTCCTTCCACTCTACATCATAAAATGAAATACATCTACAACAACAAAGTGCACATACTTTAAGCTCACCCCAATCCATATAGTTGCTTGAAAATTGAGAGAAATAAAGAGAATCCCTTGAACATATTATCACCAACCACACAAGTGGAACTTTTCCAAAAAAAAGACAAACAACAACATATTAAACAAGTCATGAAGTTATTAGATGATGATTGGGGTTCCTTAGAATTCACACATACATTAATGGATGAATACAAGATCATACACAAAGACTCTGAAAAGGGAACAAAAGTCTTATCAACACAAGAATCGATAGATCCTTCGAAAGAATCCACCTCAACTACTTTAGACAAAGAAGAAAACAACAAACAACTACCTGATCCTCAAACAATGAACAAGATTTATGGAAAAGGTTATGAGCTTATGAAACAACTTGGTTATAGTGGAAAATGATGTGCTGCAAGAGAAAAAGGTCTCTATGTCCCTATTTATCCTATAATGCAAACAACTAATCACAGTCTTGGTTATTTTCCTTTCATCAAAATCACCAATCCCTCAATGGACATCAATACCATAAAAAACCACCCTTCTAAACTAACCTTAACACTAGTGCATGTTGAACTGATGGAAACTAGTGATCTCCCAAGTGATCCTTTTCACAACTTGCAACAAACAAAGAAATATCCACCTAATATCAATGTCATCTCACAAAACACTACTGATTTGAATTTTACACACTCCTCTAAAGGAGCATACAAAATCCCACAATCTATAGAACCTTGTGTAGGCATGACATCATGTACTAAGAAAGATACATATTTGTCACAAGATAGAGGAACACTTTCTACCATTGATCAAGAGGGTATCTTGTTGTGACTCCTTCAAGATCACTTGATATAAATTCCTCCCCAAACTTGAAAGAAATTCTCTTACAAGAATTCCTTTTGCACATACCAAAGACTCCATGGTAATTCTACTAATGAATGTAAGGAATTGAGTAGTAAAATACAACATCTTAAGGAGTTTGGTATTCTCCCTTATGTTGGGGAATCTCATTCCTCTAATTGATAGTGATTTTCACTCTACCATATATTTTATTAATCATTTCGGCCCACTCTTGTCCTGGACTAAGTGGGGGCAAGGGGTTATGTATCCTTGTCCTCGTATGTCACTTTTCGTTGTCTCTTTTGACTAGTCATTAACTTTTTATGAACATAGAAGAGAAAGCTTGGGATGTGGACGACATGTCTTAAGTTGAATCACATGTGACATACTACCTTTTTCAAGGCATAGCTTATTGGAAACATATGACTTGGCATAGTCATTTCTGACCAATATCTCATGTCTTCTTCTTCTACTTTAAATCAATTTCTCACAGTAATAGTGTTAGCAACCTCTTTAAAGTGGGGGCATACATCAACACTCACATTTCATTGGTTGAGTTTCTTTTTCTTGTGATTCCCTCTCTTGGAAACATTAGGTACAATGTTTCTCCAAATGAGACATTACAGTTGTCCTCTCTTGGAAACAAGATGAGATCATTTGCACTTTTCCTCTCTTGGAGACATTAGGAATGATGTTCCTTAAGATGAGACCTTGCACGAACTAAGAAAAATCCCTTTGAACATTCCTTACACCATTTTCACATTTTCAAACATCATTTTCTTTTGTGGTGTCTTATTAAAGTTATTAATAGGTATAACTTTGGTATGGTTAAGAAGGAAGCCCAACTAGTGACATGAATTTTCCCATAGCCGTTTGCATGTGTGTGAGTGCATACCAGCCATGAGTGTATGTTTCTCACCTTCTTGTATTTCTTACCTTGTGTATAGCCAAGAGTTATGTCACCTCAGAGTGAGTATGCATTTTTGGACAAACAACCTAGATCTGATCCACAACTAGTTGGACAAATGGTCAAAGCTTGATCCACCTCTTTATTTTCATTCTTCTCTTCCTTTTAGTTCTTTTCATTGCACGATCATGTATCTTGTTTTTCTGCAGGTCATTCACCTTATGTGTGTGTCCCCTTGCACTTATGTTGGTTTGACTTAGGATCTTGGAACCTGGAAGCTTAATTGTCTCCTTCATCCTTATTATCCTAGACCATTTGTATCGGTATGATTGGACCCCTCTTGAATTTCTACTTTAGTGTGAGTTTGAAGCAAGTTCATACTCTCCCTAAAGTGGGTGCTAAATGTGTCACAAAAAATGTATCCTTGACATTTTTCACTCATTTGGGCCTTTCTTGTGGTTTTTGACCTAGTTTTTCCTCGATTTAATATTGCAATATGGCCAACATACTCACATTAGGTCTTGACCCCTTGCAAATCAATAAGAATTCTATGGTGTCTTACAAAGGTGGTGTGAAGTGTTGTAACCCACATTCACACTTTTCTAGGACCTTTTCAACATTTTTCACCTAAACAACCAATTTTTATCACTTACCAATCCTTATTTCAAATTGTTGTAAGGATTTGTAACAAACTCTCACACTTTCCTAGGCTTGTCATCAATAATTTAACCCTTTCTTATGTTCAAATGGCCCCATTATGCACTTATAGGCCCTACTTAAGTGTGTTTTGGAGAACAATCCTGTTAAACAACATTAACCACACTTTAATTCCCAAAAATTAGGTAACTTTTCCTGGTGGGACAAAGTCACCACCTTGGGTGACTTTGTCCCATTAGGCATAAAAATAAAAATTATTTTAATATTCTGGCAAGATATTGTCCTCTAAATCCTAAGGTCAGCTTGTGATGAGGTATTTTACAAAAATTAGGAAAAATGATGTATAAATAAAGAGTTCTCCCATCATTTTCACCCTATCTAACTAGTTGTCTAATTCATTCCTCTCATTCACTCATATCTCATTCTTCTCAAGAAAGCTAGGGTTTTGACATTCCAAGTCATCAAGCAAGCATTCAAGGGAAAATCCTTCAACCATTTCTACAATAAGTCAAGATCAATCATCATGGCAAGGTACTAACTCCATTTTTTGAATGTTTCATTATCTTATCTCTTCATTTTGGTTGAATTATTCAAAAGGAGTTTGACCAAGGCAAATCCCCATGACCTAACAATCAACATTTTTCTCTTTCTCTCCTTGTGGGTTTTCAAATTTTGGTATGTTGTAGGCTTGGAAATCATGGAAGAATAGGTTGAAGACTTGTTGATTAGGGCAAGATCTACACAAAAAGACACCTGCAGGCCAAAAATAAAGGTTTGTGGTCCGAGTACTTGGAGGAAAAGAAAGTGCATGCCAAGTGCTTTCATTTCCACCTACAGATTTTTAGAAAAGACAAAAATGATACTTCCCCTAGTTGTGGTGAATTATTCCCACTATGTAATTTTTTCAAATATTTCTACGGATCCATATACCCATTTGGCTGAAACAGGCCCCAAATGTAGTTTTCTAGAATCATCTCGAAAAAGGACTAAGTCGCCCAGTTTGGCACAAGTGTGCCACTAGGCTGAAAAATCAGTATTTCTAGAATTTCAAAGTTCCTTCAAGTCTACAATACACTTCCAAGTGCACAACTTTTGTTTCACAATATTCTATTTAGTTTTGTTTACATTTTTAGGTCTTTCTGCATGTCACAATATGTTTTCAAGCATCTTGCATTTCATTAGTTTTGCATGAATAATTAGTCTCTTTTACCGATTCCTTGCATCTAGGGAATTTAATTTAGTACATTTCAATCATATTTTCCTTAATCTTGAATGAACCTTTCAAATTTTGGGGTGGAAGATCTCTCTCCTCTTATGTGGAAAACCCTAGAGGATGCTAAAGAACCCCCTTTCCCCTAAAATTTGTGGTTCAGGGACTCATTCAATCAAGGTGGTGAATGATTCCCAGATCACTAAATCTAGGCCATACAACCTGAAAAGAACTGAATTATGATTGGATATTGATTTGTGTCAAGATTATCCTTAAAAAGATGCATTAAATAATGCTTGTGGATGAAAATAAGGCCAATTAAAGCATAAAGGAGCCCAATTATTTATGAAAACCATAGAAAAGTTTGAAAGTGTGTTACAAAACTTTAAACCACTTTAAATAAGGTATGACTAAGGTTAAAAAGAGATTTTATTAGATTCAGTCAATTAATAAGACCTCATAAAAATGTGAAAGTGGGTTACAACAATTAACAAAACTTTAGCAAGGTACTATTTAAGTTGATTAGTTCACAAGGTCCCAATACCTAATGTGAATTTTTCAAACACATTACAACATTAAATCAAGGCACCATTAAGCTCGGTTTTACAAGGAGGGCCCAAACAAGCAAGGAAAAGTAAACGGGATATTTTTCTATTGCCACAAATGCAAAGAGGATAGCTTAGTGTTAAAAGATGCACCTATTGAGAGTCATGAGAATCCTGTTCCTCCCTTCCCTAATTCTCCTACCATTTGGAAAGATCTATTTGGTAAGCATGAAAATCATAATTTTCCTTCTCTTAATGCCTGCCCTACTTGTGATGAACACCTTACAAGCTTTCCTACTAGGGTAGATAGTATGGAACAAGAGAATGAGACCTTAGAGAAAAAAGATAATCAAATTGAGCATTCTCTTAATGTATCCATTATCGATAAAGAATATATTCTGACCTCCCTTACATGTGATGAAGTCATTTTATAAGAACCAAACTTTGAATGTCATGAACATCTAGCTTGTAGTTCTAAAAACTCTCCTCCTAGGGAAGATATCATGGTGCAAGAAAAGGATAAAATTGAACATAATTATATAGTGCCCTCTGATGAAGATGATGAAGTAACATTAGACTCTCCTTCACTAAGGGAAGTTAATATTAGTCAACCTCAAGTCATCATTTACCCACCTTCGGGTGTCCCACAAAGATGGTTTACAATTTCTGAGAGGACCTGATTCTTGCTGAAATCACATATTTTTAGAAAATATAATTATTTAAGACTTTAAAAGTTCCATTCTAAGGATTCCAATTGAAGATGGTTTCATCAAACCACCTTAGATCAAACTCCCTTGGATATAACCTCGCTAGTTTTAAACCATACCTATAAATGAGTCTCCTTTACACCTATCGAAATGCTAATAAAAAATCACTTTTGATTTACCTTTTGTGGGATCAAATGAATCCATTTAAAATTTATTTCAAATTATTATGGTAGTCCTCTAAATTATCTATCCCACGAATATAATTTTAATATGTTTTGGTTTTATTATGTACGTGTTTTTTTAGTTTTATTAAACATAGGTTTTTCACCGAAAATCAAGCTCTTTGTTTTGCACATGTGGAAAAATAGAAAATTATCAAAATAAATTTTTTAAAAATATTTTTGTGTTGGGTATTGATGTCTTTGATCCATTAAAAAAAATAAAATTGAATTTTGATACACATAGAAAAAGTTATGTTGCATACAGTTTGCCTATGTCTGAATTGCAATTGGTTTGACTTCGAAACTTTATTAAGGAAAAAATGTTCAATAAAAAACTATGAGAACAAATTAAAGTGATAGATATCATAGTTATCTAAATTCAAAAAAATTATAATTTTATCCTTCATACAAATAAATTTATGTTGTATACGGTGAGCATCACTTTTTAAAAATGTTGTTTTCTGAAAAAAACCAGTTTTTGTGGGAGATGGAAAAATAAGTGCAATATTATTCCAAAAAATTTGAATAAAATATTTTTAGAATCTATAGAAAAAATGTGATGAGACTCTAGTTTGCATCATCTTCAAATTCCTCACGGTTTAACCGCTATAGGTGCCCGAATGTGAAGATTTAGTTAAAAGTAATAATTTCAATGTTCAGTTTGGCCAAAAATTGTAAACCACTATTGTGGGATCATCCCTTCACACAAACTGCAAACTCAAAAAAAACCTAAATTTATCCTTTATCTACCTATGAATATTATTTTACAAAAGTTGATTCACAATACCATTGCTCATACATGTAACACTAGAAAAAATCCACAACCAAGACAAACAAATTCAACATCCCTCCCTTTACCTAATCCTATCTTACTAGGTCCTCCTTGTGTGCCTCCACAAAATGGAAAGGATTATGATCTTGTTGAACAACTAAAGAATACTCCTACTAATATATCCTTATGGGACCTTATTCAAGCCTCTCCTCATTATCAAAACATGATTCAAAGCACTTTACAACAATTTCCTAACATGCAACCATAGGAAGTAGTAGCCCAAATTCAAGCTATAAGTTTGAACAATGTAGACATTACTTTTCATCACCATGAGCTACCTCCTTTGGAAGTGAGAAAGAAAAATGATGCATTCATGATAATAGATATCCATAATAGGTTGGGAATATAAATAGCCCTTGTTGATAATGTCTTCATCTTTAACATGTGTAGTCCAACCCTTTTTGGATAAACTTGGCGTGGATAAATTAAAAATTCAACCTGATTCTTATCTATTTGGAGGTTTTGAAAATGTAGGAAAACAACCGCTTGGAGTGATTACATTACTTATTGTAGCTGGAAAAGCCACATTACAAACCTTGATTCATGTTATGCCTCATGATATTTCATACAACCTCCTTTTACGAAGACCATGGATTCATGAGATGCACATGGTGCCCTCTACCATTCATCATATCATAAAATATTTCTATAAGAATAAAGTATATATAATCAAGGTCGACCCTAAACCAAATAGTTGGTTGAACATTGACAAAGATAACAAAAATCCTTTGGCAACATTAACACCAACTACACAAGTGGAACCCATGCAACATAAAGACAAAGAAAAACATATTGAGGAAGTCATGAAGCTATTAGAAGATGATTCAGGTTCCTTAGATTTAAAACCAACATTCATGGGAGAATACAATATCATAAATAAACATTCAAACAAGGGAAAATAAAAAGCATTAATTTCAACACCAAATTCATAAGACCCTTCAAACTTGCATCTACCTCAACTACTTTATAACACTTGAGAAAAAAAATTACATAAAAAACTTTGATGAACTTGACTATGAACAATCAAAGAATCTAAACAAATGAAAAATATTTATGGAAGAGGTTATGAACCTATGAAACAACTCAATTATAATGGAAAAGGATGTGGTGCTAACAAACAAGGTATCCATGTCCCTACAAAGCCTCACACGCAAGAAAAGACTAGTGATCTTGGTTATTGTTCTTCGAAAGAAACAAACAAGCCTTCACTTATATCAACACTCTTACAAAAGATTATTGTAAGCCAAATTTAACATAATTAGTACACACTTAATTGATATAGACTAGTGGTATTGATTATTATCCTTTGAAAGAAACAACAAAATCCTCACTTAATGTTAATTTAATCATGCAAAATATTAATGATTCAAATTTGTTAGATTTTACACCCTCCTGTAAAGGAGAGTACAAAATATCAGAATCTAAATAATGAAAAATACTCTAATTTTGATCAAGAGAGTATACTGACAAGACTCCTCCAAGATCGTCTTATATCTCTCCCTACAAGAAAGAAATTTTACTACAAGAGTTCACTTTGTGCATACCATAGAGTTAATGGTCATTCTAATAATGAATGTAAGGCTTTAACTAGCAAAATTCAACTTCTTAGGAATTGTGGTGCTCTTCCTTATGTTGAAGCACTTGGGTATGTACAGGATCATGATAGGCCAAAAAGTGGTGATATGTAAGTGATATGATGGCCCATGTAGCTGACGAATTTTTTTAACCCAAAATTGATGAAACAAAAAAGGTTTTTAAAGGATATTCTTAGCTTTCCACTAATATAAATTATGCTTTACTTTGAATTTAATAAATAATTATTATTCATTTTCTATTTGAATTGTACGACTAAAGTCCTAATTGATAGGCTAATTGAAAAACATCTATATCTTTCAAATGGTGTCATATTTTTTGAATCTAAAACATGCACCACATTCTATGCTTCGTATACTATGGGATTAAAAAAAATGAATTTCATGAAGTCGTGACCAAGTTAAGGTGGTCAGAAATACAAGTTTTTATATTTTTTAAAAGTTGTGAAAAAAAATTCATAATTAATTATTTAATTAGAGAAAAATTACAAAAAATAATGCATCATATCAAGACATGAGTCCTCTACTTATATCTAAAATACTATAAAAAATATTATCATTTTATTATGGTTATGGTGGCCAGACAGACACCTACTTCTTATTTTTCCCTGAAATTTAAGTATTGCTGCATTAAAATTTCAAATTTTCAACAAATATTTTTTTTCTTTTAAAATAAACATGGTAGTTTAGAAACTAAATTCAATTTTCTACAGATTCTCTTCTTACATATTTTTGAAATAATATAGATAACTTATTCAAATTTTTACGTCAAGTTGCCTAACTCTAATTTTTTGAATTTTAATTGCCACTTAAAGGCTTGTTTTCCCATGATGATCCTGCAAATACCCACCTATTTCTTCTAATTGAAACTTATTTTCATTCTATTTGGCTCATAATTTTCCTACATTAAGTGGGGGCAAGGTTTTAGGTACCCTTTTCCTCGTATGTCACTTGTCATTATCCCTCTTGGCTAGTTGACTACCATTCATCTACATATAAGATGAAGCTTGGGATGTGAATGAAATACCTTAAGTTGGCTCACATGTGATGTACTAAGTTATACATTTTGGGGGCAACCCATTCCCTTTTCAAGACATAGCTCACTGGAAAAATATGACTTGGCATAGGGCTCTCTGAATAAGCTCTCATGTCTTCTTCTACTTTAAATCACTTGCTCACAACAATGGTGTTAGCAACCACTTTAAAGTAGGGGCATACATCGACACTCATGTGTTTCACTAAATGATTTTCTTTATTCTTGTGATGCATCCTTTTCTTGGTGTTGTCATTGGGTTTTTATTTCCTCCAAGAGCATGATACTCCTTTAATTTTTCCTCTCTTGGAGACACTAGCCACAATGTTCCCTAAGAAGAGACCTTACATGAACTAATAAAAATCCCTTTGAACATATCTCACACTATTTTTAATTTACAACATCGGTTATATGGCCACCTTACATAGCACACTTTGCTTTTTTGTGGTGCCATCTTGTTTTTTCATGAGTTTCAAGCATACGAAGCTTTGCTTGCCTCATGAAGCTTGAAGTTCATTGTTATGTGATGCCTTATCAAAGTTATTAGGAGGTATAACTTTGGTCTAGTTGGACGAGAATCCGATCCAAGGCATGACTTCCCCTTAGCCACTCATGTGTGTTATGAGTGTATATTGGTTGTGTGTGTATGTGTATCACTCTCTTGGATTACTCACCTAGCAATCAGACTGAAGTTCTATTGCCTCAAAGTGAGTGTGCATATTTGGACAAACAACTCAAATATGATCCACATCGCGTTGGACAAACGGTTGCAACTCGATCCAACTCTTTTTATTCTTGTTTTTATCTATTATCCATTGGCATTGTATATTTGTGTATCTTGTTTTGCTACAAATCATACACCTTGTCCATGTCCTTTTCGTGTTTATGTTGGATTGACATTGGATCTTGGATCCTAGGGGCTTGACCACCTCCTCCATCTCTATTATCCTAGACCATTCGCATTGGTAGGATTGGACCCCACTTGAATGTCTACTTTAGTGTGAGTTGGAAGCAAGTTAATCCTCTCACTAAAGGGGGGGCTAAATGTAGTGTCTAAAATTTTTCTCGTGTACATTTACAAACTTAATTTTTGAGTAATTAATATTGAAATCAACTTAAAGTTGCCGTAATCTAGTGTTGTAATGTGTTGTACACATTCACATTGGATTTAGGGTCCATTTAAGCTAAATAAACCTAAATTTCCCTTGATTTAATGTTGTAAAGTGTATTCATTTAAACCACATTAAATTTAGGGCCCTTGGACCTAATGTTCCCTTAATCTAGTGTTGTAGTGTGTTCTACACATTCACATTGGATTTAGGGTCCTTTTAAGCTAATTAGATGTAATTTTTTCTTAATTTGATGTTGTAAAGTATATTTATTTACACTTTCACATTTAATTTTGGGCTCTCTTGCATTTATGACCTTTATATCATCACTAATATGCCCCTAAGACCCTATATTATGCATCTCAAGGCATATTTCACCAAAATCTTGACATAGACCTCAAATAGACTTAATTTGAACTTAACTTATTAACACTTTCTCTCTCCAAAAAGGCCCTATGGGACCCATACACCACCTTGGGCATATGAGTCCTACCCAAGTGGGACCCATATGCTATAGATGGCATATGAGTCCCATTTGGCCCCTTTTTAGGGTTTTGAGTAGAAAATCGGGGTTTTAAATTCAAATTTCTTCACTGCCGACCTTTGGGATCTAATAAATGGAAACTTGAATTGATTTCCTCTATAAAAAGGGTATAAAATTATTATTTCATTAATAATTCATGATATCAAGTCAAGCATTCAAGATTTGAGAATTCCAAGACTTCACAAGAGTGTCAAAAAAGAGTTCAAGATCATTTATATGGCATTCAAGGGTGGAATTATTTACCAATTGTTGCAGCAATTCAAGATTCATCATCATGTCAAGGTTTTCAAGAATCAAGCATGTTAGTGAGCTATCATTGTGATGTTGCATTTAAGATCCAAGATCAAGCATTTTTCTACACTTATTTCAAGATCTAAGATCCACATCCTTCATGGCCACTTCATGTTAGATTGTTGATCTACAAGACATCATTCAAGGTATCATTGTTCATGTTTCATGTTCCATGCTTCATATTTCATTTCCTTATTTCATTGTCTTATCATTTAGTTTAATTATCTAAAAGGGGTTTGACCAAGGTAAATCCCCAATAAGCAAATCAAGTCTATATTTTGTTTTGTAGGTCTTTTCGTAGCTTCAGATCCAAAAATCAGTTTGGAAGGAAAGAGTAGAGATTAGAGCATAGATTTGAACTTTGAATTCCTGAAAAATTAGAATGAGATTGATACGCTAGTAGTGGCGTATGAGTCCCACTACAAGCATTTTTCTAGATTTTTGTAGTTTTAGATATCCTTTTTTGTAGAAACCAGTTCCTGCCCATAAACCCTGATCTGAGACTGATATGCCTAGACTGGCATATGAGTCCCAGTGTGCCAAAATTTTAGGATTTTTAGTTTTTTAGAGCTCATTCCAGCATGCTTCAGGTTTTTAGGTGCATACTTCTAATATCTCACTTTTTTGCTCTGATTTACATGCATTTTTAGGTCATTTAGTTAAAGATTGCATCATATGAGGGTTAAGCATTACATGTTTCATTTCGTTAGTCTTTCCAAGCCCTAGCTTGGTTATGAACCCCTAATTATTTTGCAATCAAACCCTAGGACAACCCTATTGCAAGATCTCTTTCTCCTTTGCATACTTGAAGTTGAGATCTCTAGGGTTATCCTTGAATGAGAGTGTTTGTAGTTTGTTTTATCTCCCTAGGATAGAATCATACAAAATTCATCCTTTCAAAGATGAGAATATATTTTTGCATTGCGTTATTTTTCATATTGATTGTCTTTCAAATTATCTATTTAATTATTAAAAAATATTTATTTAGTGGAATTTTTTTTTATTAATGGTTTCTTTTATGGAATCCCTAGTGTACTTGAAGCAATTTTGAAGTTGAGTTAGGAAAATTATAGAAATAGAGCTACTATTTTTTATTAGGAGATTCGTATACATAGGGTTATTTTGAATTCAAAATTATTTTTATTTACCCTTTCTTTGATGATTTTCCTCATATGAACCTAAAAAAAAACCCTCCTAGAGTTATTGCAATCTAATGTGAACAATGATAAATCTATCTCAAAAGCATTATCCCATTTATTTTTCTCATGTTTGATCATGATCCCTTCTATCCTAGTTTAACCTACCAAATATTAAGATTTTTTATTATACTTTAGAGTGTGGTATTTTTTGTGAATAGTTCCATCATAAGGTATGATGGTATTCAAATATAATTCCAAAACTTTAACTCTCCTCAAACATGCCAAAGATATCCAATATGAGCATCTTAAAGTAAAATAATACATGAAAATAAAATGCTCCAAAATCAAAGGAATATTGTAGATAGTAAGATTGATAACTCTATTTGACATGATGCACAAGGAATATTTTGGTGATAAAGAGTTGACAAAAAATTCAAGTTCTCAAGGTGAACCAGAAAAGCCACTAAAAGTATCCTAATGAATGTTATAATATTTTCTTATACTGAAACAATTGGCATATTCCCTATATGGGCATGCTAATTTATGAAAAGACAAAATTAAGAAATTAGATAGAAGATTAGTCACTTATAAGGAAGAATCTATCATAATGAACCACTTAGGATAATTCCATCATCAAATTATCTATATAGTTCAAGGTAAATTAAAAAAATATTGGACAATGTGAGAAAGGAACAATATGTCTTTTTCAATAATGGGGGACATTATTATTATTTTTAAATCCTCAAAAGTCTTTGGAATATTGGTATAGGTTGAGATTAGAAAACTGAAGTAGTAGTGAAGTTGTCCTTGGCTAAACAATAATACATATAATTAAAGTTCTAGGTATGATAAAAAATGAGAACTATAACCATATTTCTAAATTCCTCTTTTATGTTGAAAATGTAAATTAAATAGGAATGGTAGAAATAAAATTTTAAGTGGGTATCTAAATTGAGATTTTCTTAAAGTAATCATGCATTAGCTAATAATTAATTAATTATTAGGTTAATTTATTCTCATGCACTTAATTTAAACTTGTAAATGTTTTTTATGTTAATCAAGTGCTTTTATGTTAACTAAAGTGAGTTATTATTATATCATTGTATGTCATTGCATGTGATGTTGATTTTTCATGATCTAATCCTTTTATCATTTAGGGTTTATCTTGTACATAACACAACCCTAATTGTATTATCATAACCTTTTGATAACCTTTTTACAAATCATGATCTCCTTGAAGACTCTTGAGGTTCACTATGTAGCTTATTATTGTTGAAGATATTGCATATTATTGTTTGTGGCTCTTTTGCGTGAAAGGTGCATGTGTTTGTTATTTTATCTAGAGGTATTAGAGTAAGGATTTAATTAAACCCTTCTCAATATTTAAAGGAGAAAATTTGAAATCTTCTTTATTCTTTTTTTTTTTTTAACCCTTTTTTTTTTTTTAAAGCAAAATAATGAAAATAAAATAAAATCCACCACCCTAGAGTCATATGGGAAACTAGTGCTCGGTTCCTATGGGGTTAAATATATATATATATTTTTTCAATTTTAGCAAGATTGAAAAGTTGTGATAAATTTTAACTTGATTATCAAAATTAGGAAAACAATCTATATCAACAGAATATGGTTTTGAGCACTATCTAATGGTGCTATAATTTTTCTTAGATATTTTTCCTATTATATTTTATTTCTTGTCAAAGTAAAATGTGTTGTTTTCACTCTGGAGTTCTAAATTTTTGATCAGTTTCTCTACTTTCTGTGATTCTAGCAATGTTGTGATGGTTTCTTAGAGCTCTTTACAACCATCTATGCAATTTTTCATATTTTTCTAGGAACATTTTATTCATTTTTTTGTGTTTTCACATTCTATTGAATTACATGGACATTTTATCTCCTATAAACTTTTCATTTGTGTGGGATGACTTGTTTTAGGCTATTCTATATGTATTTTTAGGTTTATGTCCTATTTGGACAATTTAGACATGTTTTGTAAGCACATCCTCTTTTATAGATACACTAAGATAAAGTGTCAATCTTTTGTATTCTTTTGGGGATTTTACACATCTTGTTGTATCTATTATAGCTGCATTATGATATAAAGTTTGATGGAGAGGTTGTGTAGGAATTTTTTTTTTCCATCACATCTTTTTCAAGTGGTTATCCTTTCAAAAATAGTAGTGAATCCTAGTGATTCTTGCCTCATGCATGTGTGCCTTAGTTTACACATTGTTTTATTTATAGGTACTCTTTTATGCATGCTCAGATGTTCTTATTTCTCCTACATGTACTTTTGGGTTTCACACAATTTAGGGTAGCTATCTTGGCTCTCCCTTATCAACATTGTGGAGGGGTTTCTACTATTGGAGCTAATGCTTCCTTGGTTTCATTTTTTGGAGTGATCTATATATATAGTTATTGTTCCTATCTACTAGGTAGATGTAGCAGTAGGTTACCCAAGCATTTTGTTGAGGTTGGAAATTTACCATATGGACATTCTTACATTCCAATTTCTAAGAGAAACCTTTCATTTTCATTTGAGGAGTGTTCTTTAGACTATTGGTAAATGTATTTTCAACTTGCATCTTCCATGTTGAGTAGTGTCCTTGGGGAAACTCTTGTAGATTGATGTGCCATTTGTATCTTCAAGTTACAATTTTTTTTTCCATATAATTCAAGAAGTATTGTTGGGGGAACTCATGCATATTATTTTCTTCTTTATCTTGATCATCAACTATTTCAAAGGAGGTTATTTATTTCAGCATTATATCTGTCATCTTTCGATAGTTTTCTATAACTTCTTTGTGCTTTAGTGATGGTCTTCATGTTCCTCTTTTTTGGGACATTGTTTTTGTCAAAGGCTTCTCAATCATTCACATTATTTTGGAAGATTTTTGATCGATCACAAAGGTTTGGAGGCATTTTTAGTCCTTCATTCACCTTTCTCTCTTCTAGAGAGGATTCTTTCCCATGTGGCTTTCTCTTTTTCTTTGGTTGTGAGAGATTAGATTTTTTGCACATGGGTACTTGACCAAGGCTTTTTTAGGACCCATGCATTCTCTTTTTAGGTTGTTTTTTCTACTCCCTACGTTCATTTTAAAGGGGGGAATTAGAGTAATCATACACTAGGTAATAATTAATTATTGGTCTAATTTATTCTCATGCACTGAAGCTAAACTAGGAGTGATTTTTATGTTAACTAATTACTTTTATATTAACTGAAGTCATCTATTATTATATCATTATGTCTCATTGCATGTGATGTTAAAACTTGTTATTCTCTAATCCCTTATCATTTAGGGTTACTCCTATATATTGCTCAACCCTCATTATATTATCATAACCTTTTGATAATCTTTTCAGAACTCATGACCTCCTTGAAAACTCTTGAGATTCATTCTATAGATTTTTCTTGTTGAGGCTATTACATATTATTGTTTGCAACTCTCTTTCATGGAAGGTGTATGTGTTTTTTGTTTGATCCTATGACTCATGTTTTTCACAATTTCAATATATTTTTAGCCCTAAAATGGGAAGCAAAATAATTTTTTACATTTCTTATCACTCAATTAGAACCATGCCATCTAATAGTCAAACTAAATTTGTTAGAAGAACATGATTCTAATATTGATTTCCATATAAGTTCTATTAGATAATTAAATTATTAAGAAAATCAATATATAAATTTGGGGTACATATTATTTTATCTCATTTCAAATGTCTTTGACCAAGATGCATATTTAGAAAAATATTAAAATTATGTGATTATGTGTTGAAGTATAATATCTACATAGTATTATATCAATCTTAATATCTACTTTTTTAAGTTTTGAAAAATACTATCTAGGTTACATATGTTTATTGAAGAGAGACTTCATGGAGTGTTAGTGATGATATAGTGATAACTCAAAAAAAATTCTAAGCTAAATAAATTGAAAAAAGTACTCAATTCACAAAATTATTGCTTATAATAGTTGTGTATACCTTAATAATGTGAAAATATTAACTCCTCTTAAAGATTAAAATGAATAAAATATTGATTTAATTAAATTTATCAACCCAATAATCCAAGTAGTGATAACTACTAGATAGCATGATGGGTAAAATTGAGGAGAATTTTTTAATAAAATTTTTATTATATCAATTATATTGTATTGAAAAATAAATACCAAAATAAAGAAATTTGAAGGAGGCATAAACTAGGAAGAACTATCTAACATGAACCAAATTCTGAGAGATTTTGTAGGAGAATTGATTTTAAGAATAACCCATGAAGGAGTCATAAGACTCTAAAATAAAACTCTATGTTATATCCTAGGTATATGGAGATTGTTTAAGCTTAGATTAGAAATTATAAATTTTCTTAGCCTAAAAGATGAGTAAAATGCATAACATCTTTTATGTGTTTGTGCTAGGGAAACACATGTTTGAATAAACTCACATGTAAGTGATAAGCATGTATATAGATGGATGAAGCTCATAATATTAGAGTTTTACCAATATAATAAAAGACTAACGAAATCCCAAATTTCGGAAACATAGATATAAACATAGGATATTCATGAATGGTGTCTTAATATATTTTAAACAAAATTTTAGGATGAAGTTTTCTAAGGAAGAATGTAATTCCCAATAGTATTTCATTTTTATTAGAGACATGTATTAGACCAAATATCTATGGATTATATATTAAATAATCCAATTTTTCAATTATAAGTGTTGGCTTGACTATATTATATATGTTCTTGAAGATAATGACTTTAGTAGTAACTAATGTATTTATTATCCTAATAAATGTGAGTATGGATTATATTTTGTAATGTTATATATCTTCAAAGTGACAATTTTACTCTATTTTTCTAGATTATAATTAAATATTTTTAAATTGATATTTTATTAGTTGCCCAATTAATATTTGTTTAGATTCATGATTTTAGACTATTGATTAAGTAAAAGAGTGGATTATATTTTCAAAAATAGACTAATGTATGTTAAAAATAATGATCCTAAATAAATGTTATAATATTAATTGGATATTTTATATTAATATTATTTTAATCATAACTTTTTAATTTTTAATGAAGCTCAAATCCTTGACCAAAAAATCTATGTATATGTTGATGAAAACAAGAGGGTACTCAAGTTATAAAATATTGTTGATGACTATTAATGATACATATGTAGGATAATAGAGGAAAATTTGAGAGGCCAAGTATCAATCATGATGACAATAAAGGAATCGAGATTACTTAATGTAACTATCATATGTAGAAATCGATGATAATAAACCTAGAATAGGATAATTGAGGCAACTCATGAAGATAGAAGTGCATGGGGATATTAGTTAAAAAAATTAGTGATTGGAAAAGAAAAAAGTGAAACAAACTAGAAAATAATATAAATGATAAGAAAGAGGTAACAAAGCCATCTAACATTATCAAAAATAAAGATCATAAGAACAAGCTAGGATTTTGCATGACTCAATTTTTTTAGGATGATATAAATTTAGGAAAGATAAAAAAATACAAATAAATTATTATAAATAATTCATATGCAACCAAACTAGTCAATAAGATCTAAAAAATATAGAACTCAAATAATTACATAAATATTTGATGAAACCAATAGATAGAGACTATTGTATTTATGAATAAATATGTGTGGGAGAGTCACATAGATGAGAAGCAAAACTTAGTTATTTTAAATAAAAGAAGAAAATAATAAATAATAATCTAGAAGGTGTTATGATTCAAAATTAAATTTCACTATTGTTAAATCTATAAATATATAGTTTCTATGACTATGTGATTTTATGTCTCATGACATTACATAAAAGATTGATGTATTGTGTATATATGATATATTTTTTGAATAAATTTTAAATGTCCATATAAGTTAACAATAAGATATTTTATGCAGTTGAAATAAAAAATACTAATAATTATTAAGTCTTTAGTTATAATTTTCACTATTATGCATGTAAGTTACATAGGTAGAAGCCACTATAAATTAATATTGATGGTAGAAATAACTACCATGTAGGACACTTAGAATTTTCTACCATGGAACAAGTTGTAGCCACCTCAAAATGTGAGATGGAAGCTCTATGGTAGATTGTAGCATACATATTTTTCTTCAATGTATCCCACCTTGTTTATACATGTGATCCTTAATTACTTTAATGGAATGACTAAGTGTTGAGTATCTAGATGAGAAAGTACAAATTACCCAAAAATTACTTTAATGGTTAGATGTTCACTCTATTAAATTTGATTGTTTACTTCCCTATCATCCTATGAAATTGTGTCTTCTTATGGTATCCAAGTGAAAAAGTAGCTTGATTGTCTGATTGGCCTTAAAGTAGAGTTATTAGAAATTTAGTGATGAAACCTATAATTAAAATCCCCTTTTAAGTATTTTACATATATCATAGAGTTTTGAGTTTTGATTTTAAAATAAAATAAAGAAAAAAATATATCTTGTAATTAAAATCTGATTAGATTATTTATGATGTTATTTTAAATTTTGATTTTAACATTAAATATTTAAAAAATACTATTATTTTCGAATGATTAAGATAGGTATGTAAGATCGGGAAATCATTTATGAAGGAAGGAGGATAAATCTATCTGTCTCCAAATAATAAAAACAAATATTGAAGAATAGTTAAATAATATCTTCCTATCATAGAAGATAGGCTAAAAATATAGTATAAAGAACATTTCCATAAGAAATTATTAGGTTCATAATATAAGTATCGACCTATCAAAAATCCCTCAAATCAGCATTTCGCTAAATGTTGCTTAGGATTGCAACATTCTAGATATCAATAGCAATGATTTCCATGAAAACATGGATGAAAGCCATAATAATAAAATCTATGTGTTTAAAAATGTAAGAGTAAGCAAAGGATGTCAAACCTGGGGATCCACTCGCTTTTTTGCTGCCAAATGTAATGTTGTATTGTGAAAAAGGTCATGGTCGTGACTCACCAACTCAACGACTTTTTGAGGTGATTTGTTGAATAGAAGATTCCGCACTATCTCAAATTGATTATATTCCACAGCAAAGTGCAAAACAGACCTATGATCTGAACTCCGGATTTCAACAGAATCTGGCCATCTGCACATAAACTCATTAATTATGTCCCAACAGCCCTTCATGGCTGCTACATGTATTGCACACCTTCCACACGCATCCTCCTTTTTCATTAAGTAGTCTTGCCATGCAGGAGATTTTAGCATTGCTCGTACAATTTCAAGACGTCCTACATGGACAGCTGCATGCAGATTTGGGACTGGCCGTCTATTTTCATTGTCGTAGTCAATAATATCGTGCAGACTATCAAGTCCGGCCTTCGTTAAATCTGCCTCACATTCAAATTACCTAAAATCAATATACTTCATGCAACCTGCAAACTTACTATTCAATTCAACTTGACCAACTAAGGTATAAATTTACCTAAACAGTGATCAAGGAAAACAGCTAATGGAAAATGGAACAGAAACAATCGGGATTTGATAGGCTTCCCAACTATTGCCTCCACTGTATCTGTCTCACATTCACATTATCTAAAGTCAATAAATTGGATGTAATCTGAAAACTTAACATTTTCTTCAACTTAGTAAATAATGTGCAAATTTACCTGCATATTCCCCATAAGCTGCCACTCTAAGACACTGTTGTGTTTCCATTGCGTCGTTATATTTCTTGGCATCCCACAAAAGATTGACTGTTTCCACATGGCCGTACTTGGAAGCTATTATCAGTGCTGTCTCTCCAAACTTATTGTACAGGTAGGCAGAACTCTTTTTGTGCTGAAGTAGAATTCTGACTAGATCTGGATTGCCATATTTAGCAGCTTCGTGCAACGGCAAATTCCAATCCTTGTTAAAGCTCCGGCCAAAGAGGGTTTCACTTGAAGAACCCACTGAACAATGGGCAGTTGGCCTTCCCTTGCAGCAATATGCAGAGGACTATCTTTCTGGAAAGTAACGCCAAGCAGAACTTGCGAGTCCTGCTTATGTAAACTTTGAATATAAGCGACATCACCAGTTTCCAAAGCATGGAAGAGTTCCTTACTAATCCTATTCTCCTTTTTCATGCTTGCCTATAATTTAATCCCCACAAAATATCATGAACTATACTAGAACAGAAGTACAATTATATACTGTGAAGCATGCAACAACAAGGGTTGAATTCAATGAAGCAAAGTCGAAACACCGTCCATTTCGGTCAAGAGCTGCTCTTTGGGAATATTTTTACAGCCACGCAACGGTTGAAGGAATACAGAGTTTGAAGATCTTTTCTATGGTCGCCGACAGCTCTAGTGGTTCCCTATTAAAGGAGTAAAAAGCTAGTGAGGGTAGGGCCCGTTGTCTAAAACACGTTAAAACGAAAATAAACCCACCCTTGGAGTAGAAGAGTTAGGGTAAACAAATGAATAGCAACCAACATTTAGAATCCATCGTGAATTTAAGAGGGAAATGTAGACATTGGTCAAGCCACTCCAAAGAAATAGGCAGACTTTAAAAACTTAATCCAAACCGATGCCAAAAAAGTTTAAATACATAAAATATTAGTTTCCAATACCATATTACCACCGCGCATTCCAACTAAAACAACGTAGGCCTATTGTCATAAATTATTGCTGCCCCTAGATATGGTCTTACTCGAGATTGTTTATCTAATTATTAAAGCATGTGTAGGGCGGGTCCTCCTCCATTCTTTTGGAAACTTTACACATTTTTCATAGTAGGAAAATTATTCGTCCTTCTTATTCCAAAAGTGTATATTATATCCAATAAAGAAAAATAATGGGCAAAGTTAAATTTTCCTTAAATTTAAAATTGAATTATAAGAACGTAAATTTAATAGTATTTAAAGGATAAAATGATAGAATTTTAATATCTATATTTTTAAATGATAAAATTTAAAAATTACTATATATATAAAAGTTTTTTTGAAAATGGTGGGCATGAGAGTCTTTTTGGAAAGCCTATACCAAGTGATATGTTTGCAAAAATCTAACTCATACCAAGGGGTTGCCCCAAAAACAAAACCATATGATAGAACATGAGGGATCTAAAGATATGGGGTTAGTACTTATAGAGATAATGTATAATATGACCATGCTCTAAATTTACATCATTCCCCAAATACTTGTGGAACTACAAACACAAGGGAGGAAAGACACATGAAGCCAACATAAATTTTTTTGGGTAAACATGGAAGAGACTTGAGATTCTCAATACTCTTGAAATTTCCCCTAAAAGATAAAAAAGAAAAACGTTTACAACATAACTTGAGGAATGAAGATACTAATAGAGGAATGTTACAACAAAATTTTCTCTTTGTGTCCTTGTGACAACGGTAACCTCAAGGGTCATCCAAAGAAAACTAACAAACAAAAATGCATGCCAAGAAACACATTACAAGAAAATCACATTATGTTTAAGCAAGAACACAGAGACACAAAGGGTACTACACCTGTGAGTTGATCTATAGCTAATCAAATTTGCATAAAATGGTTTTCAATAGAAGATAAATTTTACCATGGTAAACTCCTTCAACCTAGGAGTACCCTTTCATCACAAGTCAATTTCAACCTTTTCAACTATTCATTTCCTCTATATTTCTTCTTAAATGCCCATTATCAACCAATGGGATTATCTCCCTTGGGAGATTCAACTAGATCAAAAGTCTCACATGTATCCAAGTTCATCCTATAATATTCTAAGGCCTCTAGATAAGATTCATGCTTCATCAAAGAAATAGGTTCCTTTATAGATCT
The DNA here is from genome assembly GCA_007115665.2 of Sequoiadendron giganteum. NCBI lineage: Eukaryota > Viridiplantae > Streptophyta > Pinopsida > Cupressales > Cupressaceae > Sequoiadendron > Sequoiadendron giganteum. The sequence goes on along the minus strand of CM021104.1, from coordinate 174,356,756 downwards.
CGATTAATTTTCAACACAATATAACATAAATATAAATATAAATCTAGTGGCCTATATCTATCAACTAGTTTATATTTCTTTATGGACCTACACAAATGGTGTATTAAGATATTATTCTTATTCTTCCTTTGAACTCTCTCTCAATATAAAAAGCCTTCTTGATTCTCAAATTTAGTTTCAAAAAATGTATTCTTTTTCCCCATTTATTTTGGCTATACTTGATCAAATTGTGGCAACATAAATTGTACCCCCTTCTTCGAGATAGTATAATTTCTTACATAATTTAGACCCATTTTGGTATCCTTGCATTAAATAACCTTTAAATCATGATTAATAGGCCCCTAAGACCCTTTATTTTAGATATTGAGGCTTATCTCAACTAAAATCCTAACAAAATCAACAAAAGCATTAAATTTTCTAACAACCCATCATTGGCCCACCCCGAAAACATGAGATGGGACTCATATGCCACCTTGGGCATATGAGTCCCCCTAGGTGGGACCCATATGGCACAAGTAGTGTATGAGTCTTGTGTGGCCCATTTTTAGGGTTAGAGCAGGAAATTCAAGTTTTTAATTCAAAATTTTGGTTGATGTTGGCCTTCGAGATCTAAAAAACCATAAATTAGATGAGGTGGGCCTATATAAAAAAGATTCTAATCCATTATTTTCATGTAGAGAAAGAAATTCAAGATCTAAGCATTCACAAGCAATCAAGTCTAAGCATTCACAAGCAATCAAGCATTCTTTCACAAGAGCATTCACCAGCAAGTAGAGAGAAAACTTGAAGCCTTGGAGCAACATTATAGTGTTTTTGCAGGTCTTCAATCTCACTTTTATTCAAGATTAAGCATTATCAAGGATTGATTATGGTTTCTTATGGTGGATCATGATGGATTCTAGGTTGGGGAGATGCAACTAGCCATCAAGCCAAGCCTAATGACTTGTTTCCTAAGTGTTTACATCCTTCATTATCACTCCAATTTCAACCTAAGGAAGGTACATGCATTCATTATTGCTTATTATGGTGATTGGATATCTCCCAAAGTGATTCATTCATCTTCATTTTTCATTCATGCATCTTATCCTAGCACATTAGAATAGGGTTGCATTACATTTCAAATTTCCTAATCTTAGAGACACTTAAGATTAGGGTTTGTATGCACATTTACTTTTAAGATCCATTATTTCTATCAAGGTTTGATTAGTGAACTAGGATTTTGAACAAAGAAAACCCCCCATAAGTAAATTGACATTATATTATGTTTTGTAGGCCTTTTTACAGGTTTAAATCCAAAAATCAAATTGGGAAGAAAGAGAAGAGATTGGAGAGAAGATCTGATTTATAATTTCTCAAAAAGAAAGATGGGACCGATATGCCACAAGTGTCATATGACTCCCAATATAAGAGACTTTTTAGATTTCTTAAGATCTTGAGTCAACACTATTAGATTCTTGTTTCAACCTAGAAACCCTAGACTGGGACTGGTACACCCAGCCTAGTGTATGAGTCCTAGTGTACCCTAAAATAATTTTTTTTAGGATTTCAAATCTTGTTTTGAGCATATTAAAGATTCTAGGTGCACTTTTTTTGATTTCCTAGTTTGTTGTTTTGTTTTGCATTCATTTCTAGGTCATTTTTTTAAGTTTTACATATAATTAGGTTTTGTCATTAGATCTTGCATGTTACTAGTCTTTTAAATCCTTAGCTTGGTGGTGAACCCATGTTTAGTCATTACTCATACCCTATGACACCCTATTGTAGATCTATTTCTCTCATTCTATCCTTGGATTGAGATCTCTAGAGTTTCCTTGACTGAAATTAAGTGAAATAGGAGGAACCCTATCCTTGTGCTACATCTCCTAAAAGGTGGGGCACCCTATTTTTCATTGTTTCACAAACATAACTCTAGTTCTCTAAAAATTACATCTACAAAATATACCATTTTCTAGGTTAGAGGATTATAAAGCTTATAACCCTTACCATTATTACCATAACCATTCAAAACATATTTTTAGATTTTAAATCTAACTTAAACCATGTTTATTTAGGTACATGAATGAAAACCTCATATCCAAATGCTCTAATGTGAGAAATAGATGTTTTATTATGTACCCATAGTTCATATGGTGTTATTTCAACCAAAGTTGAACAATGTTATTTATTCATTTAAAAATAATCAAGAAGTAATTATAGAATATATCTGGATATAAGGGAAAAGTTTTATGCCCTAAAATTTTTAAGGGTCCATTCTCCTCTTGTACTAGATTCAGGTGTTCGACTCAATTTGCAGCTCAGAGTTCCCTCACCGGCTCAAGCTCGATGTAAAGGCTACCAAGCTTGCCATGCTTGTGCATCAAACAATGGTTTTCTTTGCTCTTCAAACATTCGCTCAGATCACTTGTCCTCCACTAATGTTTGAATTCCCCATTCTATGCAGCCTCCAACATTCTCCTTGGGTCATCGAAGCTTGTTTCTAAGAGGTCTGCAACTGACTGATAGGCTTGAGATTGAAGATGAATGCTCAGTCCATGGAGATTTCATGGAAGAATAATATATCTTCTTCTATACTTTTGGGCTATATTTTAAGCCGAATTTTGTTATATTATCAGCTTCTGGGGGTGTCATTTGGGTGTTGTATAGGTGTTTTTAGTTTTAGTGGTAGTCTTTCACTTTTGCAGCTGAATTTTGATATACTATTAGCTTCTTTTAACTTTCCTTCTGAGCTGATCCAACTAAGCACTACTTAACATACATATTTCTTTCTCAAATTATGTCTCATTCATCCTTTGTATAGTTCCATTATTTTGGGACCTAAATATTTAGCTTATAATACTTATATTTCTCAAAATTTGTTAAATTCTATTGAACAAAATTCCCTTCCATTATTTGACCTTAATAATTTTATTTTCTAATCTATCCAATTTTTGAACAATGAGTTTAAAATATTTAAACATGCCAAATAAATATATTGATACCTCATAAATATATCAAATTATAATGTGAGTAGTCATTGATAATCAAAACATAATAGTAGTCTTTTCTAATAGAAGATACATCTATAGGAGAAACTATTTCACCATAGATTGCCTTCATTAGTCCTTTATCTCTAGTGCTGCAAAAATTAAACTTCACTCCACTTTATTTGTCAAACACAGTGTTCATCAAAATTAAAATACATTGAATAAATCAATAAAGCATCTGGTATACTTTTTTAATAGGGGATTTAAGCCCTTTTCACCAATGTGACCCATTCTATAGTATGAAAATATACATGAACCTAAATTTATAGTTACATAGGTGGAGTTATAATATGTAGATGTGCCAAACTTAAACATCCCACTTTGGGATCCTTAGGATGGTATTTAATTCCCTCTTACTAGCCTATAAATACTTATGTGAAATATGATGTGTAGTTTGACATCATTTAGTTTAGAAATTAAAAATAAATTTCATGCTAGTCTTAGAATATGCAACATGATTATGTTATATTTAACTTTTTCATTACTAAAAGCATTTATTACCTTCCCTTTTCTAATAATTTGATGCAATCTATTATCACTAAGATAAAACTCACAACTACCATATGCTCTATATAAAAATAGCCACTCCTTGAGAAGACTCATTTGACATGGTGCACCTAAATAAACATACCATGAGTAATGGATAGAAATGCAAGTAAAAACAATTAGTTCACCATTTTCATAATTGGAGGATTTGTCATTAGTGGTATCTTTAGAAATTTCCTTTTTATTTTTCATTCCTTCTTAATATTTCTCTATTTTTTATAATTATAACATTTTAATCTACTCTTTCTAGATGTTTTATTTTTTCCTTTCAACCTCAGCATCTATTTGTCCCCCTATTTCTTACCACCTTTTTCCTTGGGTCTACTCCTTGCATGTAGTGTATCCTTTGAACCCTCATTTGTATTTCTATCTCAATTATCTTGTAAAAAAATTGTAAACAAGACCATCCATCATAATATTGGTAGTATTGACTACAACTATTAAGTTGCCTGAATATTAAGGTAAAAATTATGAAAATAAATTCTCATCTAACTTAACATCAATGCTTCTTAGTTGATGAAAAATAAGATTAAGTGCATTTAAATGCTCAACTAAAAAAATTATTTATTTAAAATAAATAAAATATAGGTTATTTACAAGTATTTTTTTTATAAATATAAACTATCCTTCTCTATAGTTATTGTAATGAGTACCCTCCTCAGAAATAGTAATGAATGTATTTATGGAAATACTCATATTATACCTTTATTCTTTTTATCTATGCTTGGTCTAATCTACATAAATTTTATTTATAGGATTATCCTTTTGTGTAACAAATCTCCATTTATTTATATCATCCAAAAGGCCCTCCAGTTTAGTTTGGACACATTCTATATAAATTTATTAAAAAATTCAAACTCTAACCATTATGTGCTTTCCATCAATTCTCTAACCACACTCAAATTTCAAAGACCACTAAAATAATACTCTAAATGCAAACATAGAAACATAACAACATGGTATGAAAAGAATATCATTCTACAATTTAGCTAATAAAATCATAAAATATAAATCATTATACTGTATGTATGGGTGATGCCACTATAGTGTGTCCACTTCTTATAAATTTTGATTTTCGCCTGGAATAAGATATTAAAAATATAAAATAATTTAATCTTTTAGGGGTTCCATCTAAAGGGTTTTAATTGAAGATGATAAGATAAGACCCCCTTAGATTAAAACCTATTGGATAGAACCTCTCTATTCCTAAATCATACCCATAATGGAGTCTCTTTTGCATCTATCAAAATGCTAACAACAAACCTATTTTTCCTTACCTTTTGACAAATCAAAAAAAGTCATTTAAAAATTATGCTTTGTAATTATTTAGCCCTTATTATAAGATTTCTAAAAAGTATAATTTTGAATATATTTAATTTTATTATTCTTTAATTTTTATTTCTTGTGAATTTAGTTTATTTTACCAAACATCAAATTATATTTTTACACACAAAATAATAAAAAATAGAGACAAAATTCTAAAAACTATTTGTACCCTAGGTATTGATTTGCTTGTTTCAAAAAATAAATAAATTAAATTTTGATACATATGGAACAATTTATGTGTTACAACATACACCTATGACTAAATATAATTACTCTAACTTCAAAAAATAATAAAAAAAATACAACAAAAACTTATAAAAATACCCATACACTAGATAGTGATATTCAGGAAAATTCTACCCCAAAGAGACCCAATATTGTATTAGTATCAAAGTATGAAGTAGAACAACATAATCAATTATCCTTCTGATAGTAGATTATATATATAGATAAATATAGGTAGAAAGAACCATTAATCTAATATCATGTGCATCAAATATATAGGAAAATAAGAAGCAAGAAACCATCAAGTGGCATTCAAAACCATGTAAGTTAAAACTATTAGCCATGAAAAAAATCCAATTACCTTATGGTCATGGCCAACCATCTTTGAATATTATGTAAATATTCTTGAACCTCTCTCATGCTATTTACATGTTATAGATGTCATCTATTTGGTCATAATATTTGAATCGAAAAAGGTCTTAATACTTGGTACTTTGTGAGGTATAGGTTGCCTTGTCATAGCAAAAAATATGAAAGATCTTATTACAAATTGTAATATTAATATATTCTTTGCAAATTTCCTATTAAGTACCCTTTTTACACAATATCCCATGCACCTTGGATAATGAATAAGCAATAATAAATCCCCTCCCTCACATGGTCATCCAAATCCGCTCTATTCCATGATGTTGGGAGACTAGAAATTATTTATCATCTAGATAATTAAATTAAAATTACAAGGTGAATAACACATCTACTCCTAAAAAACAATTGTATATGGGAAATTTTCCACTCTAATTCACATGAAATGATTTAATTCTAGAGACAAATTTCCAATTCAAATCATTTTATTGTGATCAAATGAGGTCATCAAAACATAATTTAGCTTACATAAAAGTATCCTTCATAGTAATATTTTTTAATCAATAAAGGTTCAGTGTAAATAAAATACCTAACTTTGATACACATGGAAAAAATAGAAAACAATGAAAATAAATTAGAAGGATAAGACATGTCTCTACATTGATGTATTTCTTTAAATGAAAAGAAATAATTTTTATTTGGGTAACATGAAAAGATTCATATGTTAGAGGAAAATTGGTATCTAAATATAATTATTCTTATTTAAAAATCAGTAATAAATAAAATAAGCAACACAAAACTATAAAAATGTTAGTCATAGATATTTGAGTTAATGGTCTACGACTAAGAAATTATGACTTAATGTATTATTTCTAGATCAAGTTATATGCTATAGAAAAATATTATTATTAAAAAATAATACAAAGTATAAGAAATATTTTATAAATGAGATGAATTATTTCCTAATTTAAAGAAATTTAGAAATAAAATCTACATGGAGGATCACACAAACTATTTATGTACCTTGTCTTGAAATTCTTAATGATTTTATTACTATAGATGAGAGAATTTATTTTTAATGTTTCTTTTCACAACCTATTTAGGCTGAAATTTGAGATGTGCTATTGTAATAACACCCCTGTATGACATGACCTAGCCTACCTATTTCAAATTCCACTTTTATTTATCTAAAGATTTTTAAAAAATATATGTTATTAATTATCCCATTGATTGGCATGTGAAGGCTCTCAATTTAAATTTCTAGGGTCATGCATTTTAAAAGACTTCCTTGGTCATAAAGAGCATCAACTGTTAAATCATTATTTCAAAAAAATTTAGTCACAATCAATCTCATATATATCTTAATTGCATTATTGCATCTTTTCTAGGAATCATTTTTATTTAAAAAGAAGTCCTAAGGTCTTGACTACTATAAATGAAGTCACTATTCTTCCACTTTTTGTACAAAAATCATTACCATACTTTTCAACACAACCCCTTTCTCCAAATTTTTAAAGGTCACATTAATCTACAAACTTGCCAAACATAATGTGAGAGAGCATTAAGGACCAAGCCACATGGAGATATCATCCAAGATGAGGATATTTGATGATGTCCCATATTTAGTAGTAGGATACTCTAAATACATTTATTCCAAATTCCTAACCTCTAATCTAGAACAAAAATCTCTAACTTTAGTTGTCTATCATAGTGCATTACTATTTGAACAATAGGGAAAATGGGAAGATAAAAGGGGGTACCCTCTCCTCCTATTCTACCTAAGTCATTCAAATATGTCCTAAGAACCCTAATAGAACTGACTATAAAAATCTCAAGGTGATTCAATGCACAATTAGGACTTAGGAGGGGGTGTTCTTTCAAATGAAGGGGTACACCACCAAGCAAATGCTTGGAAAAGACAATGTTTGAAAACACACTGTAATATGCAAAACACTTAAAATGAGCTAAATGAAGCTTACAAATACTAAAAATGAACATTTCTAAGTTAGGGTATGTGTACCTGGGAAACCTAGAGATGCAAATAGGATTCTTGAAATGCAAATAGACTGCCAAAATATGCCTAGGAGGACTAAGATGCATTTTCTCTCGTCTTAGTTCCACTGCTATTTTTTGGGGCAAACATAATCTTTGGATAACAGAACAAAATCCCAAAGAATCTCTGAAAGATTCTACTTGGAAGACTAAGATTCATTTTTTCCCTTCTTAGTCCTAATTTAATTTTCTAAAAAGTGTGAATGTGCTCCTAAGCTCCCAGATTGGCAATGGCTTCCTCTCGGATCTCAAGTTCTGAAACAGTCAAAGCTAACTTGTAGGTGAGTTTTCATGAAGATGACAACTTTGCAATAAAACTTTGACAACTTTGTACTCTAAGTGATCTTCAAGTCTGCAACCTAGATCTGCAAATACAAATGGATAAGATAAAAAAACTTGTTGATTGTTAGTGAATGGGGGTTTTCCTTGGTCAAACCCCTTGTTGGTAATTAGACCTTGAAATGAAATGGAAAGGATGAAGGAAATGGTTAATGAACAATATGCAATGCTACAACTCACCAAACCCTTACAAAGGCTAAAAACTTGAGTGTAATGGTTGCAATGGACATGGATCTTGAAATGCTTGATAGATCTTGAATTACTTGCTTGCTTAGATCAAAATCCTACATCACAAATGCTAAAACAACAACACACATGATGCAAGAAAAATCTTTGACATGATGCTTGAAACTTGATAATGGATCCAAATGCTTGACGAATTTGTCTTGAATGCTCTTGTGAACTCAATTATGCTATGATAAATGCTCTCACAAATGACTTGGCTTGAAATGGATGAATTAACCTTTTATTTATACTTTTCTATGCTTAATATCCAAAAATCATATCACACCAAGCTAGCATATGAATTCAATGAATAAAGGAGGTTAAATCTCACCAAGATTTTGAAATTAAATCTCAAAAATGACTCAAGGAGGACTAAGACACCCTAGGTGCTATCTTAGTCCCAAGTGATGAAACTTGGGGTACAAATACCAAAAAGGGGCACAAAATAGATACCTCAAAATTAGGGTGCTAGGACATCAGGGGGACAAAGATTACCTTAGTGGCATTTTAGTCCCAACCAGAAAGAAAGACATGCCAATCGGTGTCATTAGGAGATCACATATGCATTGGAGAATTCCAGGATTAACCAAAAACATATGTCATTCATAGGGCTTGTCGACATAAAATAGGACCAATTAAGCTATAAATAAGGATAAATAAAGTAGGGAGGGCTGAAACAAGTGTGAAAATGCAAGGGTATGCATTTTACTACACTACATTTAGCTCCCACTTTAGTGAAAGGAGGAACTTGCTTCAAACTCACACTAAAGTAGCCAACCATGCAATCAAGAGGGGTTCAAATGTGCACATGTTAGTAAGATAGGATGAAAATAATAAAGTGGGTGGCCAAGCCCCCAGGATTATGATCTTATGGAAAACCAACATAGGCACAAAGGAAAAAGCTTACAGATGATATATGAAGCCAAAATTAGATCACAAACATACACCATCAAAGAGAAGAAAAAGGAAAAAGGAAAAGGAACTACAACAGATCAAGCTTTGACTGGTTGTCCATTACGGTGGACCAGGTCTCGGATTGAAGAGGTTTTACAAGTGGAATGTGTTGTCCACTATGCAAACAAAACACACACTCACAAGGGCTAGTGGTAACTAGTTGTCGATTAGGTGAGCCCCAAAAGGGACCATATCAAAGCCATACCTCCATGACTTTAATGAGGTACAAAAGGAAAAATACATGCTCACACAAGCTAGTGAAGCTAGGCGTTCACTAGTTGAGCCCCAAGGGGTCCATATCAAAGCCATACCTCCATGAATTTAATAAGGATAGAAGGAAAAATGCATGCTCACATGGGCTAGTGAAGCTAGGTGTTCACTAGGTGAGCCCCAAGGGGTCCATATCAAAGCCATACCTCCATAAATTTAATAAGGATAGAGGGAAAAATGCACGCTCACATGGGCTAGTGAAGCTAGGTGTTAAATAGGTGATCCCCAAGGGTTCCATATCACAACCATACCTCCATGACTTTAATAAAGAAAAACGGAAAATGCACACAAAAAGAAAGAGAGAATATGTTCAAGGGGATTTTTCTTAGTTCATGCGAGCTCTAACTCTTAGTAGACATCATTCCTAACATCTCCAAGAGAGGACCATCCAAAGGATAAAAGATTCACCACTTAGGGGTTGTAGTGCATCACACCACATTTAAGGGGAATATAATATGTTGAGATAGGTCACACTCTTGAAGGACATTACTCCCAATGTCACAGAAAAAAGAAAAATGCATCATATGAAGAAAGAAAACTATATCAAGGAACATGGAAGAGGAAATGAAAATGAAATCAAGCTGAAATAATGCCAATGTATGCCCCCACTTTAAATAAATTGCTAACACCATACTGTGAGCAATTACTTTAAAGTAAAAAAACATGGAAAAGAAAACGAAAAAGAGGGTTGTCCCCCAAAAACACATAAGGGATCTATGGATTCAGGGTTAGTATCTATGTTTGCTGCAATGATATTAGAGAGCTCAGAACTATCACCATTCCCAAAATACACATAGAACTGGAATAATGACACGAAGAGAGTGAAAACAAAGAAAATCCGTTTGGATCAACATGGAAGAGACATAGGGTGTCTCAACACTTTGTGTCATCCCCAAAAGGAAGACACAAAACAAAGCAAAATGAAAATAAAAAGCTTTTGGGTCAACATGGAAGAGACATAGGGTTTCTCGACACCTTGCATCATCCCTAAAAGGAAAACACAAGAAAAAAAGTGAAAAGATAAATGAAAATGAAAAAGCTTACGACATAGAGAAGAATGAAGGTACAAATAGAGGAATGTACAAAGAGATAGAAACATCAAACAAAACATCACAAGGAATCACAATACACACATGCAAAAAAAAGAAAATATAAAAAGAAAAATACTAGTAAGGAACATGCAGATCAACTATCCAGTAGGTCATCTACATCCCAATCTTGTTTAATATATGTGGAATGAAAATCACTAGTGGAATGGATCACAACAAGTGCAGTACTAGGAGAGTCACCAAGTTCAACACATGGTGAATCACTCAGTTTAGGATGATCATCATGGGTGTTATCCTTTAAGTGCATGGATGAGGAAAATAACAAGTTCAACTGATTATGCATTTCCTCATCGATTTTAACTGTTTCATCATCATCATCCAAGTTAACCACAATAGGAGGATGAATGATAATATCCATAGAATTTTCTATTCCTTGCTATGTTGGAATTACAGTCTTAGGTAAGAGAGGAGTCTCATCATTTATTGCTTTTGTCAAGTTAAAATGTTGATTTTCAATGTTATTCTCATTATTCATCTTTCAATCAATAGCACGACACCTATACCTACACTCTCTAGCATTGCGATTTATTTTAATATGATTTAATTATGTGTAGGAGTAGGTGGATCAACCATAGTTTACTTTTATTCTTGTGAAGGAAGAGAAAAAGAAACCATGGAAGGTTGTTCGAAAACTTTCTCTTTGGCTTTATAATTTTGCTTAGGCGGAAAGTTAGGACTTGTTTGGTTTTCTCTAGGTCTCTTGCAGGAAATAAGTAATGGTTTTATTATGGATGGGTCTTGGTTTGTTGGAAGAGTTTTAGGCTCAACATTTTCTTGTTTAGGTGGTGGAGGTTCAAGCATGGGTGGCGGAAAGTTTTCAAAGGATATTTTGATTATGAATTTTGCTTTGAACTTTTCGTAGGATAGGAAAAGGAATTCTTCATGATGTCTTATAGGTTCCATAGGCTTAGGAAAAAAATAATCTAAGGAGAAATTTCCATGAGAAGATGATGGTATAAAGCCACTATGATTCACAATGAATATTTCATTGGGAACTAAAAAATTTAAGCACTTATAGACAATTGATGGAACAAAATTCATGGAGCAAAGCCATTTGTAGCCTAACTTCACATGAAATTAATCTGAATTAGAGATGATAGAGAATAATACATTTTATTTCTTCGGTCCTACTTGTAAAGGGAGTGTGATCGAGCTCATCGTAGCATGAGAAAAACCATCATGCATTTTGATCCATGATTTTGGTTTATCATATATATCTTGAGTGAGTTCATGCATATATAAGAGTTCTTATGTGATCACATTCACTCCACAAACATGATCAATTAAAATCTTAGGAGCGAGCTTATTATTGATTTTGTCATCTATGTAAAGAGGACCATCAGGTGCATGTTTAAGTGTTTCTTCTAAAGAGAAAGTAATTTCAATGGTTTTTTATTTACAAGGCTTTATGTCAACCACTCTTATGATTGTATCAATAAGACTTTGTTCATTAGTATCCATAGGATTTTATTCATGATTTCTCGTATGTTTATCATATGTTTCAAGATCCATCACATCAAGATTAGTTTCACTAGGCTTAACAAATGAAATATTATGGTTGGGAATGGGATTGGTAAATATTTGCAAGTTTTGGTCAGGATGAGATATAGACTTATTACCTTTGTCATTTACACCTCCAATCAGGATATGATTGGAATAAATGAGGTCTTGCACAAGATGTTTAAGATGCTTGAAGTGATCTATTTAATGTCCTTTTACTTGGTGATAATCACAATAGCAATTGTGTCTAAAGCTTGGAGGTAATGGTTTTCTAGGGTCAAGGGGTCAGATGGGAGGTAAGGTAAGCATGTTTTTGGCTAAGAGTTGGGTCATGATGTTGTGTTGGGTGTCAGGTAAGGGAGTAATTTTTCTTTGTTGATCCCAAAATATATAAGGATTACTCTTCTTTATAGTGGCTATTTGGGTATCAATGGGTTGGGTAGGTTGAGAGGTGGCATTTAGTTGAAGGAAACTCTTATTTTTTCTTTTGAAAGGCTGGTAGGTGTTTTGGTGTGAATTTTTGGGCTTTTCAAGACAAGTAGGGGTAGTTTTTGGTTCACTAGCACTTATAGAATTTTGATAATCTCTTAGGGTAGTGCATAGGTGCATGAAGTAAGGAAATTTCATTATGGTGAGATTTTCTCTTATCGTGTTGTGTAAGTTTTCTATGAACATCTTTTGGAGATGCGAATCAGGAACCTTCACACTGATTTGGGAATAAAGTGATTGATAAAGTGAAATAAAGTCAATGACTTTTTCACCTTCATTTTGCTTGCATCTCATCAAATCAACCAATGTCATCTCAGGAACCATGTGCACTTGGAAATGGTAAATAAAGGCCTCAAAAATTTCATTGAATGAAATAATTGAGTTATTTGGTAATGTAGAAAACTAGTCTAAGGCCATGTCTTTCAAGGATTGGGGAAAAATTTTAGCCAAAATTTTTTCCTCAAGGATAAAGTCACTACACAAAGTAGTGAAGAAATTAACATGATTAGTAGGATCTCCCTTTTCCTCCATATTTTTCAAATCTATGGATCTCTATACCTTGTGGCACCAGGGTTCTCAATATCTCCAAGGATAATGGATTACTCATGACATAGTATGAAGGTGGACCATTTTGATTTTGATTTATGATAGAAACTTGGAATTGAAGGGATGAAAATCTTTGTAAAAGGTGGTTAATGATAGGATAATTTCTTGTGGTGTGAGGTGGAGGTGAATATGGTGGTGGTGTCTATGTGTTGGAAATAAATGGATTGCTTGTGGGAGGAGGTATGAGATTAGATGACACATAAGTATAAGGAGCACTAGTGGAAATGTGTGAGGTAGGAAGGATAATACTAGTTGGTTTCATCGTTGTGGTCACTTGAGGAGTTGTGTAGGTGGGAATGAATGCTATGGTTGAAGAGGGAGGAATTTGATTTCCTCCTTGCACATTATTTGAAGTTTGAGCACCATTAGTTGTGGAAGGAAGGTGTTTTCCAAAGATGTGAGCTATGTTATGCACAACTTCCAGTCCTTCACCACTTTCCAACATGCGATGAATACTATCTATGGTAGGTATAACAATGCTAGAAATTTTTTTAATACTCACACTATCTTGTAAATGGGCTAGGTCTTCATGCATTTTCATTATGTTTTCTTGAGGAATATGATCAACCATTGTTTTAACACTTGGCATAATGCTTGTAGGTAAGCTAGGCATGGAAAAGGAGGTGTCAAAGGTATGGTCCATACCTAGTGAACTAATGCCAATACAAAAATTAAGAGAGCTTGATAACCCAAGATCCACAATGGGTATTTTATTGTAGGATGTCATGAGTCTTGCACTTCGTCTAACCACAATATTAGTAGTAGGACACCAAGTACTACAACTCATACAATGAATAAAACACAAAAAATTTAATGAACACAATCTCCTATGCTTGCAATTACACTTGAAATGAAAGAAATTGGAATAACAACAATTTTGGAAACTGAAACAACAAACTAAAAGTAGCCCACATAAACATACAAAAGCAATTTTAGAACCTAAAAATTGGAGAGTCAAAGTCAATAGGGAATAAGACACCAGTAAGGGTGTTTTATTCCTCTTAATGATATTTTGAAGTTCCAAAGGCTGAAACAGGCAGTAAATAGCAGGGAGAGGGTTTTGAGCAAAAAAACCCGAGAGGGACTAAGACCCCAGGAAGAGTGTTTTAGTCCTAGCAAAGATTTTTCTAAGAAAAATAACAAATATTGGCTTGAAAACAACTTTCTCAGGTTGCCTAACTAGGGATCTAATGTGTGGAAATAGAAAATGATGCAAATGGCTATAAAGAAAAGAAATGGCTAACAAGAAATTGAGTGCAAGATTTGAAATGCAGTTTTTCAATTTTGAATGCAAGAATAATGTTTCTAAATGCAATTAACAATGTAATTTTCAGTTTTTCAATGAATTTTAATGATGCAAGATAAAATAGCAACCTATATGCACTTTCACTAATGCAAAAATAGGAAACCCTATATGCAATTTCACTAATAAAAGATGCAAGAAACCCTAGATGCACAATGTAATGAATGCAATCTAGATCTAGGAATCTAAAGGACTCCAAATAAGAAAAGGAATAATGCTCAAACAAAGTCGAGTTCACCAAAATGAACAATAGGGAAAATGGAGAGATAAAAGGGGGTACCTTTTCCTCCTATTCTACCTAAGTCATTCAAATATGTCCTAAGAACCCTAATAGGATTGAATATCAACCTCTCAAGGTGAGCCAGTACACAATTATCTTTCAAATTTAGGGGTTCACCACCAAGCAAATGCTTGGAAAAGACAATGTTTCAAAACACACTATGATATGCAAAACACTTAAAATGAGCTAAATGAAGCTTACAAATACTGAAAATGAACAACTCCAAGTTAGGGTATGTGTACCTGGGAAACTTGGAGATGTAAATAGGATTCTAGAAATGCAAATAGACTACAAAAATATGCCTAAGAGGACTAAGATGCCTTTGCTCCCATTTTAGTCCCGCTACTATTTTTTAGGGAAAACATAAAATATTTCTAGATAATGGAATGGAATCTTGAATAATATCTAAAAGATTCCACTTGGAAGACTAAGGTGCCTTTGGTTTGGTCTAAGACCCGATCTAAATTTTTGAAAAGTGTGAATGTGGTCAAGAGCTCCTAGATCAACAATGGCTTCCTCTTAGATCTTAAGTTCTAAAACAAACGAATTTAACGTGTAGGCCAATTTTTGTGAAGATGATAACTTTGCAATGAAACTTTTCAACTTTTAAAAATTTGCACTCCAAGTGATCTTTAATTCTACAACCTAGATCTATAAATATAAATGGACAAGGTAGAATTTTTTTTCTAATTGTTAGTGAATGGGGGTTCGCCTTGGTCAAATCCCTTGTTGGTAATTAAACCTTGAAATGAAATGGAAAGGATGAAGGAAATGGTGAATGAACAAAATGCAATGATACAACTCACAAAACCTTGCAAAAGCTGTGAACTTGCATGTAATGGTTGCAATACACATGGATCTTGAAATGCTTGGAAAAGACAATGTTTCAAAACACACTGCGATATGAAAAACACTTAAAATGAGGTAAATGAACCTTACAAATACTAAAAATGAACAAATCCAAGTTAGGGTATGTGTACTCGAGAAACCTGGAGATGCAAATAGGATTCTAGAAATGCAAATAGCTTGCAAAAATATGCCTAGGAGGACAAATATGCCTTTGCTCTCATCTTAGTCCTGCTACTACTTTTGAGGGAAAACACAAAATCTTCAGAGAATAGAATGGAAGCCCAAAGATTATTTGAAAGATTCCACTTAGAGGACTAAGGCACTTTTTCTCTGGTCTTATTCTCAATCAAAAATTTTGAATAGTGTGAATGTGGTCCAGAGCTCCTAGATCAACAATGACTTCCTCTTAGATCTCAAGTTCTAAAACAAACGAATCTAACATGTAGGTGAGTTTCTATGAAGATGACAAATTTTCAATGCAATTTTTCAACTTTGAAAACTTTTCACTCCAAGTGATCTTCAAGTCTACAACCTACATCTAAAAATACAAATGGAAAAGATGGAAAAACTATTTTATTGTTAGCAAATGGGGGTTTGCCTTGCTCAACCCCTTGTTGGTAATTAAACCTTGAAATGAAATGGAAAGGATGAAGGAAATGGTGAATGAACAACATGCAATTCTACAACTCATGAAACCCTTGCAAAGGTTGTAAACTTGCATGTAATGGCTACAATGAATATGGATCTTGAAATGCTTGATAGATCTTGAATTACTTGCTTTCTTAGATCAAAACCCTACATTACAAATGTTAGCACATCAACACACACGATGCAAGAGAAATCTCTGACATGATGCTTGAAACTTGATAATGAATCCAAATGCTTCAAATGAATTTCTCTTGAATTCTCTTGTGAACTCAATTATGCTATGATGAATTCTCTCACAAAAGACTTAGCTTGTAATGAATGAATGAACCTTGTATTTATACTTGTATATTCTTAATATCCCAAAATCACATCACACCACACCGACATATGAATTCAATGAATAAAGGATGTTAAATCCCACCAAGATTTAGAAATTAAATTCCAAAAACATGACTCCAGGAGGAATAAGACAACCTAGGTGGTGTCTTAGTCCGAAGTGATCAAACTTGGGGCACACACACCAAAAATGGGCCCAAAATAGATACCTCAAAATTAGGGTCCTAGGACCTCAGGGGGACAAAAACACCCTTAGTGGTGTTTTAGTTCCAACCAAAAATTAAGGACACACCAATCAGAGTCATTAGGAGATCACATATGCATTGGAGAATGTCAGGATTAACCGAAAAAATATGCCATTCATAGGGCTCATGGACATAAAATAGGACCAATTAAGCCATAAAGAAGGATAAATAAAGCAAGGTGGGCCCAAACAAGTGTGAAAATGCAAGGGTATGCATTTTAATACACTACACTATTTAAGAAAGTAAAATTTAACGTCACACAAAAAACCAAATTAGCTCATCATTTTTTTTGTTTTACTATTTATTTTTGTAGATGAGTATTGCTTTTGACTAGAGCAATGAACCAGTGAGGCCACATTTGGGGGGCCTCATCCCATCAATTTTTGTTTCTCTTTGGGCCCATCAATTTTTGTTTCTCCTTGGGCCTCTATTCTCCAACAATTGTCATCAACAACCGTCGATGGGTGAGCCGGTTGTGCCTCTACCTCCTGAATGAACACTCACCCAACCTCCATCTCCAACCTCCTCCTCTTCTTCCTTCTTTTCTGCCTCCCGCCACAATGAGCCTCCCTAACTCCTACACACCCTTATGTTCCTCCTTCTTCCTTCGTCACCCTGCCCTCCTCCTTCCTTCTCCATCCTCCCTTCTTCTTTCCCCTACCTCCTTTCTATTTCCTCGGGCCTTCCTCATCTTCCTCCCTTATCTCTCTATACCCTTATCACTCCGCTTCTTCCTTCCTCTCGTACTCCCGACACTTCCTTCTGCCTTCACCTTTTGTTGTTTCATTCTCTCTACCGCGGGGGCCTGCCTGGCATGTAGATCACTGTAGGTGTCTACTCTCCTTGTCCATTGGTCATCCTTGAAGCTGCCGCCAGTCGAGAGCCAAATTCCTTCTTCACCTTCCAATTGCCTGTTGGTGTGACTTGAACCTGGGATGCCCTATCAATAGGGCCCGTGACTTTTATCGTCACGCTGTGAGGTGAACCCCTTATTTTACTATTTATTATTCTTAATTATTTAATTTCCAATCTTTTAATCAATCGCATCTCCTTATATTTTAGTTTTTAATTTGATTACCATTATAAGTGAAGATATCACATTAGTTTAGGATAGGAAATTGTTTTCCTTTTATTTTTTCCTCTCAATTCATATTAGCATATTTATCTCAGGAGAAATAATGCTTCCAACATTAATTAATACATGGTGTAGATTTCAATAAAAATAGACATATAACTAAAGGGTTGAGATTGAAATAAATAGTCCATGCCAAAGGATCCTTGGGGAACTGCATTAACCAAGGTCTTATTAAGCTATTGCCTAAAGAAGGGGATAAAAAATTGATAAAAAATTGGAGGCCTATCACCCTGTTGAATGTCTCCTACAAGGTTCTTGCAAAATTTCTAGCTCTGAGACTTACTAGTATCCTCCCCAAATTCCTAAATTCAACCCAAACTCGGTTTATCAAAGGGAGATACATACTTGAAAACTTGATAACTAGTTGGGAGAATTTAGACTGGGAAAAAAGGTCTCAGTATAATGTAGCAATGCTCTTATTGTATTTCAATAAGTCGTATGACAAAGTGGATTGGTCTTTCTTAAAAAATGGCCTTAGAAAATGAATTTTTGTTCCCACAAGACTTCACTAAGATGATCAACACCCTCCTAAATGATGCCTTTTCCATGATAGAGGTGAATGGAACCAAGTCTGAAGCCATTAAGTTGGAAAGTTCAATTAGAAAAGGGTTTCCTATTCCACCCTACCATGTTTTCCATTGCATTAGATGCTCTTCATTATCTTCTAAGAGATAATAGTGTGTCATATAAAGTGAGAGGGGTGACTCTACCTAATAATAGTGAGCTCCTAAATATTCAGATTGTAGATGACACCTTTATTTTCTTGGAGTTGGAAGTGAAAAAATTAATCAAGTTAATGGGCAAACTAGATCTATTTTTCCAAGCATTTGGAGCTAATATCTCAAAGTCCAAGTCTATTATATTAGGGTGGCTTTACATCCACCATGGCTGGGTGAAAATTTTTGATCTTGAATGGGGGGCCTAGAAATAGATAAGATATCTAGGGATCCCATTTCGAGTCTCTCCAAATCTAAAAGAGATGTGGAACTGGCTGAAAGCCAAAATTGATAAAAATCTAGATGGATGGAGCATAAACTATTTGTACCTTACTAGTAGGATTTAGGTATTCCAAAAGATATTATAATCTTACACTCTCTACTCTGCTCTAGTTTGGTTCTTTAAAATTTATCAAGTTAATGAGGTTAAAAAAAAAACTGTGAGTTTCTCTAGTCTGATGGGAAAGACAAGAAGAAGGTGCACTTTATCAAATGAGCATGGTGTTTTCTAGAAAATGCCAATGGGGGTTTAGGTCTTAAGGACCTTAAAAAACATGGAGAAGCTCTTATAGCAAAGTGGGTCATCAAGGCCCTAGTTGGGAATGAACCATGGAAGGTCCAAATTAGGAATAACATCTCACAAGTTGTCCCAAAACTAGAAAATTTTTGGAAGGCATTGCCTTTCAATGATCTCTTCACCAAGTATCTAATTGTACCTGCAAGATCATTAGTTTTTAGAAGTATCTAGAAGGCCTAAGAAACTATTAGGGTTAATTTCTCTAGCCCTCTCCTAGCTGATCCTAACAACTTGATTCACCTATCCAGGTCCATTCGGTGGAATTTAGAGCATAATCAAAAACCTTTTACCTTGTTGCAAGGTTTCTTAGTAAGAAAATGGAATCAAATGGTAATTAAAACTTTTTGCAATATTATCAAGGATGGATCATTGGTTAGTTGCGATCAGCTGAGAAAGGACTACGGATTACCATCCTCTAATTTTAGAACTTACTCTATGTTAAGAGAATCTTGTAGCATTTGGATTCCTAATCTACAAATAGAAAAGTGGAAAGATGAACCAATTTAAATACAATGGTTGAGTACACTTCCCTTACATAGGCTAAAGCTAGAACTATTTATAGAGAAATCCTTACATCTTGCACACCCACTAATTATCTGAACAAGGCCCGAAGGACTAACCTTGAAGATAAAATTTAGCAAAAAACTTTCTCTTATCTGTGGCATAATGGGATAGAGGTTAAAAATAACTATTTCAAGTGGTTTGTTTTTATGCAAAATTTTCCTTTTATGTTCTAAAATTTTGATGTTAATATTTGTGAAATTTGAAGAGTTATGAAAAAATGTTTATCAAATATTTTTTAATGTCTTTATGCTAATGAAATTTGGAATATTTTATGGAATGATCATGATTTTTGGAGTTCAAATAGCAAGATTAATTGGAAAGAGATTCTAATGGGCTTTGATATTAAGCTGATTAAAGAACTTTATCCTTTTTGTTTTATCCTAACAACTAAAATTTTATGGGTTATTTGGAAGGAAAAAATTGAGGACAAGTGGAGTGGGGTTCAAAGGAATCCTACTGAATCAAATAAAATAATCACACTTTTAAATTTTGCATTGAAAATTATGGAAAATATGGACCTAGCGGAAATAAATTTTATTAAGTTACTCAAAGATAGTATAGTGCTTTTCCACCTATGGAATTCATGTTTAGGCATTCATGGTAGCAAGGGCAACCCAGTTTGGCTATATTTATGTAGAAATTGGAGACCTTTAAAGAGGATTTAAGAGACCAGTTCAACAAAGAGAAAGGTACCAAATATGTCAAAGGACCTCAACTACTCACTATTGTGCCCATAGCACACACCTCGTTCAAAATGAGATCCCCCTCTCTTTTCGCTTTGCCTGGTCACTTTCTTGTTGCCTCCTTTTGCATGCCCCCTAATTTTGTGTCCAATGTGGTCAAGGAGCCTTACAAGAATCACTTTGAGTTGATCTCATTTTTCTACTCTCAAATTTCCAAGGCCTCAAGTCTTTGTGGGAATTCCTTGGCTATATCCCTTTAACACTTTAAAGTGGCATCTTCTGGCCAAGGCGACTCCACCCCTACGGGCCGCCCTGCGTAGGCTTCCCTAGTGACTTCACTATTTCAAATGGCTTTCTCACAACGTCCTCCCACCTCATGGGACCCGCTGCCTATTTTTCCCTTTTTCGTCACCGACCGTTCCAGACAGCTAACCTCTGGCTGTCGTCCGCTTGGTGAACTCCACCATTCCCTTCGTCATTTCAAAAATGACCACTCACAAACTTCAGCCCTATCATACCTACATTTAATGAGGGGCATTAAATTTCTTGAAACCTATAAATAGTTTTTTTTGCCTATCATTTTCAAAAACATTCCTTTGTAGAGAGCATGTTAGAGCCTCCTTCCCTCATCACCTTCGCGTCCATGCCTTACATTTGTCGATTCAACCAATGTTTGAGGTAAGAATCATCATCAGCCATGCAGGACTCTGAGGTAGGTTTTCTATCACCCTTCACCATGTGTTTTTCTTCTAAAATATGCAGATGGTTGAGTGTTGCTCGATGAAAACCTCAAAAAGTGGATAAAACACCTTCCCCACAAAACCCATGTTTAAAAAAAAAACATGAAAATCCTTGAAAATCAATGATCTAGGTTCGTTGGAACTTATCGTTCTTGCCACTCTTCTTGAGCTCAAAATTCATGCCATTTGGGCCCATAGACCAGCTGTCGCCATCACTTTCCCTTGCAAATTTTTTGAAGTTTTGAAAATGGTGAGCACCTCCATTAGCACACATTCATAGGGTACTTCCTTAGCTGGGGCGTTGTAAACCTTGCAAAATTTCATGAGCCCCAAATAGTTGACTTCCCAACCCCCTCAGGTCCGCAAGCGTGGACCTCCATCTATAAAACTACTTTTGGTTATTTCGTTTCACATGGCTATTTAGTTTTGTCCTTCTTCCCATCAGGTCCCACCACTACCTCCATTGCTGAAGGTTAAAATCTTTGTGAAAATGACTAAGTTTGGAACCCATTACATGGTTCCCATCGTGGACTTTTATTCAATCTTCATTGTTTCAAATGACCTTCACAACCTGTCTTTCCACCCATAGGACCCCACATTCTCGACTGATGTCCAAGCCCATAGTCGAGATAAATCTCGTATGAGCTACCCTTAGCGGATTTTCATTGACCTTTCGCCATTCATCAAATAACCAACTCAAAACCAACACTAATCTCCATCCGCCTGCTATGTGGGACTCGAACCCATCATTTCCTTTTGAATGTTCATGAACAATCAATTAGTGTGCCCACCTTCTGCAGACCTGATAATATGGTCTTCTTGGCCAAACTTTTGTCTTGCTTGCACTATTCCGAAAGGCTAACACCTAGCACCTTCCCGCACCCTTCGACATGCACTCTTACATTGCAATGATGAAGTGACCTTTGTCTTTCGAGACCATGCATCCCATGTGGCAGAATTCCACTTGTGGGATATCACCTTGTCAATGTTGTTTTGACGACGGAACCTCAAACAATTTAAGATATTCCCTAATTCTACATGCTTGAAAGATGATCCCAATCCCTCTTGATATTTGAAGTGATTTTGACCAACCTACTAAAATTGTCTGACCTCCCTAGAGGACCCTACCTAATAACCAGATCTTGTTGCAGGTTTCTATTTGTGACTTGTCGTGCCCCCAGTGTCGTCTATTTCTACTATCTCCAAAATAGTCGCCATCCTAGGGAAACCTACCTCCCTAGGCCTTCATTGTTCAATCTCCCCCAAATGAGAGGCAAATGCTAACACTCAATGAAAATTATGATTTCTGGTGGATGATTTATCATCTCTGACACTATTTTGTAGGGTTTTGGCTAATGTTCCTCATGATTTCATGCTTGAATATTCTTAACTCTCCTTTTCGTGTAGGATATATGGAACCATTTGCTGGGTCCTTGGGGGAAGTTGTTGAGAAATAAAAAGGAAAGATGGTTGCCAAATCACCCTAGGGTAAAGAGGATAAGGATCAAATGAGAGATACAAGTTCCAAGGGGAAACCCTCAACTCCAAGGTCACCACAGACTGGAAAGAGATCTCAAACACCAATCTAGGACACATTGACATCAATAAATTTAAGCAAAGGGTCTAACATAACCTTAAAATAGAAAATGATAGAAGAATCCAAGGCAGTGGATTGGCCAAGGCTACTAGATTCCCACCTTCCCTCATAACTCTTAGACTTTTGATGGCCTACAAGGAGGCATATTAGGAAGACACCAAAATAATAGTAGACAAATGGAAATGTATTGGTTTATCTATCTTTGAAGTCAATAGGGAAGATCTTTCACATCCCTACCTTTAGTGAGATGGAGGAGACGCCAAAAAAATATGGTAAGAAAATGTGGATGTTGATTTGGTCATATATAAGAAACTTATCAATTACTACAGGCTAAAGTAAAAGAGGGGTAGTGCAAACAAAGTTCCCCAAGAGCTCTTCTGAAGTGATTTCTACGAGGATTACCATGACTTGGTAACCTTATTCAGCAGAGTTATGGGCCTTCCAACCATAACCTTCTTCCAGGAATGAATGTTGTACTTCATAGAGGAAATAATTTGAGGGGATGCCAAATTTACTGGGCTATAATGATCAGCCAATGCTTACACGAAAAATTTGTGGCTGTAAAGAAAACCTCACAGTTCTACATGACATCATACCTGGTATATATGCTTGTCAACTATGCCTAATATAGGGGATTATTCATAGTACCAGATCCAACACCAGGAAGGGAGCTAAAGTTGTATGGAAAGCACCCTCAACTCCAATACAAGAATTTCAAGAAGGACTATTGTAGATTCAATGAAGCCTTCATAGGCCATATCATTAGAATTCTTGGAGGTGACTTCGAAAGAAGGGTCTCACATAGTGATAATGCTTTCATTCACTCATTCAAATTTATATTCATACAATTTCCAAAGTTTACCTACATTCAAGCCAAGGGTTTCTAAGAGAAACTATATAAGTTGCCCCGATACCCAAATGACTGGTTGATACTACTTGAAATATCTTGGTAGTTGCAATGAGCAAACATCCTCCTAAGTGACAATCATAGGGTAGGGATTCCTTATCCCCTTTCCTTTGGCCAAGGAATGTATGAACTTCACACATCTCAATGTGCAGAATACTCTAATAAGAAGTTGAATGAATATAACTTGAAGCTCCACACTGCTTAGTCGTGGATGGATCCATATGGAAAGCTTAAGAAGATGGTCAGACTTGAATATGCTCACCTAAATAATGTTGAAGACTTTTGGGCCAATTGTAAAGATGAGAGGTAGGTGCATCTGCGGCAATACATGTGCATGCCAACATACTTTTTCAAGATAGTGACATTGTTCCCCATACCAGAAAAAGTCGTTGAAGAAGAAAACAAGGTAGTCGATCAAAGATATGATGTTGTTTCCAACTTTTCGATACCATTAATTGACTGGATTGAAGAATAGGTCAATGGCCTCGACATTCTAGCAAATCCTATTGAGGCAAGGACAAAACAATGGATTGATCGGCATATTTCTCAGTTAAGGCTGCAAGGGGTAGCCTTAACATACACAAAATTCAAGGATCCACATGAGAGTGAAAATGTCAATGCCTTTGTCGACGCTGCCCCGACATGAGAGACCTCAGTGTCTCCTCCCACTACATGATATAGGAAAAAAAAAAGAAACAACTAAACAACAACCCAAGTGTCAGGTATATTCAAGAAAGGCGTCAAAACGTGAACCTTCTAAGAAACCAAAGAAATCAGATAGTTTCATAGAAATGCCCACTATCCAGGAGGACCCGCTCCATGAGGGAGAAGAACAAGATATTGAACAACCAAGGTCCCCACCTACTTCTCCCACTCCCGTGGTCACCACCACTACTATTTCCACTTCTCCACCTGTGGTGGACATCTTCACCCACCTTTCCTCCACTTCCCCTGCAACACAAGTGTTGGTAATAGATTATGCATCAGTCAACACTTCTTCACTCTCTTCCTCATCCATGTCTCCATCATCATCTATCCCACTTACCACCACAACAACTATAATTCCTGCTCTCGCCCTTCTAGTGGCCTTTACCAAAAACATGCAAAATATTCCCTCAAAGTAATCTGGAATGGGTGCTACCACAATAGTGGTTTACACTTTCTCGAAGATCCTATTTTTTGCTAAAATCACATATTTTTAAAAAATATAATGATTTAAGCCTTGAAAAGTTTCATTTAAAGGATTATAATTGAAGAGGGTTTGATCAACCCGCATTAGACCAAGTCCCCTTGGATAGAACCCCACTAGTTTTAAACCATACCTATAACGAAGTCTCCATTACACCTATCAAAATATTGATAAAAAATGACTTTTGATTTACCTTTTGGGGGATCAAATGAATTCATTTAAAATTTATTTTTTGTAATTATGTATTCCTTATTATAAGCTTCCAAAAAAGTATAATTTTAATTCAATTTAATTTGATTATTATAGTTATTTTTTATTTCTTGTGAATTTAGGTTTTTCACTAAAAATCAAGCTCTTTGTTTTGCACATGTGGAAAAATAGTAGATTATCAAAATAAAAGTTTAAAAAATATGTTCAAGTTGGATATTGATGTCCTTCATCCATTAAAAAAGAAATAAAGAATTTTGAGACATACAGAAAAAGTTATGTTGTATACAATCCGCCTATGTCTGAATTGTAATTGGTTTGACTTTGAGACTTGATAAAGGAAAAAATATTTAATAAAACACAATGAAACTGAATGAACTAGTTGGATATCATAGTTAAAAATCTAAATTCAAAAAACATAGAATTTTATCCTTCATACAAAAAAAATTGTGTTGTATACGGTGAGCATCACTCTTTAAAAATGTTGTTTACTAATAAAAACTAGTTTCCAAAGGAGATGAAAAAAAAGTGAAATTTGATTCCAAAAAATTTGAAAAAAATATGTTTAGAATATATAGACAAAACTTCACAAATCACTAGTTTGCATCATCTTCAAATTCCTCATGGTTTAGCTGTGATAAGAGCCCAAAAGTGAAGATTTAGTTAAAAAAAATTAGTCGAGTGTCCAATTTGCCCAAAAATTGTAAACCAGTATTGTGGGATCACCAAAATGTTTATGAACCCTGTAGTACAGGTTGCCCTGGCTCAAGCTATTGTCAATCTCCCTGCCCCTACTATAACAAAGCCACCCTAAATGGAAGCAACAACCAAAATTTTTTGAAGAATTTGAAAGACAAGAAAGGGAGGCAAGTAAAAGAATAGAAGAGGTAGATGACTACCATGAGAATTTCATATATCAACATCTAGTAATTGATGAAGTAGTGCATGAAGAGGAGGAATCACAATCCTTCGAGGAAGATGGTGAAGAGTTGAGCACCGAGTAAATTGTGGAGACTTTTGACTCGGAGCTCAAGGATGAGTTAGCCCAACAACTCAAAGATGATGGAGAAGAGGTTGAGAAGCAACCCACCACTAAAGAGAAAGATACTAATGAAGAAATGGAGGAAATTGTACCTCCAATAGGGGAGCGAGATCAAAGCCCCAAGCATGGTAAAGAAATACCTCCTTCAAAAGAAGAGGAAGAGGGAGAGAAAGAAAAGAAAGAAGAAGACAAGCCCGAAGAAGAGGATAAGACTAGAAAAAGCCTAGAGATAGAATGTCATGAAGAGCATGGGCATGAACAAGAAAAGGAAAAAGAAAGAACTCTTGAGGGGAAATACAACCCCAAGGAACATACGGCCACCAAGTCCCTAGGAAAAGAAATAGTATTCATCGAGGATTCAAATGAGGAAGAAGGAGAAAAGCTAGAGCAGGAAATTTTGGGTGAAAAAGTATTGCAAATCCAACACACCCATGAAGAAGAAGGTGGTCACAAATCACCAAAAGGGGAATCTCAGATGCCCGAATGGCTCGAGAAGCAACTAGAGAAGAAGACACTGACCCTCGTGGATGCAAAGGAAAGTCTGGAAGCCGTCTTGGATGAAGACCAAATTGGCACAAACAAGGAAAAGAAACCAAGGGTCAGATCTCATCTGATAATGGATGCGTTCAAATCCAGGAAAAAAAAATTGCCACCCTAGTGATGGGAGAGGAAGGGGTTAATTATAATGTTTCTACCATTGATTTGGGGATATCTACAAGAGAGTAGAAAATAGAACATCTTTAGGGATCCGTTGCCACCATCATGCACCAAATGTATAAGGATAAGACCTCTAAGGAAGAATTAAAGGCACGGGTGGAGAATCTGACCATGTATATCCAACAATGGTCATCAATAGAGGAACTCCTCACCACGTCATCAGCTACCCCATTGCTCTTGTTTGAAGAACATATCAACAAGTTGGAAAGAAGAAAGAATTGGACAAAGGCCATGGAGGACTGCTTCCAACAGGTCCTCCACAATGGGAACATGGGCATTGGATGTGCTTTCAAGACAAAAAAAAATAATTTAGAGGTGCAAATGTATCTTGAGGGTATGCTATAAAATTTTTGCACTGATTTCCCTGAGTTATATAGGATTATGTATCCTAAAATTGAGGCAATCCTTAGGATGCTCAAAAGAACATTGGAAAAAGAGATTGCTCTAATGGAAGATGATCATTGGCTTGTGGAAAATTGGAAATATGTCCTTGATTATAGAAAGGAAATCTTATTGCAGGTGCTCCATGATGTGGAGCAAGATATTGACTGGGCTAAAGAAACCAGGGCAGCCTATGGGCAGTATCTGAAATTAATGACAGAATTTGAAATGCCTATCATTGAGCTCGATCTAGAGAAGATAAGACCCTACTTCCATAAGAAGATGGAAAATGGAACTACGGACAAGCTCACAACAGATTTTATGGGTTTTTCCGCTTAGGCCTTTGCCCAATCTAAACAAGTAAAAGACAATAGACCCAAGATCGACAAAGATTAGGACAAACTCACCCGTTGATGCCAAAAATTGAACTTCCAGGTGATTCAATCTGACATTTTGGAGTGGGATAAGCTTTAGACTTTCATTGGAAAATTTGTGGAGTATACTACATCACAAAAGGATGTTGGAAACAGATGCCTGAACTTTTGGCTTGGAACTTCTATTTGAGACTTGGCGGATTTCCTTCATTTGTGGCCTTTACCGCTTTACCGCTAGGAGCATTCTTTGGAGGTGTGGTTGTGTTGTTTACCACCTTACCAAAAGCCTCTTTAATTTAGTCCATGGTTCAGCGGTGTTATTTCCATACCGCGAAGTCACTTTTCTCCCTCGGTGGTGATGCAGTGGACTAGGTGTTTGGTCAGATCTCTTACCTCCTTATTGTGGGCTTCTCTAGGTTGACTGGCGGTTACACGATGTTACCACCATACTGTGATGGTCTATCAACCATGTCATGGTAGTGCAGTGACACTGCCACACTGTAATGGTCATTTGGAGAAGGCGTGACGATGCAGTAGATTGTGAAAGTCAGCAAGAATTTTTATAGCCATACCAAAATGGCCTTTTGGCCATGGTGTGGTGGCACAGTAAGCCATGGCGATCGGTGGAGAAGCTTACCTCCCTACCGTGAAGGGTTGCGTAAGGCCTCACGATGGCGTGGTGAAGGTGGAAAACTAGTCATTGAGTGCCTACCACCATACGACGATAGTCTCACTGCTCGGTCATAGTGGTGCGGTGTGCATACCACCAAACCATGAAAGCCTTCATGGAGCTCGGTGGTAGCATGGTACACCAAACTACTATGAGAATAGATCAACTAGCATGCGATGGAGCAGTAAGAGAAGCTCGGTGCTCGGATGGTAGGTCTAACCTCATAGTCAAAGTGATGGATGAGTAACATTACAACACATGGCATGATAACACTCATTGATTCTACATCATCTTTGTGAATCAACAATTGATTGATTGATTGCTTTAAGTGGTGAAAGCATTAACTGCTAGATCTGATTTGGTGGGTGATAGGATTTGATTATAGGAAGCATAATTAAATATGGGATGACCCAATGCATGGTTGCAGGGTGACTTTGATAGGAAGAGATCAGATTTGTCTATCAGTGAGAAGGTGTATATTAAAGACACTCAATTGGTTGTTGATTGTAACAAGTAACAGACGAATGAATGTAAAAGTCACTAAGGTAATTATGAGAAATTGATTGTATGTTGTAAGAGAATTGTAACAAAGAGTGTTCAAATTAAAGTTTGTTGTTGTGAGCTAACTATCAAAGAGTGAGGTCTGTGAACTTTGTATGTAATCTGTATACTATAATACAAAGTCACTTCTCTTGGTGTGGTGTGTTTTTCTCTTGAAAGAGTTTTCCCACGTATATCACATGTTATCTCTATGTATGTTTTATTTATTTCTTTCTTGTTATATTATGTTTGTGCATATTAAAAGAAAGAAGGTTTAAATGATGGTTCTTTGAACTTCTCCTATGAGGTTTAAGCATTAGGAAAGTGTATTTCACACCTTTGATTTTCCTTTCAAGTGGTATCAAAGCTTGGCTAGTTGTGTTATCCTTGTTAGTAGGGATGATCTTTTGTGCTAATACTATTCTAGTGGGAGTCTTGCAAAGTTAGAACCAAGTTCTGTTTAAGATGGTGAGTACATTAGTTAGAGTAGAAATTGAAAAATTCAATGGCGGAAAATTTTAGTTGTGGAAACTCAAAATGGAATACTTGCTTTTGGATAGAGACCTCTAGGTTGTTGTATCTGGAACTATGCCACAAGGTATGAAGCAAGAAGAATGGGACCTCATAGATAGAAAAGAGAGAGGTCTAATAAGACTTTTTCTAGCCGATTTTATACTCCTGAATGTTTATGAGGAGAAGTCTGTAACTTCATTATGGAAGAAACTTGGTGATATTTATTAGGGAAAGTCTCTAGTGAGTAAGTTATTCCTGAGGAAGAAGTTGCACTCCTTGAATATGGAAGAAGGAGCATCTTTTGCAGACCATATAAACTCATTTAATATGAGTGTTGCTCAGTTGGAGTTTGTGGGTTTGAAGATAGAGGAGGAGGATCATTACATGCTTTTTTTGTGTTCATTGTACCTGACACTTGGGATCATCTTGTGGAAGTACAACCACTACTTTCAAGATGGAAGATGTAGTTGCTTCGCTTCTATTAGAAGAAATGTGGAGGAAGTCTTCAGAGATGGCGAGGCCCTTGCTGTTCGAGGTAGATCGAAGGAGAAAGGAAAGAAGAAGGACAAGAAGTATAAATCCAAATCTAAAGGGATATCAAATTCTCCTAGTAAAAATTCCAAGGTGAAATGTTGGAATTGTGGGCAGCTTGTCCATATCCGAAAGGATTGTAAGGAGAATAATAATAATAATAATAATAATAACTCTTCAAACAACGACTCTTCTCAGAGTGATGCAAATGCCTTCATTGCAGCCTTGGTGACTCAGACATCAGATGATGTCTAGATGGTTGACGTAGGTGCATCTTTCCACATGATGTCTCACAGAGAGTGGTTCACTAAGTATGAAAAGTATGATGGTGAAAAGGTGTACCTGGCGAGTGATTCAACACTGGAAACGTTTGGTCGTGGAAGAGCTAGAATACAATTCCCTGACGGAAGAATCAAAGGGATTGGTGATGTATTACACATACCAAGTTTGGCTCGTAACTTAATTTTTGTTAGTAAGCTCAATGATGTTGGTGTGGAAGTTTCTTTCTCAACTAAAGGATGTAAGATGGCTAGAGGCGCAATGGTGTTGGATAAAGGTGTACATACTGACACTTTGTACAAGTTGGATGAATGCCCTGTTCAATGTAACAACATCTCTGTATAGTCAGGAAAACCTTCTCGTGAAGAGAAGAAGAATGACACTCCTCTAGATGCAAATTCCTTGGAGGTGAAATTCCCAATAGAGAAGACCATGTTGTGGCATCATATACTCGATCACATAGGTGAGAAAAGTTTAAAAACATTGAAAAATAAAAATCTCATTGAAGGGCTTGTTGATTGTAACCTTGAGTTTAATTTTTGTGAACACTACATTTATGAAAAGTCACATCGCATTTCATTTTATTCAAGTCCTCATAAATCTTTTGGTGTATTGGATTACGTTCATTCTAATGTGTTTGGTCCAGTGAATGTTCCTTCATTATCAAATTCTAGATATTATGTTTCTTTTATTGATGATTATTTAAGAAGGGAATTTGTATACTTCCTTAAAGTAAATCAGAACTTGTGTTCATTCATTTTGAAGAGTTTAAAAACTTGGTAGAGAATCATACTGGAAGGAAAATTAAATGTTCGATGATGAATAATGGTAGTGAGTTTTATTCTACAAATTTTGAAAGATGCTACAAAGACCATGGGATTAAAAGGCATAAAACTACACCTTATACTCCACAGCAGAATGGAGTTGCTGAAAGGTTAAATAAGACATTAATGGAAAGGACGAGGAGTATGTTGAGCTGTGTTGGTCTAGAGTAGAAGTTTTTTATTGAGGTCGTGGTTACAACATATTACCTGGTAAATCATTCACCTTGCTCTGCTCTTGTTGATAAGAAACCTTTGGAAGCGTGGTCTAGTAAGAAGCCCTCTCTGAGACATATTCATGTCTTTGGTTGTGAGGCATATGCATATGTGTCGAATGAGAAAAGATCTAAGTTGGACAAAAAGGTTGTTAAATTTATCTTCATTGGCTATGGTGTCGGTGTGAAAGGATACAAGCTTTGGAATCTAGACACTCAGAAGGTTTTGTATAACAGAAGTGTAATATTTCATGAGCTGAAGCCATCAGTAGCTAATCCACAATTAGAGACAGATCAAAAAGAATAAAAGAATGATGTAGATGAAATTCCTCAAACTCTAGAAAAAGAGGAACTACATGGTGTACCTAAAGTTGAGGAGAGCTCTAGCAACTCTGAGAGTTCTAAAGAAGAAGAACCACAACCTCAGCCAATTAGAAGATCTAAATATGAAAGACATCAACCTGATAGGTATGGTTTCTCTATATTGGATTTGAACTATGCCTATGCTTTGATTACTAGCACTAATGAGACTAGGATTGTGAAAGAAGAAATTATCATGTCTGATTCAAATTCCTGGTTGGAAGCCATGAATGAAGAAATGGAATCATTGAAAAAGAATCAAACCTAGGATTTGGTACCTTTGCCTGAAGGGAAAAATCCTGTTGGCTATAAATGGGTATTTAAGAAGAAGACTGGTCTAGATGGCACTGCTGAAAAATATAAAGCGAGGATGGTTGCAAAGGGGTATTCCCAGGTACAGGGAATTGATTATGCAGAAATTTTTTCCCCTATAGTTGAGCTAACATCTATCAGATTTTTGTTGTCACTTGTAGCTGCGTATGAATTAGAGATCAACCAGATGGATGTGAAAACAACATTTCTCCATAGAGAGCTGGAAGAAGAAATTTATATTTCCTAGCCTAAGCACTTCGTTGAGAAAGGTAAAGAAAGTTTGGTCTACAAGTTGAAGAAATCTCTCTGTGGTTTGAAATAATCGCTTAGAATGTGGTACCAAAAATTTGACACTTTTGTGCTATCAATGGGATTTGTGAGATCAAAATCTTATCATTGTGTGTATTACAAATCTGAAAATGATCATGTGCTTTTTATTACCATGTACGTGGATGATACGTTGTTCATAGGAAATAGTAAGACTATGAATTTTGATCTTAAGTCTTAGTTGTCTGCAAAGTTTGAAATGAAAGATCTGGGTGCAACAAGGTATATGGGTGCTGGCAAGAAGTTGAGTCCACTTTTTGGCCAAAAAATGGAAGTGTTTTCTCTGATTTTCAGAGTTTGACACATTTGACCTTAAAATGTGAAGCACATAGAGATGAAATCTTCAAACAAGTCAATAATCATAAAATGTAGTACTCGAAATCTAGTTTCCAAATATGTAATTTGTTTCAATACCCACATTATACAGATTGAGTTTCAATAGGCTTTTATAAAACCCACTATTTAAAAGTCATTTTTTTTTACCACACCATGCACGTGTACGACATCCATATTTTGACTTAAATTATCATATTTTTCTAAATCCTTTTGGGAAAAGACTAGACTCACTGAAGCATGCCCTAGATATTTTTTTGTAATTTTTTATTGAATATTTTTTTTTTTGTTAACTTTTTATCAGACATATTTGATGTTTAGAAAAATCATCGTGTACGACACACATAAGATGACCTAAAGTTATGATTTTTTGCATTTCTTTTTAAATTGAAAAGAATTGTCTGAAGTATGCCCTTGTGCAATTCGTTCGTCAAAATATTATGTTGATCAAAAGTTATTAAAATAGTAAAAAACACTGATATTCAAAGTTTATGGACCAATTTCATCATAAATTAATTGAAAAATCAAAAAAATAATCCAATTGTAAAAAAAATTACATATTTGAAATCTGCATTATTTCATCTAAAATGGGTTTTAATTTCATCAAAAAATTCTGCAAAAAAAGTCGTCAACCATATGTCCAAACTCGATTTTTTTCCCTAACATTGTTAGAACCTTCAATTTGCAGGTCAAACTAGGTTGAAGGCCTAGGTTCAGACTCTCGATGCTTTTCCCGAACCAAAATCCAAAGCAAAACCCCGACCACAAGGCAAAAAAAAATTCAAATTAAAAAAAACGGGATCCCGTTTATAAATCGAGATCCCGTATCCTTAAATATAAATCGGGATCCCGTTCCCTACAATTGAATCCAGTGACCATTTGTAGGGGAACGGGGTCCCGTTTCCTTTCAACTGTGTTATTTTAAACTACTGTCAAATTTCACTGTGAAGTCTGCAACTTCACATGTACAGCCAAGAATAGTAAAATTGGTCTATTTTTTTCACTGAGCATTTTTTTTACAGGTGGTGACTTGTTTTTTTGATAAATTTTTTCAAAGAAAGAACAAAAGGTCTTCAACTTGCAATATGAATTGATTTTTTCAAAGGAGGCATGAAGAAATTATTTTTAAAGTGGGAATTGTGCTAGTTTGCTACTTGTTTAGAGGACCACAAAAGGAAAAATTTAGTCATTTTAGGTCTTGAACTTCCAATTTGAATCGAATTTTTTGAAAAAATTCACTATTTACATTCATTTGTGCTTGAGAATTTTATAATCATGGGAAATAAATTTTGTAATAAGAGGAGGAAGACATTGACTGCTGAATAAATTGAAACAAACAAAGAGAAGGAGAGACAGAGACAAAGAGAAAGAAGAATGAGAATTAAATCAATGAATGATGGGGGAGCATCCAATTCAACAACTATTGAAGATGAAAACATAGAGGAGACCATGGTTGTAGATGAAGCGAATTTGCAAGATGTCAATTTGGAGAAGAATATGATTATACAATCAAGTCCTACTATATCTTCAAATCCCTCTTTCAATGCTATGGATAATGTTTCAATATGCACAAATCCAGGTACATCTTCAAATCCACATGTTAGTGAAATGGTAAATTTGTATGTAGAAATTTTACAAGATGCTGGACTTAACGATGTTGACATTGATAATATTCAGAGAGATGAAACTTTTAAGAATTTGTTGGAAATGATAGTGAGAATGATCCTTTTGTTGAAAATGAAATTGAGAATAATCCTTTTATTGAAAATGAAAACAAAAATGGTTTTGTTGATGTAAATGAAAATGAAAACCATTTTGTTGATGTAAATGAAAATGAAAACCGTTTTGTTGATGTACATGAAAATGAAAACCGTTTTGTTGATGAAAATGAAGATGAAAATGTAAATTGTTTTGAAGTTGAAAATGAAAATGAAAATGGAAATGAAATTGAAGATGAAAATGAAGATGAAGTTAAAAATCTAGAATGTGATGTTGAATTTAATGAAAATACTTTTTTTTAAATTGAAAGTGGTGTTTTTGATAATCTTCGTGGTCAAATTTCTTGGAGGAAAATAAGAACACATGCAAATAAAATATAGAATGAATTATTTTATCGTAAAAAAATTATAATTCAATTTTAACTAATGATGCAATTGAAGAGAATGCAAAAAATGAGGAAAATAATGAAAAGGTTAGGCTTTTTTGTTAAACCAAAAAGAAAAGATCAATCATTAAAACATGCTATGTGTACTGTTGCTAGTGCCATTCAATTGATTGGAAAAAATAGTAGATCTAAAGATAACAATGCAGCAAGAAGAGCTATAACAACTATTATAGTTAATAAAGCCATCCCCTTAAGCCATCCTACCACCCTAAACTATAAATTAATCAACCTAGATAATGATTTATCTCATTCATTTAAAATATTGCATGATCTAATTATTGTTAAATTTGGTTGCCTTGGGCAACTTCACCAAATTTTAAGAAATTACTTGATCCCATTAAGAAATGTCAAATTAGAACCCCTTAAGACATCGATTTATGATTTAGGGTGATAGGATGGCTTAAGGGGATCTATGTCTAGTGAGGTCCTAGGACAAAATAACATGGCTTTAGGGAATCAAATTTGGTGGAGTTGCCTAAGGCAACCAAATTTGATTTTAAGGTCCTAAGACAAAATGAATACTTTAGTGAAGAAAATTTTCTTGTGGAACAATTGATTGAGATAGGTCTTGTTTCAAATATCATTCATATTATAATCTTGCACAATCTTGTTATTGTTAAATTTGGTTTCCTTGGGCAACTTCACCAAATTTTAAAAACTTCTTTCATCCCATTAAGAAATGTCATATTAAGACCCCTTAAGACATTTATTTACCATTTAGGGTGATAGGATGGCTTAAGGAGATCTATGTCTAATGAGGTCCTAGGACAAAATGACATGGCTCAAGTGAATAAAATTTGGTGAAAAAATGATGTCTTTAGCCTGTTTAGGGTTTACAATTTTGAGTTTAGGGTTTACAGTAATACGATGGCTTAATGGGATCTTTGTAGTAAGGTTCTACTACAAAATGGAATGGCTTAAGGGAATCAAATTTGGCTTAAGGGGATCTTTGTAGTAAGGTTCTACGACAAAATGACATGGCTTAAGGCAATCAAATTTGGTGGAGCTGCCTAAGGCAACCAAATTTGATTATAAGGTCCTAAGACAAAATGGATGCTTTAGTGTTGAGGGTTTAGATTTTAGAGTTCAGGGCTTAGGGTTTAACGAACTTAGGGTGAAGCTTGGGTGGCCCTTGGAATAATGGACTTGCAAGTTAGTGTCTAGTTTATGAATATTTTTTTATTTTATGAATAGATTGACTATTTCCATAATAGAAACACATAATTTTGTGTGATTAAGATTGAGTTAAAGATGTATATTTTAATTGGATGTATTTTTAATTGAATATAAGATTATTTTATTTAATATTTTTTTCATTAATATTGAACTCATTTAAATGAATTTTATGATATAAAACATGTATATAATATAAAATTAGTTAATGTTGAATTGAAAGTATTTTATTTTAGATTGTTTGTAATTGAAAGAACCTAAGAGAACTTACAAAAACAAATATTTAGATTATTTAGTGTCTAGGTAACTAGTGCAAAAATTTAAATCCTAGACCAATACTCTAAGTACATATATATGGTAAATCCTAAACCATGGATTTAATCATTAAAATTTTAAAATTAAAATTCAAAATTTTCCATCCCTTACACATTTTATAATACATTATGAGCCAGGTAAACTTGCTTAGTATTCAAAGGCATTCAATTGTCTTTATTTTATCATTAATTACACTTGATCATTATTCACAAATCATTTAAAATTTTGAAAGTACTATATGATAGGAACACTTCAATAGGAGGACCTAAATTTAATCTAATTATGCATCACCATTTCCAAGTTTGAATACTATTCTCCTCAATCATTTCCATAATCATGAACTTGATCTTATCATGAGGGGCTAACCTATGAGAACATGACAATTGAGATCCAACACTCAGTGCCCCTAGGTGTTTTTAAATGCCACTACTGAATAACTTAAATCTTTAGTTTTAATAAAACTATTTTCTATGTGTCAAGTAACCCTCTCATTTAATTTCACATAAAATAAATATTATGCATATGTCAGAAACTCTATTTTATATATTTCTTAACATTATTTTTCTCAAAAATGTATTTAAAAACTATATTTTTCTTCAAAATAGATTATAACTTAAATCTTAATTTCTAATAATTAATTGTTCAAAATCCTCATTTTTTCTCTAATAGAATAGACATCTATATTTTTTAAAGAGAGCTGATTTATTAACCATCCCTAATTTAATTTACATTTCATCAAAATACCACATTTCTTCTTAAGTAGTTCAACTTCAATTCAAGAACCGTAGATCCCTAGATGAAGCTATATTTTTAATGTAATCCTCACTTAAGGTTTTGAATATCTACCCTAGATGAAGCTAGATTTAGAATAGATTGATTATTTGACTTAAAATTAATTATCAAAATTCATATAAAAGATAGTTCTAAATGAAATTTCATATAGCAATAATGTAAGTTCATTTCACAAACTATTATTTTGTTGTACATTATTTTGTTGGGGTACATTATTTTCATGGTTCCTTTGAGTTAATTTAATTTCCAAATAAATTAAAATCATTATCACCAAACTAAATTTTCGCAAATTGATACCAAACAAGTAGAATTCCTTGCACCTTCTACCCCAATAATCTTCAATGAAAGATCATATTCTTGGTTTCCTTGTGCAAAAATATTGTAGGGTTCAATGATTTTGTTTATCTAGCCTAGGTTTGATATTTTTTCAAGCTACTTCAAATGTTGGTAATGCTACTTGACTACTTTGAGGTTGGAAAATTCTACTAATCTACCTCAAGATTCAAAAATCTATTGACATTTGCTCCACAATTCCTTACCACCATATTTGACTAATAATTCTATTAATAATTCAAATTTTCCTTTAGGACTTCACCTAGATCTACATCAACTCTCCTTGTGCCTCCCTAGACCTATCTTTCACCTACTCTTGTAACCTTCTTTTATTAGAGCTCCACCATTGCTACCTTATATTCTTCTCCACTTAGGGTTTCCCATTTCAAAACTCTTTTTATAGGCACTTTATCCACCTACAACCTCCTTGGTTACCCACTATTGTAACCTCTTTATTCCAATCCTACATAATCACTATTTTTTCTTGAGTTACTATTGCAATCCTATACTATAATCCTACATAGCTCTCTACAAGTTTCCCTCCTTAGAGCTCAAATTGGTCTTCTATACCATAATGATTGTAGTTGTTCTAGTTTGAGTTCCTACTAAAGGGAAGACTAATATTTAGTTTTTGGAATCACACCCACACTCATAGACACACAACCATAACAAAATATACATACTAATCAATAATGAGGAACAAAAAAATCATTTTTTTGGAAGGAATTGAATAGTTATATTTTAAATGGGCTTATTTCCCTTTCCCCTTGAGATTCAACCCTCAACTTGCACACACATGGTCCACATGTAGGTAGTTTTCCTTAAAAAAATCCTGTTCTATACTAGATCCACATTGAATCTCTCTCTTTCAACTTATTTCCTTCAGAATTCTTTGTCTCTCTTAACGGTGGAATTTTATGATTTGGTAGGACTCGGTCACCTAGGGTGACTAAATATAGCTTGGATTCTATTTGAAATTCTAGTTCTAGAGGCAATAGTGATAGGAAATGGATATAAGATAGTGTGTTGATCTAGATTTTGAATTAAGTATGTTGTTGTTTTGAGGGATTTTGGATTTTCAATGTAACAAGCTAGGGTTTTCGAATTTTTCAAAAATAAAATCTAATTTATCCCAATTATGCAATGTTTCAAAAAATGAATGTAATGTTACTATATATATCTCATAATTTTTAGTACTAAAATGAATTTTTTTTCACAAATTTTCACCAAATGAAGCAAAATGACACTTTTCTTTTTTTTTGGTTTAGATTTGAATTTGAGATTTCAAAAAGGTTAATTAGGGTTGCTAAATGAAAATTTAAAATTTCTAGGGTTTTGAAATGCAAATTTTTGTTTTGTTTCAATTAGGGTTTTGAAATTAATTTTTTTTGTTTCATCAAATAATTCAAGTTTTGAAAGTTAAATTTTGTTTCTAAAATACAATTCAAGTTTTATTTTTTTGTTTCCATTGAAAATCTTCACAATTTGATATATTTTTTAAATCTATTTCTAAACTTTCTTATTTCAAAAAAACATGAAATAAAATGCTTAAAATGGAAATCAAATTTGAAATACATGTTCTAAATAAACATGCTAGATCAAAAATTTCATTTTTGAATATAAAAATGCAAAAAAAAGAGGAAGAAAATGGGTACCTAGAGGTCTTCTGGTAGTCATTGTCGCTCTCCAATCAGGATCCCGTGCGCCCAAGCGAAAATGAATTTTTTTTCATTTAAAAATAAATAAATAGTCTTCAAGAATGGGATCCTACTTTTTACAAATCGGGATCCCGTTCTGTACAAATCGGGATCTCGTTCCCTATTCGCCGGTTCGGGACCCTCTAGTAAACGGGATCCCATTTTTTAAAAAACGGGATCCCATTTTGTAAGCGGGATCCCATTTTTGTTTCAAGCTCAGGATCCCAAACCAAAACGGGATCCCATTTTTGTTTCAGGCTCGGGATCCCGAACCAAAATGGGATCCCGGTTTGTAAATATCGGGATCCCGTTCTAAAAAATCAGGATCCCGTTTTTACTTAGTCGATTTCATGTTTTCGGCTAAGGCAAAAACTTCCATGTTTCATGGACCCAACTTTGTGCATTTACCCATATTCTAGGTATGGAAATAACCAGGGACATAATGAGTAGAAAGATTTGGGTTAGCCAGAGTAAGTATGTTAACATTGTTCTAGATAGATTCAGTATGAATGATTGCAAGCAACTAGTTGTTTTAGTTTTACAGGGAACGAAGCTATCTATTGAAGATTGTCCAAAATATGCTATTGAGATGGAGGATATGACTAGGGTGCCTTATTCAAGTGATGTTGGTAGTTTAATGTGTGCAATGGTTTGTACAAGGAAATAAATTTCCCAACCAGTGGTAGTACTTAGCCGATCTATGGAAAATCTAGGAAGGACATATTGGGATGCTATGAAAAGAGTGTTTAGATATTTAAAGGGAACTTCAGAATATGCTCCGTGTTACCATGGAAATTTGGTTGGATCAAAGAAGACTCTCAGTATTCATGGATATGTAGATTTTGATTGGGCAGGGGACATTAACAACAGAAGGTCCACCAGTGGATATATCTTCATGTTAAATGGTGGCACAATTAGTTGGATGAGCAAGTGACAGGTTGTAGTCACTCTGTCCACTATAGAGGAAGAATACATGGCAGCAAAACATGCCTACAAAGAATTTGTTTGGCTGAGTCATTTGTGTTCTGATGTTGGTTTTGATGCAGGGTAGATTACTATTTGTTGTGATAGTCAGAGTGTCATTTTCTTGGTAAAAAATCCTACTTTCCATGCCAAGACGAAGAAAATCGATGTGTACTATCACTTTGTTAGAGACATGGTGGAGGATGGAAAGGTCTCTTTAGAGAAGGTGGATACACTGAAGAATGTTGTGGATGCATTGACAAAGCCAGTTAGCACAAACAAGTTCAGATGGTGTGCAAGTTCGATGGGCCTTGTGGCCTATGATCATCAGTAAATTCAAAGTCTAGAGGAAGCCAGTAAGTCTTTGTCAAGTGGGAGCTTGTTGGAAACAGGTTCCTCAACTTTTGGGTTGGAACTTCTATTTGAGAAGTGGTAGATTTCCTTCATTTCTAACCTTTATCACTTTACCACTGGGAACATTCTTTGAAGGCGCAGTTGTGTGGTTTACCACCTTACCGCAAGCCTCTTTAATTCGGTTTGTGGTTATGTGGTGTTACCACCATACCATAGAGTTACTTTTCTCCCTCAGCAGTGACATGGTAGACTAGGTTTTCAGTTGAATATCTTAACTCCTTATCGTAGGCTTCTCTAGGCTGACTGGCGGTTACATAGTGTTACCACCATACCGCAATGGTCTATCGACCATGTCACTGTAGCACTGTGACACCACCACACCTCAATGGTCATTCGAAGAAGGTGTGGCAGTGTGGTAGACTATGATAGTCGGTAAGAACATTTACTACCATACCATGATGGTCTTTTGGCCATGGCACAGTGGTGAGGTAAGCTATGGCAGTCAGTGGAGAAGCTTACCTCCCTACCAGAAAGGGTTGCAAAAGGTTCAACGGTGGCACGATGAAGGTGGCAGACTGGTGGTTGAGTGCCTACCACCATAGCGCGATGGTCTCACTACTCAGTCACAATGGTGTGGTGTACATACCGCCAAACTGTGAAGGCCTTGATGGAGTTAGGTTGTAGCATAGTACACCACACTATTGTGAGGATCAATTGACTAGCATGCAGTGGCGTAGTAAGAGAATCTCGATGCTCAGATAGTAGGTCTAACCAAATGATCAAAGCAATGTATGAGTAACATTACGACACATGGCATAATAACACTCATTGATTCTACATCGCATTTTTCAATCAATAATTGATTGGCCGATCACTTTAAGCAGTGAAAAAATTAACTGCTAGACCCAATTTGACAGGTGATAGGATCTGATTATAGGAACCAAAATTAAATGGAGGATGACTTGATGTGTGATTGTAGGGTGACTTGGATAGGAAGAGATCATATTTTTCTGTCAGTGAGAAGGTGTATATTAAAGACACTCGATTGGTTGTTCATTGTAACAAGTAACAGTCAAATGAATGTAAAAGTCACTAAGGTGACAGTTAGAAACTGATTGTATGTTGTAAGAGAATTGTAATAGAGAGTTTTCAAACTTAATTCTATTATTGTAAGCTAACTATCAGAGAGTGAGGTATGTGAACTTTGTATGTAATCTATTTACTATAATACAAAGTGACTTCTCTTGGTGTGGTGGGTTTTTCTCCAAAAATGATTTTCCCATGAATATCTCGTGTTATCATTATGTATGTTTTATTTATGTCTTTCTTGTTATACCATGTTTGTGCATCTTAAAAGCAAGAAGGTTTAAATGATGGTTCTTTGCAATTCTCCTCCAAATTTTTAGCATTAGGAAAGCATATTCTACACCTTTGATTTTCCTTTCAAAGGAGGCTAGAAAGCCTATTATAGATGATGAATTCCTCACAATGTAGCTACAACACAATAATCAACTAGAAGACAAAGATCTATAGTGTTGCCACAAGAAAAAAATAGGCTAGAAGACAAAATGCAATTTTATATTGTTATATATTTGGGGGTAGGTGTAACCCTAGTTTATAGTGAATCTTGGCCACTTTTTTCTTTTTGAAAACTATAAATATGGGTCTACTCCTCTCATTTTAGGATGAGAGTTGAGTTTTTGTAAAGACATGCTATTAGAATGTTAATAGAAATTCATTGACTTTGGTGGATTCTTTAGTTCCTTTGCATTTTTCATGATTCTTCTTTTCCTAGTTAGTGAATTCAAGTAGAATAACTTTTTTGTTCTATGTGTTTCAGTTTGCTTTATTAGATTAATTAATGATATGCATTGGTCTTGAAAATTTTTATTGTGTTGATACCCTTACTAGTTCATGTTTCTTGTTGTTTATTGCTGATGGACACTAGTGTAAAGCTAGTCTGAACATTTTATGAATGTTGCACTTAAGTTCTATCTCTTGTTCATTCTTTATGGTGAATGAAAGGTTGAAAATCTGTAGTCCTTAGAAGATTGCACAAGTATCATGAGACTTTGATTTAATTTGGTTAAGTGGAACTTTTTCTTTTGAAGGTTGTCCATTGTAGGGTCCTCCATTATCACTGTTCATTACTAGTTTCAAGTCCAAGAACTTCTTCTCTTCCTTGCCCTTTTTCCTTTTTTTTAGTAGTAACTTTGAGCAAGGTTCATCTACTTCATCTCATTCACCCCTAGCCACCTTCCTTTCACTCCTCGCGTAATAATTTCCCCTTTTCCTTCCAGCCATCCCAAACTACCATCCAACCCCTCACTTCCCATAGCGAGGGTGTCATCCCTTTCCTCTCCTTCCAAGTCCAAGGCATAGTCCCAACTACCACTGCCTCTGTGTAGCCCCAAATTACAGTCCAACAAAAAGTTTTGCCCTCACCACCCCTCATGGCTTGGCTAGGAAATAACCCTTCTCTATTTTCCTTCAATGATTACTATAGACATCCAAATTTGATCACTTCCATATGATCAAAATCGTCTATTATATTCATCTATTCCATTAACAGTGATTAAATAATTTATTTAATCATTATTTCATTTTCTGCCTAAGGTTCCTAAAGTATGTAATTAAATAAATTAAATACTTTACCTTACACCATGTTCTTCTCTAAATTAAATAAATATGACAAATTATTTAATTTAATTTTTTAACCCATTTGGATTAAAATCAATTTTTAATTCTCTTTTTTCTCTCTCCTTATGACATTCTCCATAACCCTCTTCTAATCCAGATTAAATTAATTAATCTATGATTAGGATTTGCACCACTTAATCTTGATTAAGTGTCACATCCTCCATAATCTCCCACTTGCCTCTAATCTATCATTAATTATTCTAATCCTATGTTTGCACAACCTTAATCAGAATCATTAGCCACATTTGGCTTGCCTTTTCTGGTCAACCTTCCCACTTACCATTTTCAGCCTGGACTCTCTTCCCCATGTGAATTTTTAATTCACATTTATTTTTCCAAGGTTCCTCTCTTCCCCATGTGAATTTTTAATTCACTTTTGTCCTCTCAAGGTCTTCCTCATCCCCCATGCAAATTTGGCATGTCATTTTACATGTGCCCAAGGCTTCTAGAACCTTGGACTTGTCACATCACCCACATGTGACAAATCTCCAGCTTTTTGGAGACCTCTTTTTATCCAATAAACTCTCCATTGAATGTAAATTTTTAATTTACATTTATTTTTCCCACACACTTCCCCTTTTCCCATAGAGATTTTTTAGGAATTCTAAAATTCTTCAAAAGTCTCTTTCATCCTCATTTGGGGACAAGAAGTTCCTTTTTGAGGAAA
Source organism: Sequoiadendron giganteum (assembly GCA_007115665.2). Taxonomy (NCBI): domain Eukaryota; kingdom Viridiplantae; phylum Streptophyta; class Pinopsida; order Cupressales; family Cupressaceae; genus Sequoiadendron; species Sequoiadendron giganteum. Next base: position 174,313,180 of record CM021104.1, on the reverse strand, counting down.
TCTTTTCATCCCCCAAGGTACCTCAAAGGTATTTGTCCTTCATCCACATCATGTACTTCCCTTCCACCTCTTGTCCTTCTCTTCCACCTCATTTCCACATCACTCCACCCTAAGACATCTCACCTTCCACATGTCAAGATGTGAGGGCTTGTGAGTCCTCAACTCACCATAGCCCTTCATCTTGATCTTTGTTGGATCAATCCCAACCATTGAATTCTCTAGAGAATTCTAATTAGCCTATAAATATCCCCTCATTTCCCTCATTTTAGGGATCAAGTCTTTTGCAACCAAACTCTTGCAAATTTACCATTTGAGTTTTACTCCATTTTACATCTTGCATCCACTTCAGTTCATTGCCATCCAAGGAGCACACAAGACATCCAAGATCAAGGGTCAACCAAGGAAGCAACAACATGAAGGTATAACAACAATTAATTTATTTATCTTACTTTCATGTTATCCATTTTCTTAGGCTAATCATTGAAGTGCCCTCTTATTTTGCTATTTCATCTTGTTGCATTATTAGTTTTTATCTAGCATCTCACATTGGGACTTAGCATTTTATTAAGATCACATTTATGGCATGTCCGGTGGGACCCACAAAGGGGTCTCTTTCTTTTACATTTTTTGTTGTTTAGCTTGTTTGTAGACTCAGGCCGCAGAGGGGCGGACTTGCCATCCCGGACGCTGCAGAGGGGCGTACTTGCCCTTGTTGTTTTTTTGTAGAGGGGTGTACCTACCCTTGTTGTTTTTCTGCAGAGGGGCATACTTGCCCTTGCTGTTCTTTTACAGATGGGTATACTTGCCTTTGCTATTCAATATTTCTAACCTTTTTTTCTACAGAGGGGCATACTTGCCCTTGTTGTTCAATGTTTATAACTTTTTTTTTCTATAGAGGGGCGTACTTGCCTTTGTTGTTCAATGTTTTTAACTTTTTTTTCTACAGAGGGGCGTACTTGCCCTTGCTGTTCAACGTTTTTAACTGTTTTTTTTGCAGAGGAGCATACTTGCCCTTGCTGTTCAACGTTTCTAACTATTTTCTGTAGAGAAGTGCGGACACGCCCTTGTTGTTCAACGTTTTTGACTGTTTTCTGCAGAAGTGCGGACACACCCTCCCAATTCAGCGTTTTTCACTACAGAGGGGCGGATTTTCCTTAACAACACATTCAAGAAGGTAAAAAAGTGGCATTTTAGCTTCGCTTTTATCTCTTTCTTTTGCTATTTTGTGCTCTAATCCACTAATCTTGTTTGTTGGTGAGTGAAGTCAGATTCCTTGTTGATATCTTGAGTATTTTGTTGCAAATCATAAAAGGGCAAAAGATAAACAACTAACATTTGCTTGCAGGGCCTTTGTTTTATTTTTTTTAACTCTTTCCTTACTGCTTTATCTATTTACTTAGTATAAGTAGGGGAAAGTAAATTTGTTGCTTGCTGTGTTTGTTTTATTTGTATTACCCAAAGGGGGCATTAATTTGTTTTCCACCTTCCTCCTTTGCACTTAGTGCGGATCCAAAGGGGGTAGTTGGAAACGATTAGTGTCTTCTTCTTAGTAGGACCTGCTTGAGGATTTCATCACCCCAAGGGATGATCTCAACCACACGTACCGATGGGGTATATAAAGGGAGGAGAGTCAAAGTTGTACCCCAATTCAGTTACATCATAATTGGCGAAGCGTTGAAGCTAGGGTGATACCTAGATAGACGTCAAGAGTTGGTCTGAACCTTTCAGTATCTCGTTGGGGTTTCTGACTCACGCTTGTGATGGACTGGTGTTCACGGTTTGTGCCTCACGTACCGAGCATATATCAAGGACTCCTTAGAAGCTTTGTTCATCCTAGAGTAAGACCTTTGCTGGCCATACCCCTTAATACTAATCATAGGATTGTGCTTGTTCAAAGTGTCTTTCTATGAAAAACTAGTAAATTTTGATAAGTCCAAACCTTCATTGAATCATTTTAAGTCCTTGCCAAAATCCCTCATCCAAACCATGTTGCTATTTTTCTGCAGAGGGGCAAACTTGCCCCCCCTGTTTCAGCCTTTTCCACTATAGAGGGGCAAACTTGCCCCCCTGTTTCAGCCTTTTCCACTGCAGAGGGGCAAAGTTGCCCCCCTGTTTTAGCATTTTCTGCGAAGGGGGGAACTTGCCCCCCTGTCTCAGCATTTTCTTTAGAGGGGCGAACTTGCTCCCCTGTTTTAGCATTTTTTGCAGAGGGGTGAACTTGCCCCCCTATTTCAGCATTTTCTATAGAGAGGCGAACTTGCCCCCTTGTTTTCAACATTTTCTGTAGAGGGACGAACTTGCCCCTCTATTTAAGAATTTTTTCTATAGAAGTGTAGACACGCCTCGTTGAACGGACAGTTTCATCCATTTGACCATTCCAAACCTCTGTTTAACCACCCCAAGTCTTTGTTTGACAATTTGATC